>CM046877.1:420064989-420664989 GCA_025667525.1 Glebionis coronaria | reverse complement strand
ATTATAACTAGTCGTTAACAACACCGGTTCTCTATCAATATGACGACTAAATTTAACATCTACAAAACTCTTGTCGGAGCCAGAATCAAATAAAATACTAGCATAACAAGCGTCTAGCAAAAACGTACCGGTAACCACATTGGGACCCTGTGGTTTATCAGCCGTTCCCACTTGATACACAGCAGCCGCATTATTACCTCCCCGCCTGTTTCCTGTCTTCGGGCAATTTGCTTGCACATGACCCCTTTCTCCACAACCATAACATCCCCTCATCCTGATAGCATTAGCCCCAGTGGCTACTCCTCCCGTTCGACAACCAGATGTCCTATGACCTGCCTTCCCACACTTGCCGCATGCAGGCGGGCAATTTCCAACATGGTACAAATTGCACTTACCACAATGGGGATTCACTTTCACACCTCTAGGGTTTGTCACTGCCCTCATCCCTTCATTCCTTCTCTGATTAAACTGTTGATTACGGTTCGGCCCATGGTTGTTTCGATTTCCACCTCGGTTCTGGCCTTGGGATTGATTGCTTTGTGCCGCTTCCCATTTCCTCTTGTTGCCTTCAGCAATGTAGTTCTGCTTGTCCTGAAGCTTGACGTCCATCAAAGCGTGAGCCATTTGAACCGCTTCATCAAACGTTCCAGGTTTTGACGAAGTTGTTTCACCTTTGATATTGCTGGATAAACCCTTAATGTACTGTTTCATTTTCTTGGCATCATTGGCAAAAATATCTGGACACAAAAGGCTTAATTCGTTGAACCTCCTGGTGTAAGCAGCTATATCGTTGTTCTTCAAGGTCAAGTGCCTCAATTCGTCCTCCAATTGCCCCAATTCCTCCTCTGGGCAAAACTTCTTAGTCAACAAAGCTTTTGTCGCATTCCACGTCCTTGCATTCGCTACTGCCAATCCAACCGTAGCTACCTGGGTATTCCACCAACTTAACGCATCATCAAGAAACGTAGCAGCTGCAAACTTCACTTTATCCGCTTCTGCACAACCACTGATTTCGAACGTACTTTCAACCTTTTCCAACCATCGTCTAAGTTCTAAAGCTCCACCCGTTCCACGGAACTGCGTGGGACCGCACTTCATAAAGCTAGAATAGGTACACACTCTCGAGGCTTGCTGTCTCCCCGCGTTCCTTCCCGGATCCTGATTTCTCCCAGCTCGGTCCGCTTCCAACGCATTTGCTATAGCTTCCTGAATCATGGTGTTAACACGATCGGCAGTCAACTTTGGAGGCATGGTGTTATCGAATATCTCTTTCTGCAAGACAAGAAAAATAGAAAAACAATGTAAGTATACATATCAAGTTTCCCAGACATAATATACATACAACGACACATCACTACGGAGTTACTAATATTCATCAATTCACACCACAAAAGATCAAATTTAAGACATATCACAGATCATGAAAGGTAACATAGATTGTATTGATAATTAACCAAAATCGTGACAAGTATTGCCACTACAATCGTTCACCATAAAACTTCAAGTACTTGAGTTTCTCGTCATAATACCATCATACAAAGGTCCAAAATAGTTCTATTACAATGATCAAAGAAAATACAAAACAAGTAACTAGGCATGTGGTGATCCACACGGCCTCTTGGATGGCGGCTCGTCGTCGTCTTCCTCAGGTTCCTCATCACTATCGTCCTCATCCACATCATCCATTTTTCTCTTTCCTTTCTCATCCGGCCCACATTCCGTTTCCTTTTTCGTCCCTGATGTGGATCCACACTCAATCACTACCTGACTTCCCACCGTAATACAAGCACCTCTAGTAGGCGGCTGAATCATGAAGTCGTTCGCCTCCATCTCCAAATCGTCCACGAATCTCCAATCCGGGGGCAATGAATCTCTAACCCGATGCTCCCAACTCGGCATCCTCGACAACCTCATTTGATCCTCCCTAACACGGTCAAGACTAGCACTTAAATTTGCAACCATTGATCTTAAACTGTTGATGTCACTTTTATTCACATTCCCATCATACTCAACTCTTGCAGTCCTTTCCAACAGTCTTTGATCCGCCTTTTCATTCTCGTCGAATCTACTGACCACCCTTGATTCCACTACATACCTCATGCACATCGATCCTTCCAAACCTCTCACAGTCCGTCGTACGTCATGATAAATCCTCGGTCCGGGACAGCAAATTCTTGGGATGCCTTGATGAAGAGAATTTGCGCTCATTGCACCTTCGGCTCTTCTGGGGATACCTGGTACACCAACCAGATGGGAAGTACGCATAGGCGTGGGGCAAGTAGTTCTCCTTGGGTCGGGGTCCTGGGCTTGTACATCGTTCGTCTCAGCTTGTCCTTCAGCTGCTGTTCCAACACTTCCCCCTTCGCGACCTACGACGTAATCGTTTCCATTATCATTAGGCGGTACCTCGGCCATTCCTGAAATAACAGCGAATTTCGGAGGGTACATAAGTAATTATACAATAGTTATAAATACATGCATGCAAATGCAATGCAAAGGTGGTACATATGCCCAAAATGTAATAATATGATGCTCATGCATGATTAATACAAAAATTACGATGTCGGATATTCCACGTAAAATTCAACGTCTACATATAGTAATTCCATACTTACGTAATAATTACCCACATATATACTTTACTCAAAAGTATACGTCAAATGCCATAAATACAACAATAAATCTTACCGGAGCCATGCAGGATAGTTGTGTGTGCTTGGACCCTTTTCTTACGACACCAAAAGTTATAGTTTAGGATTTTCAAAAACGACCTAGTTCTCTATAACTCGTGGCTCTGATTACCAATCTGTAACACCCCCACAATTGCTATGCGCAGCGGAACTACAACAATGGGTGCTACACAGTATTCATTGCACACAAGATATATCAAACGACGCTAAAAAGACGTCACTTAAAACTTAAATTTAAAATTGTTAGATGATACATGTCCACGGTTTTTCCAACCCCAATTTGGTACACAGAGTTTAGCGTTTTCGGTCCCCATGAATCTCAACCCAAGAATTTCAGTTTTACAACAACATAACATTAAACTTATAAATTGTTTAAGTAGAAAAGGAGGGAAAAACAAGCGGACTCCAAGCCATACACACCACGACCATCCCATGCATGCTCCATCCTACACCTCAGCGGTTACCTGAAACACATGCCAAAAATTTGGTCAACGAAAACGTTGAGTGGAATTCATAGGTGTTAGAAATACGTTTTTTACGTATTTATGAAGGATCGGTCGCTCCAACGATAATTATGTAATGGGCTCGTGATCTATTTAATTATTGTATAGTCCATATAGCCCACATGTAGGGTGGGCTATATATAACCCCTCCTAGCATGTTAGGAGGGGGTTGTTGATTCCATTTTCACTTTAATCATATTTCCATCTTTTCTTTCTCTCTCTACTTTTCCCCTTTTCTCTCCTTTCTCTCTCTAATCCTTCATCTCTTTCCTTCATTTCCTTTATGTTTATCATCTAAATCAACCAACCTAATCCACCAAATCCATGATATAGAATAGGCCATTAATCTCGTAGACCTTCAATTGGTATCAGAGCCATGGTTAGTTTGGTTTATTCTTGTTTTATTTCTTTTTTATTTTGGTGGGTTTTGATTTAATCATGCTTAAACTTTAAAAATTTTTTGTATTTTTTATAAAAAGTTTGTGTTTTTATGTGTTAAATCATATCAAATCTTCAAATTTACTTATTTTTTAGATAAAAATCACAAATTTTTATATAAAAATCAAAAATTTCTTTATCAAATGTTAAAAAGTTTGTGTTTTTATAAAAAGTTTATGTTTTTCTCTTTTTAATTTTGTAATTTTTTGTTTAAATCCTTATATTTTCATTGCCTTTTTATCTAAATTGATTAAATTGAACCTTTAATTTTGTCCTTTTTTTTTTTAGTTCTTTAATCAAGGTTTACCACTTTAATTTTTGTTTTTTATTAGTTTTTTTTTTTAGTTTTTATAATCAGTTACTCATTTTAATTTTTTTTTATATATCAGTTTTTATATATAATTTTAAGTTTCGAGTCTCCAGTTGTCTTTATTTTTTTATTATATAATCAGTATTTTTTTCCTTCTTTTTTAATCTATTGAGTCTCGAATTTTTGTCCAGTTGTCCAGTTGTCCTACAGTCCTTCATAATCAAACTAAAAGTTCCAGTCAAGGTTTTTCATAATCAAGGTTTTTGGTCTCAAGTTTCCAGTCAGTCAGTCAGTCAGTCAGTCAGTCAGTCAGTCAGTCAGTTGTCCCACACCCCCTCTCGACACAACAGCCTCAACTCACAAACCTCAACATACTCTCGACAACACATACACAAACAAACCATCACCAAACACCCCCCTCAACCACAAACCCACTAGACCAAGAACGACTCTACAGAAGAGAGAGATACTCGAAAAACTTTAAAATTAAAACCTTACCCGAGACCCAACAATGGATCTTGAAGCATCAGATTCTTCAGAATATTAAAAGATGCATGGGATATTTTCGTTTTGGTTAATTGATTAATAGATAAATCTTGATTTGATTGAGATTGTTTAGTTTTTGGTTGAGAGGATTTACAGGAGGCGGAGGTTACAAGAGTTTTGTGAGATTTGAGATTTGAGAGAGTTTTGAGGAATTGAGAGAGAAGAGAGCTTTGTGTTGATAACTTGTGAGGAGAGAGAGAGAGGACGATTGAGTGAGAGAAGAGAGATTAAATTTGACTGTTATTTTCTTGGGCGGATATAACAATGCGAACAAAGTGGGGCGGTGAAAGCAACTTTATTGGGCCACGTGGACTTTGACGGAGTATCCAAAGACAGGGTGAACAGTTTTAACTTTGCCACGTATCTGTTCCACTTTCTCACACGTTTTGTCAAACGTATTTACATAACGTTTTTTTTTTAATATCAGATTTTTTTTTTTTTTTTTTATTTTTAGTTAACTAATTTTTGAAAAATTTGTGTCAAAAAGTTTGTTTTACTTTTACTTTTACTTTTATTTTCCTATCTTTAAAAGTTATTTTTTATTTCTCTTATTTTATTTTCCATTTTTAAAATATCACATTTTATTTTTTATTTTTAGTTAAAATTAAAATTTTGTATTTTTGTCACTTTTATATTTTTTTGTTTCGTATATTTTGTTTATTAATTTTTGGCAAATCGTGTCGAGGTGGGTATTTTTTAAAAAGTTACTGTGGAAAAACATTTGCCGGATTAAAAGTTATTGTGGCCGGATTTAAAGACAAACGTGACGAGTCAAAGTGACGAGCTTCATTTCTACCATCCATCGAGGAATTTTAAGTATTATTTACGGGTCTTTCGTTTTAATCAATCTTTAATGGATTCGTTCGTTTCGACATGTAAAAAGGGAGAGTTGTATTTAAGGCAAAACGAAGTTAAGAAAAGTGGCATCACCTCCTTTCAACTACTCCAGTCTCATCTTGTCACTCTTTCGGGGATTCAAGGAGGGAGTGAATTTGTGACAATCTTTGGACAAGATCGTCATATATTCATCGACTCAATTTTCACCGCTTTGACCCAACTCGCCGAGCAACTCAACCATGGAAACTTTAATCACTCTGCATCGGTACTTGCATATAAGGCTCTTGTGACACACCTTACGCCTTTCCTCCAATTTAATATCATCAAGCCTGAAAGTTCAATGATTTGCCAATCGTTTCTTCGAGATACACATACCGAGCTTCGGGTTTTCCGTGATACGATTTTGAAACTCATGTCATCGGTCTCGTCTTCGATTTATGAAAGATCTCGACTTCAGCAAGGGTATGATAATGGAGTGCAAGACTCTTCGATGCAAGAGGAAATTGGTCATACGGTTGACAACTTGGAGCCTAACGATGGCAAGAGCACCGAATCAGGAGGACAACATGATGCCAGTGGCACGTCAGGGAATGTTCACGAGATTTCTCTTGATGACACCTTACCCATTTATGACGCAGAGCCTGCAAACATGGTACAATGTAATGTGGTTTATGATGTATATGCTGATGATATGCCGCATATTGAGGATTCTGAACCTAATTATGACAAACATGGGATGGAAACGAGTGATAGCAATACCACTTCTGATTCATCCGATGTAAGTCATAATGGGGGAGAGATTGTTCAGAATGCTAAACATCATGATAATTATCCTATAACTCCTTCATTGACTACTTCTGATTCCAAGATTAAAGAGCTCGAAACGATCGTAGCTCGGCAATCAAAAGATCTTGAGGATGCCAAACTTGAATTTTCTAAGAAAACGGATAAATTTGAAACATACTTTGAAAAACTTGAAAAGTCAAACGTTGTTCTTGAAAGAAAATTGGATCAAACTGTTCTAGATTCTAAAGCTGAAAAGGATAATCTTTTGAAACAAATTCAACTGCTTGAATCTAAGTTGGCATCCCAAGATAACTTGCTCAAAGAGAATGAGACTTTAAAGGCCCAAGTACAGGAAAAGGTTTTTGCTATAGCTGCGTTGAAAAACGAGTTAAGGAAAAGTAAAGGACCTAGTGTGGACACTAAGCTTGAAAAACCATCAATCTTGGGGAAACCGCCTACAAATCAGTTCGTCAGACAACCGATTGTCAGACAACCTACTGCATTTAGATCCGAGCGACCACAATCCTCGAGACCGCGGTTTGCCTCCCAAGTTGATTTGGTTCATCTTATTAGACCAGTCACTCCAGCAACTAGGCCCAATGTGATCACTCCAGCTTTAGCAAGACCAAATCATATGATTGCCTCTAGTTTCCCTAAAAATACCAAGACCACGTCTAGAACTAGTTCAAATGACGTTTGCCATGAATCTGATCCTAGGGAAGCTAAGCAAAAGACACATGTAAGAGATAGGAATTTCAAACCTAGTCAGATGCCTTCTAGTTTACCCAACACTGCTAACCGTAGCATGTCCAATCCTAGGAGCATCAATCAATCATCTAGGGATTCTAGATCTTACTCGGACATTAAATATGCTACGTGTAAAACATGTAGAAAATGTGTCTTTACGGCAAATCATGATTCCTGTATCAAAAAATTGCTTAATGAGGTGAACTCCCGTGCTAGACTTAAATCCCAGTGGGTCGCTAAAATCAAACCCTTTGGTAAAATGTGGCGCCCCACTGGTAGAACTTTCACTATTATAGGAAACGAGTGCCCTTTAACTAGGATAGTCTCCGATTCTACTAAGTCTACTAGGGAGGAAACTGATAAAGATGATACTTCACTTACGCCTACACTTAAGGTTTTCTATAAAAGGAAACGTTTGCCAGCCAAGACTAGTGAATCATCTACTCAGGTCGCCTCTAAAACAAGTAAAGCCAACTGTGAACCCCCATGTGCTTCTATAATTGATATTGCTAACCCACGTCAAAGCATGCACATTCCTAATGAGATTGCAGGTACCAAAGTTGATGTTCCAAAAGAACGAAGCGGTCCAATCGTTGTGTACCGTTCAACTAAGGACACTCTTAGAGTTTGGTTGCTGAAGAAGCAGATATCAGAGAAACAAATGTCTCAGGGGATTCATGGTTAAGCTACTCACAAGGACTTACAGTCACATAACAGACTGTAACTCGATCTCAAAAGACAGGAAAGTTCATCCCGATGATGACTTATCCTAAAAACGAGAAATTCATTTTTCTCGGGCATGAGCTTATATCAAAAACATTCCAAGTTTTTAAGCTCATGCACAATGGCTTATCGTTAAATATCAGATGATAACCCGTGCATCAAAGAAAGGAAAGTTTATCGCCGATGATAAACTTATCCTTACAACGAGAAATTAAATTTTCTCGGACACGAGCTTACATTAAAACCATTCAAAGGTTTTAAGCTCGTGTATATGACTTACAGTTAAATGTCAGACTGTAACTCGAACTTAAAATAAAGGAAAGCTTATCGTTTATGATAATTTATCCTCTTAACGAGAAATTCACCTTTCTCGATCATGAGCTTGTCTTAAAACATTCGAAGTTTTAAGCTCATAAAGGAAAGTGTATCTTTTAACTAAGAGAACTTTTCCTCGTAACGAGAAATTAACCTTTCTCGGTCATGAGCTTTCCGTTAAAACAGTCAAAGTTTTCAAGCTCATGAACACGACTTCTAAGTAAATGTCAGCTTAGGACTCGTCCTTCAGATAAAAGGAAAGTTTATCGCCGATGATAAACTTATCCTTAACAACGGGAAGTTTACAACTTCTCGGACTTGAGCTCGCTTTTAAGATATTCAACATCTTAAGCTCAAGTAATTGTTTTTCAAAACTTTGAACACAATTTTTCGAGAATTTCTCAAAAGGTTTTTCTAAATCTTTCAAAATTGTGTGTTCAAAAACGTTTTGATAAAAAGAGCATGTCTTCTGGAATCGATAATATTTACGAACCTAGAAATGTCATTCAATAATGACACGGGGTTGTAAATAAAGTTCGAGCAGAAGTTCAAATTTTTAAAACATGCTCAAAATGGTTTGCTATTATTTCAGATAGCAACCCGCTTTTCATAATCAAGTCAAGCATTTCACCGGAAAGCTTTGACTCAACAACGGGAATTCATTTTCTCGGGAACGTGACGAGGAGACCAACATTCGTGAACAAGAACCATGTGAATCTCTCATATGATGTTCTCCATCATTCAGGTCCAACCTCGTAAATTGCTAATCTTGTGAATTCATTATCATATATGATCTTTGCACGTAATAAATACCTTACACTTGTGTTTAAAAGGTATTTATTTTACGTTTCAGCACACCCTCATTAATTTGAGGGGGAGCTTGTGTAACTCATGAAGATAATTGGATTTGCATTTTTCTTCCCAAATTTTCTTAAAATGCTATTAAATCAATTGATATTAAAAACATCGATTGGGTTAATATTTTTAATATGGGGGAGAAAATGTGATTTAATATGGGATATGATCAATCATAAATGGTTTGACTTAACGTGTTAGCTCATCCCGACATGTGCGAAATGTTTTCGAATATCGTAGCATATGTTAAGGGGGAGCAAAATGGATTTGCACTTCAAAATGGATTTCATGGTGACATACACTTACCCAAAACATCTCTATTCACGACGGTGAAGATTGTGGTGACATAAGGATGGTAGGATAGGTTAAAGTCCAATGATTTCTCTAGAACCAGAGGAATCTTCCCAAGGACATTCCATAGCTAGAAATAGTAGTCCTTAGGAAAGATGGAGAAAGATTGTGAACGTAGCTGAATGCCGACCAAGTACTTAAGTTAGCACTGGAACAATCACAACAAGGTGCTAGTGATGACGTATTGGTAAGCATTGAAGGGGTTGAAGAATGAAAAAGAATTGTAAAGATAAAGGGTGTAAAGAAAGAAGCCCTCCTTACAACCTTAGGCAGAAACCGGGTCAATACATATGCTATTGAGGTCATTTTTGCTAATGATTCTCGGTATTGAAGAAAGATATCATGGACCCAGTGATGCAATGCACAACCCTTCCCAGCTAACTCAAATATCTCTCAAAAGGTATTTGTTTTAATCACACGGAGATCAACACGTTATCTATTGATTTATTCACTCCGAATAAATTGGTATTGAAAAGGTGGCACTCCTCTCCAGCCTCCGATCACTAAAAATCCAAAATGCACGATCGAGTCTAGAGCCATTTGAGATCATCAAATATCTCATTAGGACACACTTTCATTATTCCTTGCTTCTTCACACACTGTGAAAAGTAAGAAAGATCTTAAGAGTCCTACGCAATATCTTCATGATCTTGCCTGAACATCCGAGTAATACGAAAGTATTTACAATGAAGATGGAAATCCTTCTTGAGCGAATATCAAAAAGCTCATGGTAGGTGACTTGTGCGATTCTTTATGAATCAAACTTGTGATAACTGGAAAACAACAGTGGTTTAATTCTTAAATGAATTTAAACACGTTCCAGGCCTCTACGCAATATCTTAATGATCTTGCCAGAACATTCAGAGTAATACTATTAAGTATTTACAGTGACGAATGGAAATCCTTCTAGTGTTAACATCAAACAGCACTTGGTAGGTAACTTGCAAGATTCTTTATGAATCAAGCTAGTGACAACTGGAAAGCAACGATGGTGCGGTTCTTAATTGAACTTCACTTGTTCCAGGAACATGAATTGACGGCTTCAAATCATGCGGATAATATTATCCAAATGATTCACTCTTTACGTTCGCAGTCTGCTTTGGACGGTCGAGTAAAGAGAACGGGTTTACCCGCGAAATCTTGTCAAGGAGGTTCTTTATTGAAACTACCCGCCACAAGTACGATATTTAATATCGTCCAACGGTCTTCACCGACCGGAGGTAAAATGCTACCGAATTAGAATGAAATTTTCAAAGCCATTTCATCCGTGTATATTGTTTGTTGCTAACTGTCTTATGCAGCGTAACAAGAAGGTGGCATTGCGGTGTACAATCCAGAAGAAGTCGTCACCACATGCTTATACTACATACATTTAGTACTTCAACAAATTCAAGAAAGCATGAAGGTCAAGTCTTCCGATGTATCAAACTCTGAAGCTTTCAAGAATTTAAAAGTATAAGTATGTGGAACATGAAGTCACAAAGAGGCAAATATCACAAGTGAAGTATGCACAAGGTCAAGGCAAGGAAACATGCTCAAGACTAAAGTCAAAGATCACATCAAGCATATTCACAAGAACAAGATCGAAGACTCAAGCATAGATGCTAGGTTTAAGATTTTGTAAAAAGATGTGACCTCCCTTAGGGGGAGATTGTTGGAAATACGTTTTTCCCAATAAAGTCTCGGTCACATCTTAGTTAGCATAGATCACGAGTTATAGACTATTTAGAACTTTGTTTCTTGGAGCGACCTCCCTTAGGGGGAGATTGTTAGAAATACGTTTTTTACGTATTTATGAAGGATCGGTCGCTCCAACGATAATTATGTAATGGGCTCGTGATCTATTTAATTATTGTATAGTCCATATAGCCCACATGTAGGGTGGGCTATATATAACCCCTCCTAGCATGTTAGGAGGGGGTTGTTGATTCCATTTTCACTTTAATCATATTTCCATCTTTTCTTTCTCTCTCTACTTTTCCCCTTTTCTCTCCTTTCTCTCTCTAATCCTTCATCTCTTTCCTTCATTTCCTTTATGTTTATCATCTAAATCAACCAACCTAATCCACCAAATCCATGATATAGAATAGGCCATTAATCTCGTAGACCTTCAATAGGTTTTACAATCCATTTGAACGTATATATAATAAAAACCATTCGTGATCATTTATAGTCTTGTCGATCAAACAAACTATAATCAGGATACTGACAATTGTGTTTAAGCTCATGACACTAATCCGTTAACTCAATCACCCGCGTAATAAATACCGGCGTGATTCAGATGAAACCAGTGCCCCTTCTAAAGGCATCAGTTGCAATTATACCTTATTTCTCATACAAAATAATCTACCGCAGAACTTACTAAAAGTACAGCTTCTCGGCTAGCATTGGGTCGTTAACCCCGTAGTACTACAAATTGCATAAGCGGCTATTTCCCCCTACTCGAGGGCAGGACAATAGTTAATAGTTCATGATTTTAGGGACTTTTGCAACTTTGGTACTCAACACAATTTCTAAGGCAACTTTCGGGTCTAACAATCATTCATGATATACGTTCATTTTAAAAACTAGCATGCATTTCCCTCGCGGGTAAAACAATTTGAAATAAATATAAGCGAGGCTATAAATTCACACCTTATATCTTAAGTAGTCGGTAGTTCAAGGGATGATCACTGACGATGTTACGGATGCCCGGGTAAATCAACACCTATCACAAATAACGCGTAACGAGTAATCTCATTTTTAGATACTTACGGTACTGTATAAAATACATATATACTAGTCACTTAGGAAAAGTATAACTCACGCCCAAAAACAAAATAACAAGTATCACTCATTTTATACCATTCGTTCTCATTATCTACGCTATCCATTTTTACTCGTTCTCGCCGGTACTTGACTAAAGTACGGGCTGTTTTACCGTGTTTAACCACACTTATAAAATTTGACAAAATTCTCAAAAATCCTATAAGACCTGTAGATGACATGTTTTTAAGCCCAATAAAAGTTTTTACTTTTACAACCCGTTACTCGACGCTTTTCCAAAACTACATTTTACGGGCTGAAATTGCACTTCGACCAATTTTGACCTCTTTGACCTATATGAAAAGTACCTTTGACTTCTTTGACACCTAAGTCAACATATAGACTCATTTATACAGGTTTGGGACCAAATTTTGACCCTTGACCATTTACCAATTCATACTTGTGACCCTCGGGATTTTGACTAAAACTTTACACAAATTCGGATTATGAAAGTCTTCGTCTCCCGGTACTCGATCTTTAAAACCTCATAACTTTTAGCTCGTTTTGAGTCACGGGCTCTACCTTATACCAAATTAAAGACAAGAAGACCCTATATAACTACATTTTGTTTTCAAGACCTGGAAGAAAAATAATTTTTATGAAATGGACCTAAAGTTTCTGCCTAAAAATGACCATACCAAAAACACACTTAGACTCGATTCCAAACCTTCTAACCACCTCTAGGCAACATCCTAAGCCTCCCTAAACATATCCAAACACCAATAATCAGTCCTACCCCTATTGATCAACCAAACTCAAAATCCTAATCATCAAAAAATGAACATGCAATCACTAACACCTATGTATAACATCACTAAACACATAACCAAACACTAGGATAAGCTCAAAATTCAACAACCACCATGGCTCCCCAAACACCCCTTGTGCCGTGGGGTTTGGGTGACCCAATCACCACAACCAAATTGATTTTGGTGGGTTTTCTTGGTGTTTATGCATCCATAACACATACATTTAACATGCATTACAACATTTAGCCTCAAAAACGAATTTGGATCATCATGAAAATTTTTGGAAAATTTTTGTTAGTGCATGTGGGATTTAAGCACATGGAAATGTAGGGAATGACCAAATTAGATGTGGTCTAACCTTAATTTTTATGAAAATCAAGTGAAAAAAGTTTTTGATGGATTTCTTTGGTGGGTTGGGGTGTCCGTCGGCTAGAGAGGGCAAAGAGAGAGAGAGTTGATTATTTTTGGTGAAAATTTTCTATGTGTTTGTGTTTGTGTGATTTTGGGCCTTTTTGGTGGATTGGGAGGGACCTATTTGCAATATTTGGTTTCTTTTGGCCTTAAGTAAAAACGCCACTATAACTTTGCGGTTTCGACTCATTTGTCAATTTTAAAAATTTTACGGGAGTCGGAAATCATCCCGAACGCTCCAAAATATTTTTGGGATACTTTAAATGTACTCGGAAGGCTATAAAACTCACCCGACTCAACTTAACGCGAACCGTAAATAAAATTTTCGAAAAATTACATTATCGATAAATCGTCAATAATTATATAAAATTGGGCATCCCTCGGGATCGTAATCGTCATCGTCCTTCTTAAAACGTCTATCGTAAAAATTATAACCTCGAACATCGGCTTTAACCAAAATACTTATAATATAGAAATTAAAATTTATTAAAAATTTCAAAAATTAGCGTAATTTAGGGTAACGTTAATGACCTCGATTCTAGGGTGTCACACTTAATGATTCATATTAGTCACGAATCCCTTTTTATTATCTATATTATCCTTTTTACAACCATTGTTTATTTTTATATCGTTCGGCAATTTATTTTGCACCTTCATTATTAAGGAACATGTCCTAACTGGTTCTTTATTTTTTCTACACAATGCGTTGGTATCTATATTCATTTCTCATGATGATATAGTTATCATGTCCACAAGTCACTCAGGTATTCTTTATATATTATGCGTCAGTAATTACGTTCACCTTCCTGATGAAATAAATATCACAATCGTATTTATTCAAAATTCTTTCTTCATATCTTCTATGTTTTAGTTTCTTCTCAACTATCATTTTTATCCGTTTTACTCCATCCGACGTTTAAAGCGTCGATAATTATTACAACTAATTTAATAATAATTATTAAAATTTTATGAAACGTAAACGTAAAAATTTTAAATTTCTTAGTTCGACCAATTATATAAAATGTTCAAAAATAAATTTGAATTTAATTAACAAGATTTTTGTTGATTTATCGAAAATAATTAATAAGATTCATAAATGTTTGAATAATCTTTGTTTATACTTTGGTCAAAATTTCCTTAGTTTGAAAAGCGTAAATTATCGTTTCAAATTTCAAGTCATGTTTTATATAGTTTCCTTAATTCCTCTCTAAAAGTATACACAAACATTTACCCCTAAACAGAAGTTTAGTTAAATGGTTTGTGTATAAGGGAATAATCCCTTTAAAAATCCTTTGTTAAAACATTTGTCAAAACATATTCCCATTTCTTTTTGGTAAAATCCAAAGTCTTAAAAGGGCTCTTAATTTTTGAAGAGTCTATATGCATACATCTTACCATTATTAATCCAACGTTCATTTTATGTAAAGGATTAAGTTTTTAATCCCTAAGCGTTAATGGTTCTAATCTTTGAAAAGTCAATATAGCTTCCATTATTTATTAATCATACGGTTAAATCATGTAAAGAATTAAGTCTTAAGTCTTATGTTAAATATTTAAGGTACATGTTTTCATTGTTCGGCCAATTCAGGACAATCTATAAATAATTATTAACTCATTCTTATTCGTATTTACAAACAAATAGTCCTTAATGATCACGAGCATGAATTTATCAAATTACAGCCTACACACGTGATTCATTATATTTATGAATACTACATGTGTATTAATTAATCCAAACGACATCACGTGAAACTCGTAATGTTCATTACAAGTACCGAATGTAGTGATTGGAATAAACAATCTTTTTCGCAGATGCGAAGTTGATGATAACCATGCCGTGGATCAAATCTTTAAAACATACGCTAGAACCTTGTAAATGATCGAACAAATCTTCCATTTCGAGTTATGGATATCGTTTTCGATTGTCAATTTACTCAGTCACAGTAATCTATAAATATAAGGAATGATAACACCATAGCTCTTCAGGATGACAGGCTTGGTATAATAAAATCTTTCTCCGACAACTTTCTCAGTTGTACGGTAATTCTTTAATTTAAATGGTGCTGACGTATAGTGCACATGCCACAGGTGCAGCACCGGGACTATAATCAATACTAATTTCAACTTGCCTTAATGGCGAAAGTCTAGGTAATTCACCATCAACAAATACTTACTAAAGTTTCAGATAACATAAACATCTTTTAATAAATTCATATTAACTTCTTTTTAGATTATAATATCTATGACTAATTTACAACCATTCACGGTAAAATTTTAAGTCTTAATACAGGATATGGTCATCCGTCAAGAATTATTTAGATCACTTTTGATAATCAACATCTTATCATTTAGGGGAATTCTATTCGAGTTCCCATCAATTAAGACAATGTCGTCATGTCATAATCAATCAATCCATTCTACGGGCATTATCAACTTTCCAGTTGAATTGCCGTCGATAAGATGTGAACTTCTCAAAAGACTAATAATAATTCATAATCTTTCACAAATTCAGGGATATTAGGATACACAACTACTATTAAAAGAGTAAGGTCAACGCATAATCCATGCGAGAGAATTTCAAATCAGATATAGACCAAAACATTTAACGAATAGGAATATATCCCATGTTTTCATAATTTAAGTACGCATTCGAAAGCTCCTCGGATCGTTACCCAGGTCATTCAAATGTGAAATCTAATCAAAAGAAATGATATGAACGTCGATACATCCAGTCGGGTATCAACACTCGATAATCAAATACTTTTCCTAAGAATCTCACTACGGGAGAATTGGACAAGAAGGGAATATCAATTGTCAAATAAGACAAATTCCGCAGATGAGTAAATTCGACTCAGAAGAATAGATGCTACAGGCACATATGTAGGTGTCCCTAACACTATGTCCCTATTTTTCACCTCTTGCAGATCTCATAAAATTTAATCTTTCACAATCTTCAAAGAAAATGTAGTGTTTATTTATTAGTTTTATGGTGACTACTAATCAGTCTTGCATGGTCCATTCCAAATTGTATGTAGGCGCGCAACTATATACAATTTCAAGATTAACGATGCAATACTCAGTTCGTCAAAACTTTATCATCATGTTTATAATGGAAACATTTTCATGCTTAATTCTTAAATAAGAATCAAAAAAATATTTACAAAGGTTTTCTTTGTTATGGAAATAATTAAGTTTCCAAAGCGTCCCATAAATAACTTCATTTTGATATCAATCACTTATAAATCTCACTTTGAATAATCCTTATTTTGATGAAAATTAAATTTTCTCAAAGGATACCGTTTTAACTTTATAAAAACAATGTGTGATCTGCAGAAAAGTGATGAAGGCTTGTTCACCAAGAATTAACTACGATATAATAGGAAATGAGCTTAGCCAAATAATCATGAGGTTCATGACTTCGATGGCACTCAGGAAGAATGATTCACAACGTAACTCAAATCAAGATGAGTACTTGCTCAATGGTCACATCACTAATGTGAACATTAGGATGAAGCAAGAAAATATAGATAACATCGATACATGTAGAATTTAGCAATCAAAGGTAGTCTTTTCATTAATCATAAACAAGTCAAATTGTACCGTAACACATTACGTGTCACTATGTCATACAATTCTCAGAACTCATCCTACCAACTGATATCTAAGTTAAGTTAGGGATTTTTAAAAGATACCACAATGAATACTAATCTACAAGAGTCATTAGGTGTTCCACATGTCCCAGAAGATCCATCGGTCCCAATTTAGAAGAAGATTTCTTCAATTTATTTATTGGACACTGGGCATCCTCGTCAGTGGACAATGGCCTAGGAACAGCCCTTAACACGAATCAACAATCAATTAAAACCTTATAATTCAATCACAAAACTTAACGATTTCCTCTTAACAATCTCATATTCCATTCGGGTTAAATTTTACTTTATTCAAGTTTCAACCAATTTTATACTCAATTCGATATCCTACCTCATTCTTCACTACTTTCAATCTTATTCCTCGGCCTTGTAAAGGCAATACAATCTCAATATGAATCAACACTTAATTTCCAATCCTGTTAGCTCTTACAACAACAATTATCAAATGAGTCACTAGTATGAAATGACTCGATCATTCAATTAGACTTCTCGGAAAGGTACTAGTGGCATGAGGCTTTTGGGTAATGGTTCCAATGACAGCCTCAAGTGCAACATTCACCCTTTCGATTTCAATTTAAGAATTGGATGACAACGAATCAGATGACATCTTTCTAGGTGGTAATGTTTTGTCAAACTCCACTCTATAAGGAAAGATCGTCATGACATCGATATCAGATTTAATCTCGCCAATTCTTCTTAATATCACAATCAACTAATATCTACATTTCTACGAATATCAACCATTTGTTGGGATCATAAATATCCACAACTTGGTTTAGATCTAGGATAGCTAGAATTCCTACGAGAATAGCTTCGATTAATTTACTAGGGGAGTTAGGGTTACTCGTGACAATCTACGTCGTATAAATACCTCGTATAAAAATAAAATTAATCATCAAACAATCATGTAATAAAATTACATCATATATATATATATATAATCCAAGTTATATATATATTCAAATAACACTTCTCAGTCTTGGCCTTGTCGGTAACTCGGGAATTCTTCGGCACCGTTATAGTCAAAAGATTTTTAGACATTTTTAGAAAAAATGTTTATAGTTAAAAGATTTTGAAATGTTTTATTCAAAACCTTGGTTTTAAAAATCTTTCGTTCTCTATAACGAGAGCTCTGGTACCAAACTGTAACACCCCCAAATTTATACAACTCAGTACAGCGGAAGACTAGTTGGTGTTACGGGATAGCACATTACTCACATCATAGACAACGCATAAAAATCGCGTCGTTTAATAATAAATCATTTCCATTCATAAATATCAAAGTTACATCGGTCCCAAGTTATATTAATTCATACAAAGTTTTACAAAGTGTTTGAATGGAAAATATTGTTTAAGTGCGGGCCATGAATTCTTATTGTCTTCCCGAGAATTACCTTCAAGTACCTGAGATAAAACATGTTAAAAGAAAAGGTCAGCGATAACGCCGAGTGAATTCATAGAGTTTAATAAAATCCATCAATATAATATCAGTATAAAATTATTACTGAAAGTCATTTTGTACAAATCATTTTGATAGGCCATAAAATAGCCAAAGTCATTTTATACAAATCCTTATCGAAAATCATAATATAGGCATTTGCCGTAAAAATCATTATACGAGCCAATGTCGTAAAAACATCATACAACATGTCTTATGACGTTGTATAAAATCAAATAAAAACCGTTATATGAATATGGTTATGAAAACCAAAACACGAACATAATATCAATAGTATGACCCTGTATTGCTAGTCAGACAATACATCGTAATTCAGAGCGTCTATTAGTATTTCGTTAGTTTTGGATTATTATAAGTCGCATGACATCGTTACCTTACTAAACCAAAACGGGTAGCTAACCCGATACCAATTTTGCCCATCTAAAGTAGCGTGTCGTCACAAAGGTCACGCTATGGAAATCTTCTCATACATAAATTCGCTTACCAATCAATGTGGCACGACGGGGATCAACCGTCAAGGCGCGAACTGGGGTGATCGTCCCCAAATAGTACTATTAAATGCATAAGCGTCTACCAACTCCCGGTAGTTCACAATTCATGCTAATGGGACTTTTAGTGACATAACCTAACTTTAATAATCCATTTAGTTTCATCTATCGGGTCCTTTAATCATTTATCGGGTCATACAATCGGGTCATTCATTCATTCGGGTCCAAAATCAATAAACAAATAATCGGGACAAATGGTGTCCTATTTAATAAAAACTAACATGTTATCTCCCTCGCGGGTTTATAAATCATTTATAAAAACATTTAAAAGAGTGCGAGGCTATGAACTCACGTTGATGTGGGAAGACAATTATCGGCGATTTGGATGTACGGTACGTGCTTCAATCACGGAAACCTAGACAATAATACTCGGTCTTAGACGTTTGTCCAATGACTTTATAAAAATATCAATTATGTATACATATGATGATTATATATATATATGATGATCAAGTGGGTTTGCATATTCTTATTTACTCATTTTTGTGTTATGTGTCGATAACTTTTATACTAGCTTACTAGTTTTACCCATTTACGTGTTTTAAGTCCAATAAACTTATTATAAGTTCTTTAACTTGTTTTAATCCTTTTTGTACTTATATTATCAGTATATATATATTTTCCATGTTGGTCCTAAATGGGTTAAACCCAATAGATTCTTTTTACAAGTTTTTATCCTATTTAGTCCATTTATTAGTCCAATATGTTTATTTAACTTGTTAATGTCCGTATGCCCTATAGTTCGGGTTTTATCGGTTTTTACTTGTTATACATGTCTATATATCAGTATATAAGTTTTATAAAGTTTTCATTAGACGGGTCCAACCATCTAAGTTTTATTTAACAAAAACGTTAATTTTACGGCAATAGCCGAAAAAGTCGTAAAAATCATATTTATAGTTTTTATTACTTATAAACATTATTTCACCACCATTTATATAATTTATCCATTTGATTACTTATAAACATTATTTCACCACCATTTAGTGGGTTTTTATTTTACATTTTATATATTAAAATGTGAGTGCTTATATAATAGTATTATTCTTTAATTTCCAAAAATCTGATTTTTAACTTCATCTTCACCAAAACTGCCATATCTTGAGTTCTACATGGAGATAGAAGCTCGAATTTTTATCACATAAACTACATGATATGTGCTACATTTAACTCTTCTATAGCTACTGTTGAATCATCCTTTAAGTATTTTCTAAAAATCGTCCAAAACAGTAACTTCAGATTTATACCCTAAACTTGTTTTGATCATATCTCACTCATTATTTTGATTCCATTGCATGGCCAACTCTCACATGTGTACAAGACCCATAGCTTACTTTAAATCCATCCTACTTCATCATTTTACCAGTTCATGACTTGCTTCTTTACTGTTTTATACAGCCATCAAATTTAACCAAGATTTCAACCTTGTTTCTTATGGTTTTTCACCTTTTTAATCATGTTTATCAACAACAAATCCCCACATAACATTTTTATCATCATATAATCATCATAAATATATATAATAGGAAATAAAATACATGTTTACATAATCAAAATAACAAGAAGATGAGGAGGACAATCTTTATACCACCAACTTGATGTAGGTTATGAGTTTGACATGGTTTTGGATGGAGAAACTTATGATGCACCAAGACCACCTTCATGACCACCATTCTTTATAGAAACCTTGTGGAAAATCAGCCCTCCTACTCCATGAAAACTCCTCCTTGGATGTTATAAGCACCACCATTCAAGAGAGCTTCAAAGGGGCTTCAACATATGTGTAAATAACACATGATTTTGTGGTAGAATCAAGATCAATTTGGGTGTTTTTAGGGTGGATATGGACGGCAATCTAGAGAGAGAGAGAGGAGAGTTTGGAGTTGATTTGCATGGTGTAAATGATATGTGTGTTTAGCTAATGGTTTTTGTGAAGTTAGTGGGGGAAAGTAGCTTACATTGTAAGCAAAAAGGGACAAGTGTAAGCTACTTTAGTGAAAACTTGCCACCACCTTGTTTTGGGCCGTCCATATTGAGTGGGGGTGGGGCAAAAATGGTTTTGTCTCATCCCCATTTATTTACGGGTATTCCTCGATTCTAGTTTCCTCGATTTGCGTGCCCTCGGGTCGTTTTATGAAAAACGTTTTTATAAATTATGAATCAACGTCACAAAACGAATCCAATAAAAATTGTTTCATCAAAAACGGAGTTCGAAAACGTAAATACGTAATCCTAGGGTTTCCGGTTTAGTCGTAAAGGACGTTAAAATAAAATTGTAAGTCCTAGTTTCTTCTCGTAAATTTGTGAGTTTATGAACCAACACAAATTTAAAACTCCAAAATAATATTCACGGATAAATTTATTTTCTGAAATGTCGGACTGTCCCCAAGGACGGTGTATGTAAACGTAAGCACGTAACGTTGAATCCTCCGGTTTAGACGTAGTCGATGCTACTCCAAGACGTAAATCCAAATTTCTTCCCAAAAATATGTGAGTTCATATTGTAACATTAAAATAGTGTTTTTAAATAATATTTGGGAATAAAATATCAACCATAAATTGACGGATTGTCACAACAGTGATTGTGGTAAAATACGACCTTTTAGGAAAAAGGCGTAAAAGCGGTAAGTATTAAGTGATGATTTAGGAAAATCAAGCACTAATGACCCAATGAAGTTCGTTTCCCAAGGAGGTATATGTGTGTGACTAAGATGTAAATGATTTGAGATTAATATTGGTTTAGAAGGGGATGAGAAAAGAGGATGACGATGACGTGAAATTAATTACTACAACGACTTAACATAAAACCGTAAAGTAAGCTAAAATAAAAATTAATTTTAAAAATTACCAAAAATTTATCAAAAATAAAATAAATAAACTAAGAGTTTACCAATGATCAAAACTTTTTCAAACCTTTTAAATAATTAAATATTCAATTTTTAAATGCTAATTAAAGCCCTAAAAATCAAATTAATTATCAAAAAGCCCAAATAAATATTTTTCAATTGGTAAACCTCTAAAACGACCTAAAAAGGTTAAAAACTATTTTTAGAAATTTTTAAACTAAGAAAAACTATTTAAAATGATTTAAAAACTATTAAAACTTAAAATAATTATAAAAATTAATCTAAAAATGATAAAATTATTATAAAAGTTGCAAAATTCCTATTTTAATGTATTTAAGCTAAGAAAAATGTAAAAAGCTGAAAAATGTTAAATCTGAAAAATAATAATAAAATAATATTAAAATAATATTAAAAATCCAAAAATTCTAAAAAATTTTAAAAACTTGCAAACTAGTTTATTTTAACCTAAATAAACAAAAATGAAAGTGAAATGACCAGAATACCCTTATTGCGCCCTCAAACGGGCCAAAACCAAAATCAGTCAACACAAATGGGCTTTTTAGCCCAAAAAGTCAAACTTGGCCCAATTGACTTGGAAAAGCCCTATCTGACTTAAAATTTTATTCTAAACACAAAACTCTAAAGGCCCAAAAGCTGAAAGTGAGCTTATCACAGCTTATTAAGCAAACAGCTTATCCTTATTGGGCTTTTTAGCCCATTAAGCAATAAGCTAATGCCATAAGCTCTAATTTGACACACAACCTTCTTTTGGGATGCTTAAGAGATCTGTAAAAAGAAATTTTGAAAAAGCACACTCAGTAAGCCAGAAATAAGCAAAGTACATATTCACAAAACGACAAAATAGTCGGGTTTGAGAATTAGGGCACCTCAGGACTTGATTCAACTTTCAAAATGTCACAAATGAACTCAATAAGCCAAATCAATCAACAAAAATCCAATAAGCAACACCAATAAGCCAAAATGAACCAATAAGCACTTATGAAAAAGTGAATTAAGTTGGTTTTCTAGTCAAACCTAAAAGTCAACACACCAAATGCTCCAGTATGAACAAATGGGTCAAATAATGAGCACCTATTACAAAATCCAAGTTGTTGCTGGTTAAAATAAGCTATTATAGCTTATTGATAAGCTGAAACCCAAAATACACTAGCAGTGGCTAGTAGCAGGGGAAAGGAGTTCCCACTGCTTTGACTATTTGACCAAGCTTTTTAGAGAGAATTAGTTGGATTCAATTGGAAACAAGGGCACCCTTGTGATCAGTGATTCACAAGGAGTCAATATCAACAAGAAAATCACAATTTGGTTCACACAATAAGCCCAGAATAAGCAAACAGTCACCAGATATAGCACAGATATGGGAAATAAGCAGTTATGTACAAATAAGTAGATATAGCATGAAGAAGCCAACCAAATTCAACCAGATGCATACACAAGATATATAAACTATGAATAAGCACAAACAAACTTAAATCAAACACTGAATCAAAGTGAATAAGCAGAATCAAGCACCAACAGTTACTGATAAGATCAAGGTGAATATGCAGAAACTTTTGCTGATCTAATTGACCACAGATCCAATTTCAAGCATCCAAATCTCTTTCCCTGATGTTATTAACCTAGTTTAATCACTTGTTAACCCTAGTTTATGATTAGATCTAGGTGTCCCTTAAACCACAGCCAAAAATATCAAGTAACAAAGATTTTATAGCCCTATTATGAATCTAGGTGTTTCAAACCACAAAACTTGCAGATATATATGACCAAGTACACCAGGTAAACAAGTACTAAAAACCACAAGCACAATATACCCAATAAACAAGCCTTAAAACTTGCTTATGCAGTTAACCCAAACACCCCTTAAAAACATGTTTTGACAAATTTCCAAAGGTTTATCCAGATTTAACCCACAAATCAAGCTAATAACACTTCAATAACATCAAATCAATAAAAATAAACCAGTTTCAACAATAATAACACAGATTCAAGAACAATCAAGCAAAAATCACAAATATTCCGAAATTTAAAGAGAAAATGAAAAGGGAGAAGATGCAAACCTCCAAGACCTACATCCAGGCCCTGGATTGTTTGAGCTGAGGTACTAGCAAAACAAGTACCAGCTTTCAATGTACCTGGTAAGAAGAACAAACCAAGTGATGAACAATATCAAGCACTTTTCTGATTTTTGAAACACAAGCCTTATCAATTAAAACCTTGCCTCAAAAACCTTCAAACATTAAAGTGGAACTCAGAATTAGGCTATTATAACACCAACTTTTAACAAACAAGAACAAGATTTCACAAATTTCTGAAATTCAAATTTTATTAACTTAAAAAGGGATTACAAAGATTGATAGCCTAAAACCGGAACAAAAGCTCTCTCACATGTTGAGGAGTCTTTTATAGGCAAATGCTAGCTATTCACTATTCACAAACCCTAGAAGTGAAATTCCAAATATGCCCTTGAGGTCTTCTAGACGATTCTTGGTTGTGAGCTGTCCAAAATGATCCAAACCATTTAAACTAGCTTTAGGGTGAAGCTAAGAGTGTGGGATGTTGATCTTGCCATGTCAGCTTACTTGGAGAGGAAGTTGTGTTTTGATTGGTTGACGTGTTGAATGGTGGGGCCTCTTGGTGGGTGGGGGTGAGGGTTTTTGATGTGGGATGGGTTTCTGGGCGTGTGAATTAAGTGTGTGCCTGGGTAATTTTAAATTACCCTTTGTTTTAAGTGGGGTAAGTTTTGGGTGGTGAAAGGTAAACAGTAACCTTTTTGATCCGTTTTTTGTGGAAAGGGGATGTGTTTGGCGCAAAAATGTGTTTGAATGTTTCATTGTGGCAACTTAAGTCCTTGTTCTTTGGCAAAATATGTATAAAAGGAATTTCAGCCCCATAAAACGCATTCCTTTGTTATTCAAGTTATGGTTTTCATACTTTTGGCACAAAACTTTGGTAAAAAGATAACAAGGGTTGTTTTTGCCATTTTTGGAAATTTGAGGGACTGATCTTGGACATTGTTGATCTTCAAAGGTCTTCAATGTAACTTTAACTCCATAAGGGACCATAATTGATAAATTAGATTTGATGAGGGGCTAATCTTGCCATTTCTTCAAAGTTGAAGGACCTTTTGTGTATTTTTGACAAACTTAAGGAACCAAACTTGTAATTATGATTTCACAAGGGTTTTAAATGTCATTTCTTCATTCATTGAGGATCAATCTTGCATATCTTCAAGTCTTCAAGGGTAATTGTTGGATAAATCATGAACTAGGGCCTGGTTCTTTGTACGGCTTCGTTTCTCGTGTACGTTTTTCCTTGTTTCTTGTGATCTTTTGTCTTTTTCACGATATCCATACCTAAAACACAAGTAAACAAATACAAGCACAATATATGGTATTTTATGACATTTATATGCATTTAAACCCCGAAAAGACCGATGAGATCATGTATAAATGCCATCTCATCACTCCCCCATACTAAGCCATTGTCGTGCCCTCACGCAATGCTAGAATAAAGTATCTAAGCATCACCAAAGTTCAATTTTATTAACCTTTATTGAAAAGTAAAAGACTTGCAACAATACTAAGAAGATGTGTAAAGACATAATGTATGATTTTCATCATAAATGTGACTTTTAGGGTTAAAGAATAGAAACAAGTAAATGTCCCTAAGAGTAAACTTCGTCATCCTTGATTGTCATACATTCCATGATAAGTGCAAAAACGAGATCATTGTTGGTACAAGTCACAATGCTAACACTACTCATACGTCCAAATTGTGTAATACTTTTTCTCCCCGCAATCCTAGTTATTATAAAAGGAAATGGGTTACTAGCATTTTTAACTATTTGTCATGGATCACAAGTGATTCATATTGACTTATTTGAGTAGTTATTAGTCCGAAAACAAAGTAGCACGATTTAATCGATAGTTAGCCGAAGGACAAAATCTTTTAAAACGGCTTCTCGTGTATCTCCTTAAGTTCATATCTTGGCATAGCTCGTTTCACGATTTGAGACCTTTCTCGGACCGATATTTGGCATGTACTTCATACTTCATATCTTTGGAAGACGTTCTTGAAATTATGTTCTTCTCTTCATATATTTGGAATTTATTCACTTGACGTTTTTGAGAGATTCTTCATATTTGGACCACGACTTCATCATTTTTCTTCAATCTTTATTTTGGACTTTGATATACAACGATCCGCCTCCTTTTCGGACTTGGATATATTTATCCTCATGCCTTGTAAGGGTCTTTTTGGATAGACTTTCTCCATGATCTTTAGGGGAGTAATTGCTTTTCGTCGTGTGTCTCGATCCTTCATATTGATTTAGGAATAATGATACTTCACATCATCTTGGATCTTTAGCAACAAAATAGGGCTCCTCATGCCTTGTTAGGGCCTTTTTGGATAATCACCAATCTTCGCGTCCCGCTTCAATAAGTTATGCCTTGGATATGAACTCTATTCAACCCCGAGCAACTTTTAAACGATCTTGCACTAGAGGCTAAGTAACCTTTCAAATCGTACGACCTTACTTATTGAAATTATTTTTATTCCTAATGCATTGATATTATGGGAAGAAAAAGCCACAATTAAAAACATATGAGTTTTTGAAAGAACATTTTCATGTTCTACGTTTAGCATGATCACTTGTCTAACTCTATCATCTCTCGTTCTTCACTATATAAAGACCTCTAATTAAAGAGACTCGTGAATACTTAGCCATGCAAGTCAAAATTAAGCCAAATTTGGATCAGCTTTCATTAAGACTATATCAAATCAAAGTTTTGGATTTTCAAGCCACCTATAGGATCTTGCACTTTCTTGGACTTTTTCAAGTTTATAGAATGCATTTTATAGTTCGCTTAATAAGTGACTTTCTAGGATCGATTATAGGAACTTGCGAAAAGGTCTTGTTCTTAACCCGAATGAGCTAAGACTTTCGCGTTTTAAAGCTCCCTATATAAAAGTCTAGCAAAACTTGAATTGAGCGGGTTAAGGAATGTAAATGGCTCCAAATTCCCATCAAGTCAAAAATTAGCTCTTAATCTACCCATCTGAAAATATACATTCGTGTCTTAAAAAAACACTTATGAAAACTAAGAAATTTTTTAAAATTTAGCCATTTTTAGCCTTATTAGAAACAAAACAAAACACAGAAAGTTGGAAAGCGTGAGGGCGTAGCAAAGCAAGTATCTATTCACCCCCCATACTAAAAGTAAACATTGTCCTCAATGTTTCGAGTTTAAAGGTGGAGCACCCCCATACTAGAGACGAAGAATCGAATGCTTAGGATCTAGCATGGAAAGGGTGATCAACAATATATCTAAAGCCGTTTATTAAGTATGCTAAAAGATAATTGTTAGAACAATAAAGGATATGTCAATGGATTCGTGAAAAACTTCTTCAAGCAAACGATAGAGGCTCACGTAAACGAACACGTGAGTCTTCAATCGTAGATGATGATGATGATCTAGATAACACAATCACAAACAACCACGAGACAACGAGTTTGAAGGGTACAAGTCCCCTTATTAGTGATTAGTAAGCATAAAAAGATAAGAATGGGATCTCCCCCACGAGGCACCTCGTTTTTGATTACCGAGTCATGAGCTCGACTCGATCCCCTCAATGCTAATTATCATTGGGGAAGGTGACTTGGTCGAGGTCAACCATTGAAGGAATTTCCCCACCAAAGTAGTGCTTAAGCCTATGTCCATTCACCTTGAAATTAGGACCATCTTGAGCTAGCTCGATGGTCCCATAAGGAAACACTTGTGTAACGGTGAAAGGACCCGACCAACGAGATTTCAATTTTCCGGAAAATATCTTAAGTCGAGAGTTAAAAAGTAACACTTGATCACCAACGTTAAAATCCCGGTTTTTAATCTTTGAATCATGAAACTTTTTAGTCTTTTCTTTAAAAATCAATGAATTTTCAGAAGCATTGTCTCTTAATTCATATAATTCATTCAATTGTATTTTCTGGTGATCTCCCGCGGTATTTAAGTCAAAGTTTGCATGCTTAAGGGCCCAATATGCCTTGTGCTCCAATTCAATGGGCAAATGACAATTCTTCCCATAGACTAACTTATAAGGAGTGCAACCGATAGGTGTCTTATAAGCGGTCCTAAAGGCCCATAAAGTGTCATCGAGTTTGTCGGACCATGAAGCACGGTTTTCTCCAATTGACCTCTCTAAAATCCTCTTCAAAGCTCGGTTCGAAACCTCGACTTGCCCACTTGTTTGCGGGTGATAAGCCGTAGAAAGACGATGAGTAACTCCATATTTCCTTAAAACCTTTTCGAATTGGTCATTACAAAAATGGGTTCCACGATCGCTTATAATAGCACGAGGGGTTCCGAACCGAGAGAAAAGTTGCTTCAAAAACTTCACTACCACACGAGCATCATTAGTAGGTAAAGCCTTAGCTTCCACCCACTTAGAAAGGTAGTCCACCGCGACGAGGATATACTTGTTACCATGAGACGATGTGAACGGCCCCATAAAGTCTATTCCCCATATGTCGAAAATCTCACACACTTGAATTATGTTTTGCGGCATTTCATCACGTTGAGACGATTTTCCTTGACGTTGGCACAAATCACACGACTTCACAAGTGCGTGTGCATCACGATAGATAGAAGGCCAAAAGAAGCCGAGATCGAACACTTTCTTAGCCGTGAGATTAGCACCATGGTGACCACCCGTGGGTCCCTCGTGACAAGCTCTAAGGATATTAGAAGCTTCGGCACCAAAAACACAACGTCGAACGAGTTGATCCGCACAAACCCGAAAGAGATAAGGGTCGTCCCAAAAATAGAACTTGAAGTCACGAAAGAGTTTTCGCTTTTGTTGTGTCGTCATACCCTTGATTATGAAATTGCCCGCATGGTAATTTGTAATGTCGGCAAACCATGCGGTGGTGTCTTTAGAATTCACTACACCGAGAGTCTCGAGAGGAAATGTTTCGGTGATTTCCTTGTTCTCGAAAGCATCTTTGTGAGGATCTTCTAGACGAGAGAGATGATCGGTGGCTAGATTCTCGGCTCCTTTTTTGTCAAGCACGGTGACATCAACTTCTTGGAGGAGGAGCATCCAACGAAGCAATCTCGGCTTAGCATCTTGCTTAGCTAAGAGATTCTTGATAGCCGAATGGTCGGTATACACGATGCTTTTAGTTAAGACGAGATAAGGTCGGAATTTCTCAAAAGCATAGACCACGGCAAGGAATTCCTTTTCCGTTGTGGTGTACTTTAATTGAGCCTCGGTCATCGTCTTATTAGCATAATGGATAGGATGGAAATGCTTTTCATAGCGTTGCCCTAAGACGACCCCTATAGCATGATCACTTGCATCGCACATGATTTCAAAGGGTAATTCCCAATTAGGAGCAACAATAATGGGAGCTTCGGTAAGTTTCCTTTTGAGAGTTTCGAAAGCTCTAACACAATCCTCATTGAATATAAAAGGACCATCCTTCTCTAGAAGGTGTGTCATAGGTCGAGAGATTTTCGAAAAGTCCTTGATGAAACGACGATAAAAGCCCGCGTGGCCTAGGAAACTCCTAACTCCCTTAACGGTTTTGGGATGAGGTAACTTGGCGATGACGTCTACCTTAGCTTTATCGACCTCAATCCCCGCTTTCGACACCTTATGTCCTAAGACGATTCCTTGTTTACACATAAAATGACATTTTTCCCAATTAAGCACAAGATTGGTTTCTTCACAACGTTTTAACATTTGCTCGAGATTTGATAAACACGACGTGAACGAGTTGCCAAAAACCGAAAAGTCATCCATAAACACTTCCATCGACTTCTCGATCATATCGTGAAAAATTGCCATCATACACCGTTGAAACGTACCCGGTGCATTACAAAGTCCGAAAGGCATCCTACGATAAGCAAACGTTCCATAAGGACACGTAAACGTAGTCTTCTCTTGATCATGAGGGTCGATAGGGATTTGAAAGTAACCGGAAAAACCATCTAAAAAGCAATAGAATTCATTTCCCGCGACTCGCTCCAACATTTGATCCATGAAGGGCAAAGGAAAGTGGTCTTTACGAGTGGCGTCATTTAACTTTCGGTAGTCAATACACACCCTCCAACCGGTCACAACACGACTGGGAATTAACTCGTTGTTTTCGTTGGGCAACGATCATTCCTCCCTTTTTAGGGACACAATGGATTGGGCTCACCCATGGGCTATCGGAGATAGGATAAATCATTCCCGCGTCAAGGAGTTTTAAGACTTCCTTTTTAATGACATCGTGAATTTTGGGATTCACCCTTCTTTGACTTTGAATTGCGGGTTTGTAGTCCTCCTCCATTAAAATCTTGTGAGTACAAAATTTTGGGTCAATACCCTTAATGTCGGAAATTTTCCACGCAATTGCCCCTTTATGAGCTTTAAGAACTTTCAAGAGCTCGGTTTTTTCATCATTAGCAAGACCTCTTGCAATAATAACCGGCAACTTGTCATCACCTTCCAAGAATGCTTATTCAAGGTGAGAAGGAAGATCTTTCAATTCAAGGATAGGTGGTTCCTCGATTGAAGATTTTGGTTCAACACTCATAACTTCCATCGGCGGAAGAAATGGTGGAATAGAAGTATCATCACTAACCAACTCCTCATCTTCATTGTCGATTTCATTTGAAGTGAAATCGCCTCCTTGGAATGGAGTGAGATTTGGTGTAGAATTAGCAAGAATCGGATCCAAAATAGTGGGATTGCCACTTGACGAGCTATCAGAAAAACCTAACACTTCTTGTGAAAACTCATCGCAAACCACATCAACGATGTCAATGTGATTGATGGTAGCGATTGCATAAACATGAGAAGGTTTCGAGTTTTGAGTAGCGGTTATAACAAGTTCCTCTTCGTTGAATCTCAAAGTGATAGTTCTTGCATGAACGTCGATAAGCGATCTCGAGGTGTCTAAGAATGAACGACCTAAATTAGAGGAACTTGAGGATCCGCGGGGATGTCAATTACTATAAAATCAACGGGATAGTAGAACTTCCCCACTTTCACGAAAACATCTTCGGCTACTCCACATGCTAAAATCGTAGAATGATCGGCCATCTCGATAGACATGTTCGAAGGAATAAGTGCCGGAAGCGAAAGCGATTTCCAAATGGAAAATGGCATCAAATTAATGTTCGCACCAAGATCGGCCAAGGCGAGGCATTCTTTCATATCTTGTATGTCACAAGGAATGAGAAACTTTCCGGGGTCACCAACTTTTTCCGGTATGCGGTTAAGATAAACCGAAGAACAATTAGCAAGCTTTGAAAGCTTTTCCTTATCGCTCATCATACTTTTAAAAGTGGAAGCGAAACGAGGCATATACAACAACGCGTCGGCTAAACTCACATCAAAATGCAATTGTTGAAACATTTTTATAAAAAGCTTGATTTGTTGCTTGTTACGTTCTTGCAATTTCTCTTTGTTTCGTCTCGAAGGGTAAGGCAAGGGTGGTGTGGGTTGGACATTAGGCAACGACCTTGGAATCTCGGGTTCCACAATTGGTATTGGTTCAACCGTAGGTGTGGTATGAGCGGTACTTCGTGGGCTTGTAATGTGCTCCTTTTCGACCATCACCTTGGGTTCTTTCTCGATTTCCTTCTCCGTAGAAGTACTTGGACGAGAGATTGGTTCCTTGAAAGTTTTACCACTACGTGTAGTAATAACCTTCATTTATCCCTTCGGGTTTGCAATGGTATCACTAGGAAGACCACCCGAGGAAGAGGGTTTACACATGATTGCTTCAAACATTTTTGCCATTCGGTCCTCAAATTTTGATTGCCTAGCATCCGCTTTTAACAATTCTTGCTTAATCTCATGTTGTCCTTGTTCCATCTTTTGTTGATTTTGTTGAAGACGTTGGACATTTCCTTCCATTTTATTTGCATGAGTTTTAAGTTCATTAGCAAGTTCGTTTTTAAGCTCGTTTTTCAACTCGGATCTTAAGCTAATCATCTCACGTTGCATGTTATCAAACTTAGCATCATTTGCTTTAGCATAATCCAAAAGTTCTCCTTGAAGATTTTTAGTGTGAGCATTTTGAAAACCTTGTGTAGTGTTTTGAAAATCACGGTTTTGGTTTTGATTAGTGACTTGTCCATTCCCACTTTGATAATTCCCCTTGTTGTAGTTACGTGAATTGCCTTGGTAATTACCACCTTGGTTGTTGTTTCAATAGTTATTAGCATTTTGATTTGGTGGAGCTTGATTTGGGCGGGAACCTTGGCCGTTTTGGTTGTAAGTTCCCGTTGCTACGTAAGCACTCGAAGTGTTACCATCCGCGGTAATGTACTCGGAAAGATCATGAGCTCCACCACAAGACAAACAACTCTTAACAACCGCTTTAACCGAAGCGGAATTTGAAGCTTCTTGAGCTTTCCAATGAGACATAAGATTAGCAAATCTATCAAAAAACCGATTTTCCTCATTAGCTTCATCATGTAAGGCATTAATGCTACGAGACGATGACGACGATGACGAACCCAAATTGGCAACACTCGGTGTGTTACGCTATAAACCTTAGATCTATTCTCGATAATCTTTAAAGCCTCATCGGTCGTTTTGCACAAAAAATTACTACCCGCGGCGGCATTCAAGTAATCTCGTTCATGATCATTAAGCCCATTATAAAAAGTATCAATTTGATGCAATTCCGAAAAATCATGGTGTGGACATTCATGTAACATTTCTTTAAAGCGTTCCCATGCCATTGAAAAACTTTTATTGTTTCTTTGCACAAATCTTGAAATCTCATTTTTCAAATGTGTTGTCTTAGATGGTGGAAAAAATTTGTTCACAAACTTAGAAACGACATCACCCCATGTCAAAATCGAATTTGGCGGTTCTTTCTCAAGCCAAATTTTAGCGGGTCCATCTTACGAGTATGGAAACAACATCATCTTAATGGCGTCATGTGGAACATCCTTAAACTTGCTAGTAGCGGTGAGACGATTAAAATTCCTAATGTGATAATATGGGTTGTCTTTCTCATGACCTCTAAACTTATTAGCTTGCAACATCAACATTAAACCCGTCTTAATCTCGAAATTCTCCGCAAGGATAGCGGGAATCACAATGGCCTCTCCAAAACCCTCGGTGGGTGCTTGTAGCAACTCCATCATAGTACGATTAGCCATGACGACTTCTTGTTCTACAATAGGTTCAAAAAATGGAGGTTGTTCTTCAATCAACGTCTCTTGATTGGCTTGCTTTTGAAGACGTTTACGAGCTCGTTTTGCTTGATTACGAGTGATCATAAACTTCACGAAGAATGGGAGGTGAGCAAAGAAGATTCTTTTGGGTGTTTTGTGAATTTTTCAATTTTTTTTGTGTTTTTGATTGTTTTTAATTTTTTTTGGATTATGGTGTATCTTCGTAGACAACAATCTACCAAATCTCTCCTCGAATCAAACTCTTGATTAAAGAAGCCTCAAAGGAATGAAAACGATCACGTGGAGTGAACGCCTTCGAATGACATTAGAAGTTTGGTGAAAACCAAATTGTTCAAGAGGGTTTAATCACAAAGAAAACAAGCAAATATATTATACGTAATAATACTTTGGGCGGCAAAACCCTCGATTAGCCTTCAATCTCAAAATACTCACAAGCAAGCGGGGAAACGAGGCGGCGCGAAGCACTTAAGAGCCTTTTTCCTTAGGGTATATTTTATAATACCCGCCTTATACCCACCTTATAGTTCGTATTTTTCAACATCAAGCTTCACGAAAGTATTTATCTATTTTTGCCTTTTTCTTTTTGTTTGAGATTCGAATATAATAATTAGGAGATCAAATCCCAATTAAGGTTGTGTTTTCACACTTTTGGAGATACTTTGTATTTATTGTGATACTTAATACAATATAGTAATAATAATTTCACAAGAAAAACCAAGAAAACCGATAATACGTATTAGTAGATTTCTACTAATACAAATACTATATATGGTTAATATTAAAAACAACAAAACAAATTAATCATGACACACCTCCCCGACAGCGGCGCCAAAATGATTGTGGTAAAATACGACCTTTTAGGAAAAAGGCGTAAAAGCGGTAAGTATTAAGTGATGATTTAGGAAAATCAAGCACTAATGACCCTATGAAGTTCGTTTCCCAAGGAGGTATATGTGTGTGACTAAGATGTAAATGATTTGAGATTAATATTGGTTTAGAAGGGGATGAGAAAAGAGGATGACGAAGACGTGAAATTAATTACTACAACGACTTAACATAAAACCGTAAAGTAAGCTAAATTTAAAATTAATTCTAAAAATTACCAAAAATTCATCAAAAATCAAAATAAATAAACTAATAGTTTACCAATGATCAGAACTTTTTCAAACCTTTTAAATAATTAAATATTCAATTTTTAAATGCTAATTATAGCCCTAAAAATCAAATTAATTATCAAAAAGCCCAAATAAAGATTTTTAAAATTGGTAAACCTCAAAAATGACCTAAAAAGATTACAAACTATTTTTAGAAATTTTTAATCTAAGAAAAACTATTTAAAATGATTTAAAAACTATTAAAACTTAAAATACTTATAAAAGTTAATCTAAAAGTGATAAAATTATTCTAAAAGTTGCAAAATTCCTATTTTAATGAATTTAAGCTAAGAAAAATGTAAAAAGCTGAAAAATGTGAAATTTGAAAAATAATAATAAAATAATATTAAAATAATATTAAAAATCCAAAAATTATAAAAAAGTCTTAAAACTTGCAAACTAGTTTATTTTAACCTAAATAAACAGAAAATGAAAGTGAAATGACCAGAATACCCCTATTGGGCCCTCATATGGGCCAAAACCAAAATCAGTCAACACAAATGGGCTTTTTAGCCCAAAAAGTCAAACTTGGCCCAATTGACTTGGAAAAGCCCTATCTGACTTAAAATTTGATTCTAAACACAAAACTCTAAAGGCCCAAAAGCTGAAAGTGAGCTTATCACAGCTTATTAAGCAAGCAGCTTATCCTTATTGGGCTTTTTAGCCAATTAAGCAATAAGCTAATGCCATAAGCTCTAATTTGACACACAACCTTCTTTTGGGATGCTCAAGAGATCTATAAAAAGAAATTTTGAAAAAGCACACTCAATAAGCCAGAAATAAGAAAAGTACAATTTCATAAAACGACAAAATAGTCGGGTTTGAGAATTAGGGCACCTCAGGACTTGATTCAACTTGCAAAATGTCACAAATGAACTCAATAAGCCAAATCAATCAACAAAAATCCAATAAGCAACACCAATAAGCCAGAATGAACCAATAAGCACTTATGAAAAAGTCAATTAAGTTGGTTTTCTAGTCAAACCTAAAAGTCAACACACCAAATGCTCCAGTATGAACAAATGGGTCAAATAATGAGCACCTATTACAAATCCAAGTTGTTGCTGGTTAAACTAAGCTATTATAGCTTATTGATAAGTTGAAACCCAAAATACACTAGCAGTGGCTAGTAGCAGGGGAAAGGAGTTCCCACTGCTTTGACTATTTGACCAAGCTTTTTAGAGAGATTTAGTTGGATTAAATTGGAAACAAGGGCACCCTTGTGATCAGTGAATCACAAAGAGTCAATATCAACAAGAAAATCACAATTTGGTTCACACAATAAGCCCAGAATAAGCAAACAATCACCATATATAGCACAAATATGGGAAATAAGCAGTTATGCAGAAATAAGAAGATATAGCATGAATAAGCCAACCAAATTCAACCAGATGCATACACAAGCTATATAAACTATGAATAAGCACAAACAAACTTAAATCAAACACTGAATCAAAGTGAATAAGAAGAATCAAGCACCAATAGTTACTGATAAGAACAAGGTGAATATGCAAAAACTTTTGCTGATCTAATTGACCACAGATCCAATTTCAAGCATCCAAATCTCTTTCCCTGATGTTATTAACCTAGTTTAATCACTTGTTAACCCTAGTCTATGATTAGATCTAGGTGTCCCTTAAACCACAGCCAAAAATATCAAGTAACAAAGATTTTATAGCCTTATTATGAATCTAGGTGTTTCAAACCACAAAACTTAGATATATGACCAAGTACACCAGGTAAACAAGTACTAACAACCAAAAGCACAATATACCCAATCAACAAGACTTAAAACCTGCTTATGCAGTTAACCCAAACACCCCTTAAAAACATGTTTTGACAAATTTCCAAAGGTTTATCCAGATTTAACCCACAAATCAAGCTAATAACACTTCAATAACATCAAATCAATACAAATAAACCAGTTTCAACAATAATAACACAGATTCAAGAACAGTCAAGCAAAAATCACAAATATTCATAAATTTAAAGAGAAAATGGAATGGGAGAAGATGCAAACCTCCAAGACCTACATCCAGGCCCTGGATTGTTTGAGCTGAGGTACTAGCAAAACAAGTACCAGCTTCCAATCTACCTGCTAAGAAGAACAAACCAAGTGATGAACAATATCAAGCACTTTTCTGATTTTTGAAACACAAGCCTTATCAATTAAAACCTTGCCTGAAAAACCTTCAAACATTAAAGTGGAACTCAGAATTAGGCTATTCTAACACCAACTTTTAACAAACAAGAACAAGATTTCACAAATTTCTGAAAATCAAGTTTTATTAACTTAAAAAGGGATTACAAAGATTGATAGCCTAAAACTGGAACAAAAGTTCTCTCACATGTTGAGGAGTCTTTTTATAGGCAAATGCTAGCTATTCACTATTCACGAACCCTAGAAGTGAAATTCCAAATATGTCCTTGAGGTCTTCTAGACGATTCTTGGTTGTGACCTGTCCAAAATGATCCAAACCGTTTAAAATAGCTTTGGGGTGAAGCTAAGAGTGTGGTCTGTTGATCTTGCCATGTTAGCTTACTTGGAGATGAAGTTGTGTTTTGATTGGTTGACGTGTTGAATGGTGGGGCCTCTTGGTGAGTGGGGGTGAGGGTTTTTGATGTGGGATGGGTTTCTGGGCGTGTGAATTAAGTGTGTGCCTGGGTAATTTTAAATAACCCTTTGTTTTAAGTGGGGTAAGTTCTGGGTGGTGAAAGGTAAACAGTAACCTTTTTGATCCTTTTTTTTGTGGAAAGGGGATGTGTTTGGCGCAAAAATGTGTTTGAATGTTTCATTGTGGCAACTTAAGTCCTTGTTCTTTGGAAAAATATGTATAAAAGGAATTTCAACCCCATAAAACGCATTCCTTTGTTATTCAAGTTATGGTTTTCACACTTTTGGCACAAAACTTTGGTAAAAAGATATCAATGGTTGTTTTTGCCATTTTTGGATATTTGAGGGACTGATCTTGGACATTGTTGATCTTCAAAGGTCTTCAATGTAACTTTAACTCCATAAGGGACCATAATTGACAAATTAGATTTGATGAGGGGCTAATCTTTCCATTTCTTCAAAGTTGAAGGACCTTTTGTGTAATTTTGACAAACTTAAGGGACCAAACTTGTAATTATGATTTCACAAGGGTTTTAAGTGTCATTTATTCATTCATTGAGGATCAATCTTGCATATCTTCAAGTCTTCAAGGGTAATTGTTGGATAAATCATGAACTAGGGCCCGGTTCTTTGTACGGCTTCGTTTCTCGTGTCCATTTTTCCTTGTTTCTTGTGATCTTTTGTCTTTTTCACGATATCCATACCTAAAACACAAGCAAACAAATACAAGCACAATATATGGTATTTTATGACATTTATATGCATTTAAAGCCCGAAAAGACCGATGAGATCATGTATAAATGCCATCTCATCACTCAGCACAAGAAACAAGACAACAAACACATACGGGGCTCCCCCTACACTTATTATAAAAACGGTAAAGGATAGATCACGGGTTGCCTCCCGAGAAGCGCTTGTTTTTTATAACCGAGTCACGAGCCCGACTCGACCCAAAACTAGTTCGTGGGAAACATGGTGAGGGATGGAATCATCTCATTAGAGATGTCCTTACCAAAGTAAAACTTCAAACGCTAGCCATTCACCTTAAAATTGGGCCCATTTGGATGAGAAAGCTCAATGGTTCCATATGGAAAGACTTTGGCGACGGTGAATGGACCAGACCAGCGGCTCTTCAACTTGCCCGAGAAGATCTTCAACCGAGAGTTAAAAAGTAAGACTTGATCACCAACGTGGAACTCTCGGTTCTTAATCCTTGCATCATGGATGATCTTGATCTTCTCCTTGTAGATCAATGAGTTCTCGTAAGCTTCATTCCTCAATTCATTAAGCTCGTTGAGTTGAATCTTCTGAAGATCACCGGCTTTGTTGATGTCGAAGTTCGCCCACTTCAAGGCCCAATATGCCTTATGCTCCAGCTCAATAGGGAGGTGGCATGCTTTCCCGTACACAAGACGATAAGGTGTACAACCAATCAACGTCATATAAGCGGTACGGAAAGCCCACAAAGCATCGTCTAACTTATCGGCCCACGCGGCACGATGCTCTCCCACAGTACGCTCCAAAATTCGCTTCAATCCACGGTTGGAAATCTCGGCTTGCCCATTGGTTTGGGGATGATAAGCGGTGGAAAGACGGTGATTGACACCATACTTAGCCATGACTCTAGCAAATTGATCATTATAAAAATGAGTCCCGCAGTCACTGATTATAGCACGAGGAACACCGAATCGAGCAAAAAGCTGCTTCAAAAAGTTCACAACCACCCTCGCATCGTTCGTAGGGAGAGCCTTGGCTTCAACCCATTTAGAAACGTAGTCAACGTCTACGAGGATGTACTTGTTCCCTTTAGATGATAGAAATGGCCCCATAAAGTCGATGCCCCATACATCAAATATTTCACATTCTTGTATGAAATTTTGAGGCATCTCATCTTTATGTGTGATCTTGCCTTGGCGTTGGCAAGGATCACAATGCTTAACCATCTCATGAGCGTCACGATAAATGGTGGGCCAATAAAATCCAGAGTCAAACACTTTCTTCGCGGTATAGTTGGGACCAAAGTGACCACCGGTGGGTCCTTTGTGGCAAGCCTCGAGAATGTCTAAAGCTGCCGGTCCATCAACACATCGGTGAATAATCAAATCAGCGCATTGTTTGAAGAGAAAAGGGTCATCCCAAAAGTAGGTCTTAACAACATTCAAGAACTTTTTCTTTTGTTGGGATGTTAACCCTTTGATGAGAACACCACCCGCTAAGTAGTTTGCAATGTCCACAAACCACGGGGTGTCATCAAGATTGGAATTTATAGACATTAAGGTCTCAAGGGGAAAAGAGTCATTGATCTCTTTGTTCGGATGATCCCCTTGATATGGATCCTCAAGTCTACTTAGATGATCCGCGGCTATATTTTCAGCTCCCTTCTTGTCACGAATTTCAATGTTAAATTCTTGAAGGAATAAAACCCAGCGAAGAAGTCTTAGCTTAGAGTAGTGCTTAGTCATCAAGTACTTCAACGCGGAATGGTCCGTGTATACAATGGTGGTGGATAAAACAAGCTAGGGGCGAAATTTTTCAAAAGCATAGACAACAGCTAAAAGCTCTTTTTCGGTTGTCGTATAATGTAATTGAGCCCCCGTCATTGTCTTGCTAGCATAATGGATTGGTTGGAAGTGTTTATTCACTCTTTGGCCCAAAACCGCTCCAATAGCAAAGTCGCTAGCATCACACATCAACTCGAAAGGTAGCTCCCAATTAGGGGTGACCAAGACCGGTGCCTTAGTTAGCTTATCTTTAAGAAGGTTGAATGATTCAATACACTCTTTGGAAAAGATAAAAGGAGTATCTTTTTCCAAGAGGTGGGTCATCGGTCGAGCGATTTTAGAAAAGTCTTGAATAAATCGACGATAGAAGCCCGCATAACCGAGAAAACTTCTCACACCCTTCACGGTTGAAGATGGAGGTAATTTGGCTATGACATCTACTTTAGCACGGTCGACTTCAAGACCGGTTTTGAGATTTTGTGTCCTAGCACAATGCCTTCTTTTACCATAAAATCGCATTTTTCCCAATTTAGAACAAGGCGAGTGTCTTCGCACCGCTTAAGCATACGTTCTAAATTGGCAAGGCAAGAAGAGAATGAATCCCCAAAGACCGAGAAATCATCCATGAAGACTTCCATGGTTTGCTCAACCATGTCATGGAAAATAGCCAACATGCACCTTTAGAAAGTCCCGGGGGCATTGCATAAGCGAAAAGGCAATCTTTTGTAAGCAAAGGTGCCATAGGGACAAGTGAATGTTGTCTTCTCTTGATCTTGGAGATCAATGGGTATTTGGAAATAAACCGAGAAACCATCTAGAAAGCAGTAATATTCATTACCCGCTAAACGTTCAAGTATTTGGTCCAAAAAAGGTAGAGGAAAATGATCCTTTCTCGTGGCATCATTGAGTTTGCGATAGTCTATACAAACTCTCCACCCAGTAACGAGACGAGTAGGAATCAACTCGTTGTTTTCATTGGGCACAACGGTGATTCCGCCTGTCTTAGGCACACAATGGACGGGACTAACCCATGGTGAATCCAAGATAGGGTAGATCATTCCCGCATCAAGAAGTTTGATAACCTCTTTTTTGATTACGTCATGGATCTTAGGATTCACCCTTCTTTGGCTTTGAATAGTGGGTTTAAAGTCGTCCTTCATGAGAATTTTATTTGTGCAAAAGTGAGGATCAATTCCACGAATATCGGAGATTTTCCAAGCAATCGCTTTCTTATGATTCTTCAGCACGGCGATAAGTCGGATTTTTCTTCTTCTTTCAGCTCCTTTGCAATGATGACCGGTAACTTCTTGTTGTCTTCAAGGAAAACGTACTCGAGATGAGACAGAAGATCCTTAAGCTCTAAATCCGGAGGATTTTCGATGGACGGCGTAGTCAACTTCGGACCATCGGTAGAGATAGCCTTAGGAGACTGTGGAGAAATATGGCCCTCATTGAGAAGTTTCTTAATGGTACGAATGTCTTCATCCCAATTAGAGGGAGAATCGTCATATTGCAAATCCACATCTCCCAGAGTTGCTTCAAATTCTTTCAAGAGGAAATCACTTTCTCCAAATGGAGTTAATGACGGAGCGATTGAGGCAACGGTCTCAACATTGGGTAGAGAAGAAAGATTACTTTTGCAAGCATCATTAAAGTGTTCTTCACAAGCCTCATCGAGAACATCAATAACATTAACACTCTCATATGAATAAGGTTGCTTAGAAATCTTACCCATGTTGAAGACAATTTTATCGTCACCAACTCTCATGATTATTTCGCCCGCGGCTACATCAATGAGAGTGCGACCGGTCCCAAGAAGGGACGTCCAACGATTAATGGAACACGGGGATCCATCTCGTAGTCAACGACAACAAAATCCGCCGGGAAGGTGAATTTGTCAACGCCAACAAAGACGTCTTTGGCTATCCCCACTAGATAAGCAATCGTACGGTTAGCTAATTCCGAAGTCATTTTGGTGGGGACTAGCTCGGGGAGAGATAATTGCTTCCAAACACTTAAAGGCATTAAGTTTATACTAGCACCTAGATCGGCTAGGGCCATGCAATTCTCTACTCCCGGGAAGTTGCAAGGAATCAAGAAGCGACCCGGATCACCAAGTTTGGTGGGTAATTTCCTTAAGAGAACCGCGGTGCAATTCTCGTTAAGTTGGGTATTAGCAATATCAAGAAGCTTTTCCTTGTCACTAAGAAGATCTTTAAACATCTTCGCATATTTAGGCATGTGAGCGAGAGCCTCGGCAAAGGAGATGTTAAAATTCAATTGTTTAAACATTTTGAGAAAGTTTGAAACTTGAATATCATCCTTGCTCTTTTTCTTCTCTTTCCTCAACCTTGAAGGATAAGGTATGTCGGATGAAGAGGAAGGCTTTAGAGGAATAGGACCACTCACAACCGCAGGTGGTGGGGGAATGGGGTAAGAAGGTAAAGGAGGTGAAGAAAGTTGTTCTTTTTCCTTGTTCACAATCACGGGTGGAGGTGTAGGAAGCTCGGGTTCCGTATAACCTTTTCCACTACGAGTGGTGATTGCTTTCATCTCCCCTCGTGGATTAGCAACGGTGTTACTCGGAAGAGTACCCGAAGAAGAGGGTTGATTACCTTGGAAAAGCGAACCTATCATATCACGTATATTATCCGCTTGAGTGCTGAAAGAGTCTCTCATGTCTGCGCGAATATCATTGCTTTGTTTCGCCATGTCATTCCTTAGCTCGGCTCGAATATCGCTCCCTTGTTTCGCCATGTCTCCCTTCAAGTTGATGAATTGACTCTGAAGATTCGTCACCATCTCTCTATTAGTCTGCATGAACGCCTCGATGTATTGATTTAACGCCGTTGGTTGATTAAGAGGTGGAGATTGAGAATTTCCTTGAGGTGGGTATGGGTTTCTTTGGGATTGATATTGATTATTAGCACGAGGTTGGGTTTGGTTATTTCGGTTATAGCTTTGTTGTTGGTTTTGGTTTTGAGGAGTAAAACTGGGTGGTGAAAGATAGTTGTTTGAACGATAACTTAGCAAGTTACGGTCTCCTTGAGGACGAGCTTGATAGCCTCCCGTAGGATAGTTACCGTATGTCGCGTTAACGTTTTCACAAAAAATGCCTTGAGTAGAAGGACAATCAATGTAAGAATGAGGACCACCACATGTTTCACAAGAAATAGCAACGGCTTTAGCTTGTTGAGTATGGTTAGTAGCCAAAATTTGCATATTTTTGCTCATTTCGATAATGGCTCGTTCCATGGCGGACATGTCGGTGGTGGAAGAAGTAGTTGAAACATTGACTCTCGGATTAGATCTTGAGGATGTGGATGAATCCCAATTCTTGTGGTGAGTAGTCATGTTTTCAATCAACTCTCTACACTCCTCCGGTCTCCTTTTCATAAAAGTACCACCCGCGGCGGTGTTGATCGTGTCACGATCACGAAAAGTGAGACCATTGTAGAAAGTATCAATGAGAGTGACGGGGAGCATGTTATGATTTGGACAACGGTCGATCAAATCATTGTTGCGTTCCCAAGCATCAAATAGCGACTCATCATTGTCTTGCATGAATCCACTAATTTGGTTACGAATGCTCGTGACCATGGACGGTGGAAAGTAGTAGGACAAAAATCGTTGAGTCATGTCGTCCCAAGTATGAATAGAATTATTTGGGAGACGCTCAAACCATTTTTCGGCATGGTGAGAAAGCGTGTGGTGAAATAGTTGAAGGCGAAGTACATCCATAGAAACACCAGGCATCTTCATGCTTTGAGTAATGGTAATGATTTTTTCGAGGTGCTTGTTGGCATCATCATTCGGCAATCCGCGAATTGGATTAGTTTGCACTTGTTGGATCATGTGATGTTTCAACGAAAACTCCTGAGCCGTGATTTGCATCGGCGCAATCGAGCCGCTGCGTCCATTCACCGTAGGTTGGCATAGCTCCTCCATAGTGCGTAGGTCGGGTGGGGGAACATTGTTGTTGTTGTTATTGTTATTCAAATTGTGTAGAGGTGGGTTGGTATTGTTGTTATGCACACCAACCATATCTAAATCTTCACGAGTCTCGGGCTCAGAATAATTTGAAGATCTAGTACGCATACACCTGCAAAAGAAAAAATACCAAAGAAACAAAGAATATATATATAATCTTTTTGGTGCAAAACTTGGGAAAAGAAATGCTTTTTATAATTTTTTTATGTTTTTGTATTTTTGAAAATTTTATAATTTTTTATGGATTTTTGAAAATTTTTAGCAAGGAAAATAACGTTCCTAAAAGAACGGATCCCCAAAATCCAACGCGTCTCTCACTAAAAACCGTTAATCTTAATGAAAAGAGCCGGCAGCGGCGCCATTTAATAACTAGGTTTTCACTCAGTTAAAAATATCGTTGAACCAATCTTTTCGAATTGATTACCGTTAATTAGTGAGAATCAGTTGTACTTGGTGAATAAAAGAAAAGTTTTGTCGTTGTGTATAACTAAATAAAGATAAAAATAAAGACTTGAAAAGATTAGACTAAAATTAAAGACTTTCAAAAATAAATGACGAGAAATTAAACTAATTAAACGTAAATATGAAAACTTAAAAACTTAATAAAAATGAAAACTTTAAAAATCAAAATACTCGAGAAATAAACTAAGTCGAACAAGTAAAAATAAATCTACGTTAATTGGCGGGAAAAATAAATTTGAAAATTAAATTGGAGCAAAATCAATTAAATTCGCAATGATGAAATAATTCCGCAATAAGGTAAATGCCACAAATCCGCAATATCTTGAATAGGAGTAATTTCGCAATACTGATAATTCCATTTCGCAATGCTCAAAGAACATAAATCCGCAATTATGAACTAAAGATTACGCAATGTTTAATTGGCATCATTTCGCAATACAAAGATACACAAATTCGCAATACTGTATAAAACCAGATTTCGCAATTGAAAGGGAAGAATTCGCAACTTTAGCAAAGTTCAATTTCGCAATATAATACAAGAATTCGCAATAAAGAAAAGCATGATTTCGTAATCAGCAGAAAGAACAATTTCGCAATCAGCAGAAACAATGATTTCGCAATAATGGTTGAGTAAGATTTCGCAAAAGTAACCAGATGAAGATTTCGCAATAGAAAAAGGAATCAATTTCGCAACTTTATCAAGGACACAATTTCGCAATACTAGAAAGTATTGCAAAATCGAATCAGAAGGTCCTAAAAAATAGGGACCGGATATAGGACGAAAATAAGCAACTTTTCAGCACTTTTTCAAAGACAATAAGCCAAGAAAAACTACAATAAGCTACCAATAAGCAAAGAAAATGATCAGAAATTATAACACTCCAACACACGAATCAAAAAATATGTAAAGTAACAAGCTTTTCGTGGCGAAATGAAGATTAAGATGAAAAAGATGATCAAAACAAGATTGTGATTAACAAGAAAGATTAATAAGATGAAGATTAAGACAAGATTAAGCTTAAAAGTAAGGTTTGATTAAAACAAGAAAGATAAAAGATGAAGTTTTCTAGTGAGAGAAAGTTAAGCTTTCTCTCTCTAGAATTTAAAACTACAAATGAAAGAAAAATTAAAAGACTAGCTAATTTTATGATGGAAAGAGCTTTATATAGTAGTTTGATGTGGGCTTGTTTTGTTGTGGGCTTGTAAGCGGGCTTTCTTCTTTCTTCTTAGTCTTCTTGTTACTTAAGTAAATAAACGTTTCCGACTTTGAATTTGAGATTTGTCGGTGAATATTTCCAACTCGTCTTTTAATCTCTCGTTAAATAGACTTGAGTTCTTCGACATATATAAATCTTCCGCCTTTGGCCCTTTTCTTCGATAAATCTTCAAATAGGTCTATTGACTTCCAATCTTTTGCACTCTTGATCTTTTGACTTCGTCTTTTCTCGTTTTCTTCGATAAAAGCCCGTGATAGCCCATGTCTTCTTCCTTTTCCATCTTTTGGTCCTAAAACACAATAAAAACACAAACCACGCATAATTCCGACTTTTACGACAAAAAATACACGTTTTGGTCTTGTTATTATTGGAAATAAGTGGTAAAAGGATATGTGTTTTCACACTTATTACCTTCCTCAGCTGATAACTTGATCCCAGCTTCTAGTTTCTTGCACAGCAACATCTTTTCCTTATGATAACCATAATCTTTAACCCTATTTGGCTGCCTGCATTCCCTAGCCAAATGCCCAAAACCTCTGCAGTTAAAACACTAAATCCCACTTTGTTGCACAACTTGAGTACCAACAGTTTCCCTATTTCCAACAACAGTAGCCACCCTCTGATTATCATACTTAGGTTGTCGATCATACTTTGGAGGGCTCTCAGCACGCCGTCGTGTGTCATACCTTGGAGGACTCTGTGCATAGGTGTTCCTCGGGTTTGAAGATGTTCGAAGGTTGTTGTTGGTGGGTTTGTAGATTTTCTTGTATTGCTTCATAATGAGAGCCATTTGTTGCTTGAATTCCCTATCCTTTTGAGCTACTTCTTCATCACTGTCTTCTTTGGATGATTGCTCAGGTGTGGGTGATGGTTCTCTTGCAACTTCTTTGCCTCGGGATCGTGTTGGAGCATGTGACTTAGAGACAGTGGATGATCGTGGTGATGATGATTGAGTAGAGTAGGTCTTTGAAGTACGAGAGTGATAATCTGGGTAATGTTAAGTGGTAGACACCAAAGCAAGTGGATTGGAAATCTTTGCAACTTGTTCAGCTCGAAGTTCATTTGCCTCATTTTGAAATTGTTTCAAAATGTCAAAGAGCTTGTGATATGAAACTTCGTCTAACTTTTGTTGTTGTTTCACCAAGGTGACAAACCGTGTCAATTCTGGTTGAAGTTACTATAGAAACTTGAAAGTTGTTTCGGGTCATATCATTCATCATTTTGTAGAATGGGGAGTAATAAGAATCAATCGATTCCCCATCCTTTTATGTAAACTTGCCAAAGTTCCAAAACATCTTAGTTTTCACATCTTTGTTAAGTGATTCACCTTGTTGCAATCTTTCAATAGCCGTCCACATTTCTTGAGCAGTAGGGCATGCATCAACCGTGGAATAAATATCATCTCCAATTCCACTGAGAATTAAGTAGATTTCCTCCTTCTCAGCATCAAACCGAGCACGGTTCTCTGGTGTGAGTTCGTTCCTCTTCTCATCACGTTCATAAGCTGGTTGTTCTTCAGTAGTGTTTGTGGCTGGTACTCTAGGAACTTGAATCCTTGAGAGTTTATAGGGTCCTTCCAAAATACATTGCCTTAAAGCATCACTGTTAGGTTTTGTGTCAAGATAACGTAGAAAACGGGATTGCCATTGATCATATCGACCCGACACAAGCATTGGTGGTCTCTCTTTGTTACCTGCCACCATTATGTTGTTGTTCGTCACACGATATTCGGCATTAGAATCCATCTCAATATTCTATGAAATAATGAATCGAATGTGGATCTTAATTAGTTATGTTGTGATTGTTTTGTTGTTGAAATTCCAAAAATTGCGATTTTTCTCAGTCCGACAATAAATTCCTCAGTCCGACAAAACGGTAGACCTAAAAATTTGTAATCACCAAATTTTGAAATCGAGCTAGAAATAGCCTAAAACTAGTATGGAAAAAATTTGATTTTACTTGACCTAAAATTTTTTAACTCGTTTTTTTCTTTTTTTAATCTTCGTGTAAACTACGTTCTGGGACCAGTCTAGATAGTGGCTAAGTCTAAAAAAATACTCGAACAAAATTTAGATGTCCATCGCAATGTCACCCATCGCACTCTTAGATCGCAGTCTGATCGTACTCTTAGATCACAGTCTGATCGTACTCTTAGATCGCAGTCTGATCGTACTCTTAGATCCCAGTCTCATCGCACTCGTGATCGTATTGATGATCGTAGTCAATGATCGTATTGGTGATCGTATTCAACGATCGTATTCCCCGATCGTACTCACTGATCGGACTCACTGATCGCACTCACAGATCGTACTCACTGATCGTACTGAGTGATCGTGGGCTATGATCGTACTCAGTGATCGTGGGCTATGATCGTACTGAGTGATCGTGGGCTATGATCGTACTCAGTGATCACAGGAGGTGATCGTGACCTTGGATCGCAAGTAGAAACCCCCAGGGTTTATGCAATCGCAACAATCAGATCGTAACAACAAAGTAGTCCGAGAGTTGTACGCAACAAGAAAAAAGAGATTTTTACCTTGGAACTCGTGTTTCTAGCCAAACCAAAGTAACAAAAATCTTACCACACGTATGAAAGATGTAGAGATGAATAGAGGAAGATTTAGAGCACGAAAAACACAAGAAAAAACTTGAATTCGGAATGATGTTAGATGTAAATCACACAAACCCAATATAATAGCAACAACGAATCACAAAAACTACCCCATGGCGATTGATACCAATTGTTGTCCCATATATTATGATGATTCTACACGAATAAAGAAGAAAGAAAGATAGAAAATAGATGGAAGGTTTCTAGAGAGAGAAAGTAGTGAGAGAAAGTGGTTGGAGAAACTAGGTGATATTAGATTAGAGAAAATGAATAACCAACACCCTTCCTAACATGCTAGGAAGGGTATTTATAGCCTTTGCCTACATGTGGCTTAATGGGCTATGTGATCATGGGTCGGGCTTTCCTTTTGGGCTTTGGTTACTTATGAATGAACCTTAGCTTAAAGTTACGCCCGTAATACACGACTAACATACTACCTATTACAACGTTCTAAAATACGATACATAATAAACATATGACCGAGCATTCTTGTTTGACTCAATATTTTGAGGCTAACAAGTCTGATTAGTTAAACTCTTATTTTATTAAACTACACATTTAAAAGTTTTCAAATCAAGATCCAAAATGGCTCAAGTTATAGCACAACCCCTAGAATATAGGGGTGGCCAACTCAATGCTGCTCCTGTACTAGAGGTAGCCAACTTTACAAATTGGAAGAAGAGGTTTATTGTCCACATGGTTGGAATTGAAACTCAATTCCTTGGAATCAATGAAAATGGTCGTTTTGTTCCCATGGTTGGGGACAATAAAAAACCTGAAGTACAATGGACTGCTGATGAGAGAAAAGCTGCTAACCTAGATCAGCGTCTCAAAAGTCTCATTATGTCTGTTCTCCTGGATGACCAAATGGATTCTGTTGTAAATTGTAAAACAGCCAAAGCAACATGGGAGGACCTTATTCTTTACCATGAGGGACCCTCTGATGTAAAAGAAACCAGAATCATCGATTTAAAGCTTCGATACAACACATTCAAGCACAAAGAAGGGGAAACCCTCACACAGACATTCACCAAATACAAAGTACTGATGAATGAACTTGTGAATAATGGTGTTGAGCTTTCAAAACTTGAAATCAACACATTTTTTGTTAATGTATTGCCAAAGAAGAGGCTCAGTTTTTGCCAAAGCTTGAGAAATGCTAATCACATTAAAGATTGTGATCTAGTAATACATGGTTTTTGGCCAGGTAAAAAGATTCGTTTAAGTATGTCTCTTCGAATTGAAAAAGGAGTTTACTATGCGACTCAGTCGTTCTTTGGTGAAACAAAAGTGTGTCGTTGTAGTATATTAAAAAGTGCGAGACGTAAATGAAGATGACGTTAACGTAAATGGCGGTAAATTAAATCTAAGACTAATCAAATCGTAAGTTGTGCAATATTTAAAAACTTTGAAAAGTAAATAATTAAAGAGTTAAGTGCATTTTTGGTCCTCGTGGTTTGGTCCAGTTTTCACTTTTGGTCCAAAAATTCAAATAGTTTCGATTTTGGCCAAAAAGGTAAACTATTTCTTCTTTTTTGGTCCATTTTCGATAAAATGACTAAAATACCCTCATTTCATAATGTAAAGTTACTAAATGGCCCTCCCTGTCATTCTTTTTTTACAATTATTTTCCTTATTATTACTATTATATTTTTATCCTTATTATTTTTACTTCAATATCACTTTTACATGCTTAGTATGACAAGAAGACAAAAACTTGTATCACAACTTTTTCATCCTTCCTGTTGGTTAACCACCACCACACCTCTACCACCACCAAACCTCTACCATCCTACTATCAACCACAGCAACCACAGCCACCCCACAAACCAATCAAACCCACTTGAAACCTGTCGAAACCAATGTATCACAAATCAAACCCTATGTCAAAGCCACTGAATGGAACCCACACAACGCCCCATTATATCCCATCCGCAGTCCCAAATACACCCTCACTGCAGCGGTTTAATCCCAAACGCTCCTGTACAGCCTGTCATTATAAATCAGTGAACCAAACGCCCCATGCGGTTGGTAAACAGCGAGCCAAACGCGTCATATTGGTTTTCCTGCTGGTGGTTAACCCGAACGCACCCTAGCTAGTGGTGACCAAACTCAGCGCACCCTTTGGTGCTAACTGAAACTATATGAAGCACCATTTTGTTGTCGCTTTACATAGAAAACAAACGAACCCCTGGTGTTGATTTTAAGCAGAAACAAACACCCTACTATGGGCTGGTACAAACACCCCTATGGGCTGGTACAAACACACGAAATACAGCACCACCGGTATGAAACCCTCCAGTCAACGAACCCCTACCCCGATCAAAACCCCCACAACAAACCCACAACAGCAAGCATATAGAATCCACTGATAACAAACCACCACAATTGACAAGATCTTGCAAGCGTCAATAAGGAGAGAGATGAAATAGTAACGAATGGCTGTTAAGATTGACTTTGAGATTGAGTTTGAAGGAGGTTGATGGATTGGTTGTAGATGAAAACATGTACCCCCCGAAAACGCCTACAGTGATGAAACAGGACCGGATAGAAGGTTGAAGGATTTGATGGATTGACCGTATATAAGATTGATGGACTGAAGGGTGATGGATGAAAGGGCCCCGAAATACAGTGATGGAAGTTGACCGGATAGAAGGTGGATGGATTCAAGAATGATGGATGGATTGAAGGTTGATGGATGGATGGAGGTTGACCGGATGGAGGTGAACCGTTGATGAATGTAGCAGGCGGACAGGAGATGAAGGAGATGAAGGTAGCAGGTGGAATGGAGATCTCCCACACAGGGAGAGAAAGGGTTGCGTGATATTATTATTATTATTATTATTATTATTATTATTATTATTATTATTATTATTATTATTATTATTATAAAAGAGAATGGGTGAGTAGATAGTTTGTAGAGTGATAAAAATACCCTTCTAGCTAACAGTCAAACATTCGGTCAACGTAAAAATGGACCAAAAGTGAAGAAATAGTTTACCTTTTTGGCCAAAATCAAAAATATTTGAATTTTTTTGACAAAAAGTGAAAACTGGACCAAACCACGAGGACCAAAAATGCACTTAACTCATAATTAAATGACGGGAATTTAAGAGCGTGACGAAAATTAAAATTTGACAAAGTATTAAAACGTAAACTTAAAAATTAAACAAGACAAAATAGTAAAACAACCCTACCATCGGAATACATTCCGATCAGACTACAATCGGAATGTCTACAAACCTCCCAATCGGAATGTTGTCGGAACTCCAATCGGAATGCTGTCACCTCTCCTGATCGAAATAACCAAACTCACCCTGATCGGAATGTGGACTTACCTCCAGATCGGAATGATGATCTCGTCGGAATAAGGAATGGACCCTGGTCGGAATGCTGATCGGAACCCCTAATCGGAATAAGGATTGGAATCCTTGTCACTAACTCCTAATCGGAATACCAACAATCTCCCTGGTCGGAATACCAAAGCCCTTTTCCGACCAAGCAAATAAAGCTATGGTCGGAATAATAAACCCTATTCCGACGGGTATGGTCGGAATACAGTTAAGAGAAACGAAAATAAGCTAAACAAATAAGCTATTACTTAAATAAGAACTAGACTAAAATCCTAAGCCAACACGTATAAGAAAAAGCTAATAAGCTTAAATTTAAAGACTTTTTGAAAACACGAATGAAAAAAGATGTACGAAAACAAACTTTTATATAAAAATAACTTTTATAAAAACTTAAGAAATTTAAAGATAAACACAAATAAGCTATAAAAATCAATAATCCAAAACAATCAAAAGCATAAAAACATAACCTTTAATCAAATAAGCAACACAATAAGGATGTAAACAAAGATTAAAGCATAGAAAGAAAGGTAGAATGAGAGATTAAAACAAGAAAATTAAAGAACACTTACTTGGAATTTAAATGAATTAAAGTGCAAGACAAGTATTTAAAATGACATGAATTTAAAGAGCAAGTAATTAAATGGTGGAAGACTAATTGTCACCTTAGCCAACAAGAATCAAATGTTTCTAGTCTAAACTATATATAGGAGAGGTTAAGGAATGCTTAGGAAAATTCCTTCCTCTTTCCTTTTTTCCTTAATTGCACACTTAAGTCCTTCTCTTCTTAATCTTTTGTTAATCTTGGACTTTAATGACTTTTGGCTCGGGATTTCTTTGGACTCGTCTTTTAATTCTTCAATAAATAAGACTTGAGTTCTTCGGCTTTTAGTAAACTTCCGTCTTTTGACTTTTTCTTCGATAAATCTTCTAAATTGGTCTTGGACTTCCGTTCTTTTTGCACTCTTGACTTCTTGACTTCGTCTTTCATCTTTTTCTTCAATAAAAGCCCGTGAAATTCCGTGTTTTCTCCACTTTTCACCTTTTCGTCCTAAATCACAACAAAAACACAAACCACGCATAATTCCGACATAAATGACATAAAATACACGTTTTGGCTTGGTTGTTATTATAATTAAGTGGTAAAAAGGATGGGTGTTTACACACCTATCAAATCCCCTACACTTGACCATTGCAATGTCCTCATGCAATGCATTAGTTACAAAGCACGTTTACATTTTTCATCATAATCAATCCACGTTGGCCTTTATTAAAGAGATAGAAAATTATAAACATTCAAAGTAAAGAAATCAAAAGCATACCTTGGGTTTTAGAAATGTCATGAGTAATCATCATCCTCACGTTTTCACTTTCTCCAAACCAAGCTTAAAAACGAGATCATTGTTATTATAAGTTAGCAAACTAACACGAACTCATGCGGGCCAATTATTCACTTAGACTCCCTTATTCCTAGGGGTATCTCTTATATTTTATTATTGTCTTGAATGATCATGAGGATGCATTGTTGACTTATTTCGATAGTTATTTAGTCTGAAAATAAAGTGAATGATTTAATCAATAGTTAGCTAAAGGACAAAATCTTTTAAAACTGCTTCTCGGGACCTCATAAAGTTCATATCTTGGCATAACTCGCTTCACGATTTGAGACCTTTCTCGGACCGATATTTGGCAGCGACTTCATACTTCAAACCTTGAGAGACGTTCATGAAATAATGGTCTTCTGTTCATAATTGGAATTTCTTCACTTGAAATTTTGAGAGATTCTTTATACTTGGACCACGACTTCTTCATTTTTCTCCAATCTTTATTTTGGACTTTGATATATAACGATCCACCTCCTTTTGGACTTGGCTTTATTTATCCTCATACCTTGTTAGGGCCTTTTTGGATAGACTTCTCCATGACTTTTGGGGAGTATTTGCTTTTCGTCGTATGTCTCGATCCTTCATATTGATTTTCGATAAATGATTCTTCACATCACTTTTGGATCTTTAGCAACAAAATGTAGCCCTCATGTCTTGTTAGGACCTTTTTGGACTTGCCAATCTTCGCATCCCGCTTCAATAAGTTATGCCTTGGCTATGAACTCTAATCCATACCGAGCAACTTTTAAACGATCTTTGGCTAGAAGCTAAGTAACTTTTCAAATCGTACAACTTTATTTATTGCAGATAAATTTATTAGCAAGCGATGGGAGAATAGGCTCATAATTAACTCACATAAATTCACGAAAGAATACCGAACTTATAATTGGCTCTATCATCTCTCGTTCTCCATAGTTTAAAATCTCAAGTAATGAGACTCGTGGATGCTTAGCCTATTAAATCAAAGTTTTAGGTTTTCGAGTCGCCTATAGGATCTTGCAAATTCTTGGACTTTTTCAAGTTTAGAAATTGCATTTTAAAGTTCCCTTGATAAACGACTCTCTAGGATCAATTATAGGAACTTGCGAAAAGTTCTTGTTCTTAACCCGTGAAAGTTAAGACTTTCGCGTTTTATAGCTCCCTATATAAAAGCCTAGCAAAACTTGACTTAAACACGTTAAGGATACTAGCTAGAGTAACTTAGATAAGTAAACTCGGGTTGAGTCAAAAGATTCACAACGTTTGAAAATTAAAACCACTTTATTAAAGTTTATTCTAGCAAAGAAAGAAAATAACTATACAAAGGGAAAAACTAATAGGCCAAAATAGATCAAAAATTTTGAAAAATGTCGAAAAATTAATTTTCCGGTTAAAATGAGGACAAATACAAGGAAAAGGCCACTTAACTTCGATAGAAGTCCCCCCTACACTTAACATAAACATTGTCCTCAATGTTTAAGCATGTGGGAGTAAACTCCCCTACACTTAGGACATTGTGCACTTTGTTTAAATTTCGCTAAGGAAAAGGCCAATAAAGGGATTCCTATTTTAATATTGAGATAATATAAAATTGTGGATCGAATAGAGTTTAGGATAGAACCGGGAAAATGGGAACAACGGAATCACGGGTCGTCAAAAATCATCAAGAGTGGATCATTGAGCGCTCGAATCCCTGAATATGAAGAAGAGAGGAAATAGCAAACCAACGGGTCTCCCCTACACTTAGGATAAAGAAAGCAAAAAGATAGATACATGGGTTGCCTCCCAAGAAGCGCTAGATTTTTGATTACCGAGTCGTGAGCCTGACTCGACCTTGATCATCATAGGAAGAAGCATGAAACATATCCACCAGGATCAAAGACATAGTTTCCGTCCATCAAATAGCACAAGCTTAAGGCGAACAAGGCAAGCCAAAGAAGAGTAGGCAAGGTTCCCTTAAGCAGCGATGGAGCACGGTGGAAGCAAAGGTGAAGTGGTGCAAGCAGATTTCCATAAGTTCCAAAAATATTTCTTTTTATTTCATCAGGTGGATACTGAGATGGCTGCAGAATATCGATACCGGGGTCGAACACCTTTTCCTTTAGGGGAAAATAGCACTCAGGCTCAGCAGAGTGTGAAGAAGAGCCGCGGAAAAGATGCACAACCTCGTCCTAAGAAGGTGGACAAAGAGGTGTTAAATCATATGTGCTGCGGGTATTGGTGTCGACCGGTTGCTTCTCCTTTGAAAGAATTTTCTTCAAATCCAAAGTAGGATCAAGACGATAATCTTTAAAGTCTAAAGGAGGAGCATCACTCTCATGAGGGAAGTAAGTGTTGAGAAATGTAGAGAAGTCTTCCTCAAAAGAGTAATCATCCAAAGTAGGATTAAGCATGGATGACGGAGGATCTTCATCATGTGAAGAATCACTCGAAAGAGTATCGGCCTCATCAAAATCATCATATGTGGGCAGATCGGGATACTCAGAAGTAAGGTCATCATAATCATCCGAATCTGAGCTAGAATCATCATCATAAGCATCGAAGATCGGTGGAGAATCATAAATGGGAGAAGGTTCCAAATTGGAGAGAGAATCATCCACATCATCTTGAAAAAGTGGATTATCAATGCAAGAGTCGAATAGAGGATTGTTGTAGATGACAAAATCATCAAGCACATTAATCATATTCACTGATTCTCGTCGAAAGGATTTGCTTGTAAGCTTCCCCATTTTGAACACTTGTGCATCATCCCCGACTCTTAAGATTAACTCACCTTCGGCAACATCAACTAGAGCTCGTCCGGTTCTCAAGAATGGCCGACCAATTATTAAAGGAATACGAGGGTCCATTTCATAATCAACAACGACAAAATCGACCGGGAAAGTAAATGTGACAACTTTGATGAACACGTCTTCGGCAATACCAACGGGGTAAGCGAGAGTGCGATTTGCAAGTTCAAAAGTCATCTTTGTTGGAGTAAGGTCGGGTAACGATAGTGTTTTCCAAACACTCAAAGGCATAAGATTAATACTGGCCCCGAGATCAGCTAGGGCAGTAAACTCTTCAGTTTTGTTAAAGATGCAAGGCAACACAAAACGACCGGGATCTCCAAGCTTTTCCGGAAGTTCTTTAAGGATAACTGCAGAACAATTTTCATTTAAGCGTGTGTTGGCGAGCTTAATTAGCTTCTCCTTCTTGTTAAGCAATTCCTTAAATGCTTTAACAAATTTCGGCATGTGGACAAGTGCTTCAACAAGGCTCATGTTGATGTTCATTTGAGAGAGCATCTTCACATAGCTCGACACTTGACAATCATTCTTGGTTAGCTCGTTGGTCTTGCCTAAGCGAGAAGGATATGGGATATTGGGTTTGGGTGGTGAAGGTGAAGGTGTAGCAGGTAAAGGTTGAGATGTTGAAGGGTTCTTCTTGGGAACTACGTCATGATGAGGCGTAGACGGTAATGTTTCACTAATACTAGGTGTAGGAGGAGTAGGGATAAATGGTGGTGGAGGAGGTGTAGATGATGGGGGCGGGATCGGTGGTCCTACGATGGTAACTCCACTACGGGTAGTAATAGCACTCACATTTGTTTGTGGATTGGTGACGGTGTTTGAAGGTAGAGAACTTGAAGTAGAAGGTTGAGCGACGGGCAAGAAACTAGCAAGCATATTCTTCAAATCATTCGTTTGATTGCTGAAGGAGGATTGAATATTATCTCGAAGCTCGGATCGAATGTCATTTCCTTGCTTGGTAATATCTCCTTTCAAGTTAATAATTTGGCTCTGCAGATTCTTGATTTGCTCACCTTGGGTTCTCATTATGGCTTCAACATCGGGGTTCATGGGTGGGGCTTGTTGAGTGGGTGGGTTATAAGGATTAGAAGCTCTTGGTGGGATTTGGTTGCTTCTAGTGTAGTTGTTGGCGGGGTTTTGGTTTTGAGGAGAAAAACTGGGTGAAAGGTATTTGTTGGACCGGTAACTCAGCAAATTTCTATCCCCTTGAGGTCGAGCTTGGTAATTTTCCGGTGAATAATTACCATAAGCTGCATACACGTTTTCCAAATTTTCTTGTGTAGAAGGACAATCGGTGTATGAGTGAGGACCGCCGCATGTTTCACAAGAAGGTGCAACCGCTTTAACTTGTTGTTGTTGGTTTGTAGCGAGAAGCAAGATATTTTTGTTCATTTCAGTCATCATGCGGGTGAATTCGGTCATATCGGGGTTCGCTGAAGTTGAAGAAACATTGACTCTCGGGTTGTTCCTTGAAGAAGTGGAGGAATCCCAGTTTTTATGATGAGTAGTCATGTTCTCAATTAACTCTCTACACTCCTCGGGTCTCCTTTTCATAAATGTGCCACCGGCGGCTGCATTAATCGTATCACGATCTCGAAAAGTCAAACCGTTGTAGAAAGTATCAATCAATGTGACTGGAAGCATGTTGTGGTTTGGACAACGATCGATCAAGACATTATATCTTTCCCAAGCATCAAAGAGAGATTCATCGGGATCTTGCATGAAACCGCTGATTTGATTGCGAAGGCTCGTGACCATGGATGGTGGAAAGTAGCGCGATAAAAAGCGTTGAGTCATGTCATCCCAAGTATGAATAGATTTCTTCTAGAGACGATCAAACCATTTCTCAGCATGATGTGATAAAGTATGTGGGAAGAGTTGAAGGCGTAGAACATCCATTGTGGCACCGGGCAACTTCATGCTTTGGGTGATTGTAATGAACTTGTCGAGGTGTTTGTTGGCATCATCATCAGGCATTCCGGCGAATGGATTAGTTTGCACTTGCTGAATCATGTGGTGCTTCAACGAAAACTCTGGTGCCATGATTTGCATCGGTGCAATCGGTCCTCCTCGTCCAAACATGGTAGGTTGACAAAGCTCCTCCATTGTCCGAAGATCGGGCTGTGGAAGAACATTGTTGTTATTGTTGAGGTGCGGTGGATTATTGTTGTTGTTAAAACCTGACATACTTAAATCTTCTCGAGTCTCGGGCTCTTGATAATTAGAAGATCTAGTACGCATACACCTGAAAATGCAAAAGAAAAAGAAACCAAACACAAAGACAATATATATACACAATAAAAATAAAATCTTTTTGGATTTTTGAAAAAAAAAATTATTTAATTTTTATGGATTTTTATCAATTTTTAATTTTTATGGTTTTTTGAAATTTTTATACAAGAAAAATAACGCTCACAAGTGAACGGATCCCAAAAAGCAACGCGTCTCTCACAGAAAACCGTTAATCTTTACGAAAAGAGCCGGCAGCGGCGCCATTTAATACATGGTTTTTGGCCAGGTAAAAAGATTCGTTTAAGTATGTCTCTTCGAATTGAAAAAGGAGTTTACTATGCGACTCAGTCGTTCTTTGGTGAAACAAAAGTGTGTCGTTGTAGTATATTAAAAAGTGCGAGACGTAAATGAAGATGACGTTAACGTAAATGGCGATAAATTAAATCTAAGACTAATCAAAACGTAAGTTGTGCAATATTTAAAAACTTCGAAAAGTAAATAATTAAATGACGGGAATTTAAGAGCGTGACGAAAATTAAATTTTGACAAAGTATTAAAACGTAAACTTAAAAATTAAACAAGACAAAATAGTAAAACAACCCTACCATCGGAATACATTCCGATCAGACTACAATCGGGATGTCTACAAACCTCCCAATCGGAATGTTGTTGGAACTCCAATCGGAATGCTGTCACCTATCCTGATCGGAATAACCAAACTCACGCTGATCGGAATGTGGACTTACCTCCAGATCGGAATGATGATCTCGTCGGAATAAGGAATGGACCCTGGTCGGAATGCTGATCAGAACCCCTAATCGGAATAAGGATTGGAATCCTTGTCACTAACTCCTAATCGGAATACCAACAATCTCCCTGATCGGAATACCAAAGCCCTTTTCCGACCAAGCAAATGAAGCTATGGTCGGAATAATAAACCCTATTCCGACGGGTATGGTCGGAATACAGTTAAGAGAAACGAAAATAAGCTAAACAAATAAGCTATTACTTAAATAAGCACTAGACTAAAATCCTAAGCAAACACGTATAAGAAAAAGCTAATAAGCTAAAATTTAAAGACTTTTTGAAAACACGAATGAATTAAGATGTACGAAAACAAACTTTTATATAAAAATAACTTTTATAAAAACTTAAGAAATTTAAAGATAAACACAAATAAGCTATAAAAATCAATAATCCAAAACAATCAAAAGCATAAAAACATAACCTTTAATCAAATAAGCAACACAATAAGCATGTAAACAAAGATTAAAGCATAGAAAGAAAGGTAGAATGAGAGATTAAAAAAAGAAAATTAAAGAACACTTACTTGGAATTTAAATGAATTAAAGTGCAAGACAAGTATTTAAAATTACATGAATTTAAAGAGCAAATAATTAAAAGGTGGAAGACTAATTGTCACCTTAACCAACAAGAATGAAATGTTTCTAGTCTAAACTATATATAGGGGAGGTTAAGGAATGCTTAGGAAGCTTCCTTCCTCTTTCCTCTTTTCCTTAATTGCACACTTAAGTCCTTCTCTTCTAAATCTTTTGTTAATCTTGGACTTTAATGACTTTTGGCTCGGGATTTCTTTGGACTCGTCTTTTAATTCTTCAATAAATAAGACTTGAGTTTTCGGCTTTTAGTAAACTTCCGTCTTTTGACTTTTTCTTCGATAAATCTTCAGAATTGGTCTTGGACTTTCGTTCTTTTTGCACTCTTGACTTCTTGACTTCGTCTTTCATCTTTTTCTTCAATAAAAGCCCGTGAAATTCCGTGTTTTCTCCACTTTTCACCTTTTCGTCCTAAATCACAACAAAAACACAAACCACGCATAATTCCGACATAAATGACATAAAATACACGTTTTGGCTTGGTTGTTATTGTAATTAAGTGGTAAAAAGGATGGGTGTTTACACACCTATCATCTAGCCTCTATTTTTAGGAAACTGAAATATGAAGAAAACCTAGTTGATAGGATTTATGATGGCTCAAGCAAGAGTAAAGCATTAACCATTGCTACAGCCTTTTCCACAACCTTCTTTAGTGAAGTTGTCATTCAAGACTACCAAGATAGTCCTGATGATGAGGAAGATACTAGATATAGTGAGGAATATCTAAATGACCTCAAAGAGGAATTTCATGAAAGAGCACTTCTGGCCAAGTCTATATGGTTCTTTAAGAAGGAGGCAAGTTCTCCAGCTCCACAAAAGCTTAAGTTGACACTGAGTGCTACAAATGTGGGAAGACTGGTCAGTATGCTAAGGATTGTTATTCAAAAACATCTCTCCCTTCATATTCCTCACAAGCTCAATCAAGACCAACTGGTCAATCATCATTTCAACCAAAATAAATTGCTTCTACTCCATTTCAGCAAAGCAGGGTTGAACTTAGACCAACAAAAGACTTTGAAGCTAAATATAGAGAAATCAAGACAAGATTAGCCTTAATGAGCACTGAAAGCTCCTCATCCAAGACTCCCAACCAATACAAGAACAAAGGGCTTGTTGTTGAAGCCTATGAATGGGATGAAGAAGATGTTTCTTTAGATGGTGATGAAATGGTGAATGTGAAAGTGCTGATGGCACTTGCTGATGATGAAGGGGCCAATTCAAATGTTGTGACCAAAGAAAGTTCCAGAAATGGTGAATGGGTCAATGTCACTATAAAAAAGGTACAAACTCTTCTTGAATTAGAAGATAAAGATGACCTTAAATTTGTCTTTGATTAACCACTCGAGGGTGGCCTAGTGGCAAAAAGATCTGTGACTATCACTCTAAAGTGTGTGAGGTCTCAAGTTCAATTCCCACTAGGTGCAAACAATCTTGAAGTGGCCACGCCAACCTCCTGAAAAGGGAGGGCTTTACCTGGTTTGAGTCTGTGTGGCGGTGGGCTCAAACACCGTGGATTAGTCGACCAATGAGTCGGAAATCACGGTTACTAAAATTTTTTTTTGTCTTTGATTACTTGTGCATTGATCTAAAATTTGTTGAAGAGCAAAGAAACAATTTGCTTGAAAATTTTCACAAACTTGTTCTACAACTTGAAGATTTTGAAAGTAAGCAAATAGAGCTAAAAGAAGCTAAACTTGATATTCTTACTTTTCAATAATTGAACAAAGAAATTTTAGAGGAAAATAACTCTCTTAGAGTGGAACTAAAAGAAGCAAAAGACATTGTTAAATCTTGGCTTAGAAACTCTAATAGGGTAAATCAATGCATAAGTGAACAAATACCTGCTCAAAAGAGGAAAATGCTTGGTGCTGAAGGATCCTCCAGCACCAAACCTATTGTCTTTGTCAAAGCCTCAAACGAGGATGGTAGCTTGATCCCTGACATTGAAAGGTCAGGTGAAGAGAATTTACCCAATCATGACACTGGACGAATCCTTCTTCCTGATTTCAAGCAAGTGTTGACACTTCAGCACCTGTTGAGTCCTCAGTTACTGAGGATGACTCAGATGATGATATAGAGAATGAAGTAAGTACCCCACTTCCTCCTTTGGAGAAGATGGCTGGTGCTGAACCCTCCACTGGACCCAATACTATCCAGTCTATCATCAAGTCACATACCACACACAAAGGTAGTTCTTCCAAGCATGTCAAAATTGACACTTCAAAGAACTCTTCAGCTCATGCTGAAGGTTCATATATGGGAACTACCTCTTCAGTTTCAACAAATAAACTGAAGAATGCTAGATCTGAGGAAGATGAGAGTATGTCTCTTGTCATGCAAGAGATCAATGATCTTAAATTGCAAGTCAGACAGCAGCAAACACCAACTCGATTCAGAGATGAACCTTCAGACTCTCCTCATCTCAAGTACAAGACACAATTTAAAAGGGCGTGTGATTTATGTGGTCTAAATAACCATCTCACTGAAACTTGCCTAAAAGTGATTTATTGTACCATATGTGAAAGGGCTGACCATCGCACTTGTGAACACACTCAGTATATGCTGGCCAAAACAAGTTCTGATGCTCACAAATCTGAAGCATCTCATTCCAGGCGAAATATGCCTTTTCCACCATGCATTCATTGTGGTATGGGCAATGATCACTCAGATGACTGCCACTATTACCTTGTTTGTAATAATTTTGAATGTTATGACCATGACACTCATGGACATAATCGAAATATCTCACTTAGAAGAGGTATTAAACCAAGAAACCCAAACTCTATTACCAAATGTTGCCATATTTGTGGAAGCGATGTCCACACTACATCTGATCACAACCATATAGAGTGGTTCAGAAGAGGTGAAGCCCTCCAGGCTAAGAAAGTAAAAGTTGTTCAGACCTCTTCTTCTTCTGAGCAATTACACATACCCTCAAAAAGAGGACCCTTCAGATCTAGAACACCTTCTAGGTCTAAAACCCCCACCCAACAAAGGTGGGTTTCAAAACAAAACTGACCATTTCCTTAACTTGTGTAGTGTGATATCAGGAATCCTATTTGGTACCTAGATAGTGGCTGCTCAAGGCACATGACTGTCACCAAAAGTTATATGCACAAGTATAAGGAGGAACAAGGTCCCAAAGTTGTTTTTGGTGATAACTCATCAACTACTACTGAAGGATTTGGTTCAGTAAAATGCAATGGTATAGTTTTCTCAAGGGTAGCATATGTAAATGGATTGAAGCACAACCTCATCAACATAAGTCAACTTTGTGATGCAAAGTATCTTGTGTTGTTTGATGACAAAAAAGATACAATCTTCAACTCCAATCATGAAATTGTGATCATTGCTCCAAGAGTCAAAGATGTTTATGTCATGAACATGAACTCTACTCAGGAGACATGATTCTTTGCTAAAGCCTCCAATATTACCAATTGGCTTTGGCATAAGAGGCTCTCACATTTCAATTTCAAAACAATAACTCTGTTGGCAAAACAACGTCTTGTTATTGGTCTTCCTTCACTTGTCTACTCCAAGGACAAACCATGCTCAGCATGTGAAAAAAGGAAGCACCATAGAGCCAGTTTTAAAACAACGCAAACTTTCTCAATCAAAGAAAGTGTTCATTTGCTTCACATGGACTTATTTGGCCCAGTATTACCTAGGGCCATTTGTCATGAAAAATATACACTTGTCATTGTTGATGAGTACTCTAGGTACATCTGGGTATATTTTCCGAAAAAGAAAAGCCATGCACTAGATGCCATAATGTCATTTATCAAAAGAGTTGAAAATCAAAATGACACTCATGTCAAACAACTCAGAACTGACAATGGCATTGAATCCAGAAATCACTTACTAATCAAATTCTGTGATGACAAAGGAATTTCCCAAAATTTCTCATCTCCTTACACACCTGAACAAAATGGTGTGGCTGAAAGAAGGAATAGAACTTTGATTGAAGCAGCAAGAACAATGCTTGCTGGATCTGCTCTCTCTAAGCATTTTTGGACTGATGTTGTAGCCACTTCTTGCTACACTCAAAATAGATCCATCATTCTGAAGAGACACATGAAGACTCCCTATGAAGTCTTCAGGGGGAGAATTCCAAACATTACATTCTTACATGTGTTTGGGTGTCCAGTATTCATTCACAATCACAAGGATCACTTTGGAAAGTTTGATGAAAAATCTGATGATGGTTACTTTCTTGGATACTCCCTAGTATCTAAGGCATACAGAGTCTTCAACACAAGAAGACAATGTATTGAAGAAACCTATCACATAATCTAACACCCCCAGTTTACATTGTGCAACGGAAATACACAATTGGGTGCTAGACAAAAGCATCATCACACAAGGTATATTGAACGACTCAAAAGTGAGACGTTTATACATAAATATAAACAAGATTTTCATGAAAGGTCTAAAACATAAATTTCATCCCAAATTGTACTGACACGACACAAGAGTAAAGCGTTTAGTCCCCATGGATCTCGACCAACAACCAACAGGTTTAGTACAGTACATCAACATAAAATAAATTGTTCAACAGTAAAGGATAGAAATAGTTTTTAGACCAACATTCTTCCAAAATCCAAGCCACAACCTCAAAAACAAAGCTCCATGCTCCATCACTTCCTATTACCTGAAATACATGCATAAAACGAGTCAACAATAATGTTGAGCGAGTCTATAGGTTTATCAAATCACATTTGAACACAAGAAGAAAATCAATCATAATCATGTATATAATTGTCGTACACACAATCTATATTCAAGGCAGTAATAATAATGATAACAAACATTGTTTTTAAGCTCATGACACCGACCCCTTAACCAAATAGTCACCCACGCAAAATTCCGGCGTGACTAGAATAAAACCATTGCCCCTCTAGGGTAGCAGTTGCTAGAATACCACAATCTTATTCACGTAAAATTATCCTTCCCAGCGGGTTACTCAACGTAATGCCCTGGTCTCAGACAGGGTGGTCAACCCAATAGTACTATCATTAGAACAAGCGGCTATTCACGACTCACAACATCAAGTCAGAAGATAGTTAACGGCTCATGAATTTAGGGTCTTTAGCAACAAGTTACTCAATACAATGAAATCAACTTTAGGCAACATTCGGGTCCAACAATTACTCATGACTTGTGTTCATTTATTTTCAAATAGCATGTACCCCCTCGCGGGTATAAAACATTTAGTAGCTAGCATAAAAAGCGAGGCTACAGACTCACCTTAGTATAAGAGATCTAGCGAAATGATCTTCGACGATAATGGATGCCTTTCAAACACGAGAACCACTACCTATCAAATAAGGCGCGTTCATTAATAATGACTCGAGAAATAAATCATATATAACAACATCAAACTCAAACTCATAAAGTCACGATAAACTCGAGACAAAACAATATAAATAACTTCTTTATACTTTACTACACATTTACTTTACCATTTTATACTTTAACAAAGTCCGCCGGTACATACTACATGTACTAGCTTATTTAACCCTTTTAAACTTGTCAACCGTTTATGAAACGACTCTATAAACTAACTTACTATATATGGAAAGTCCTCCTACAAGTTTATCAAATGAAATTACTTTTAAAGTCCTTTACCCGACTCATTTTCAAACTACAAAATCCGGACAGATTTACGTTAATTTTTCATACAACCGTTTTAACTTATTTAAACGACTTCGTTTACAAAACCGACACTCGGGTTTAAAAGTAAACTCAACCTATAAAGTAAACACCTCATTATAAGTAGGTTAAATATTTCAAAACATCCAATTAGAGTCCCCGAGATTCGATCCAAATATCGACAACAACTTTATGTAGTGCCGATACTCGTCTCCCGGTACACGATCATTCAAAACATCATAACTTCGCGCTCGTTTGGAGCTAGAAGCTCTACCTTATATCAAATCGAAGCTAATAAAATTATCTACAACCCTAGGCTATAAGTTAAGCCATTTTAAAAACATAAAAATTCGGATTTTACACTTTACTTACTGTTATAAAATGACCATTAAAATCTTGTACAAAATCAAGTTTTTGATCAAAACCAACCATAAAAATGATCATTACTATACCCTAATATCATCATATATGAACCATAACATCTAAATAATAATCAAAATTAAAACCTTTAGATCAAAATGAAGTGTTTAACAAAGATTCTAGCAAGAACCACCATTGATCATGCTAAAAACACCATGCATGATCATGGCTTCTACCTATCAACATCAAGAAAAAAAATGCTTGCATGCAAAAATATCTTATACCAATGTGATCCTTGATCAATTATAAGAGTGGGTCTATGATTAGTTTAGCTCAAATCATCCTCAAACTTGAGTTAATTTGAAAACTGTATGTGTTTTGGTGGGTGGTGGGTGTTTCGGCAAATGAAAGAGAAAGAAAGAAGATGGTGAAAATTTTTGAGTGGAAGAATGGAGTGTGTGTGTTTGTTTAAGCTTTATATATAGTGTAGTAGGGACCTTGGTTGCAATTTTGCAATAGTTGTGGCTAACAATGAAAATAGTTAGCTAAAAAGCAGGAAATAACTATTAGTCAATTTTCAAAATATTTACGGGGCTCGGGTTTCATAAAGATACTTTTAAAAATTTAAAACGTACCTCAAAATAATAATATCGACTCTCGACTCGACTTAACAGGTCATTTAAAATAAAACCTCAAAAATGACAAAAATCGAACAAACCGACAATAAGACGTAAAATATTTGGCATCTATCGACATCACGCTTGCTAATACTCCTTATACTTAATAAATATTAAATATAGACCTTCCAACATCGGTTTAAACTTAAACCGCCAAAAATAAATATCGTTCAAACTCATTCAAAAATTTCAAAAATAATCGTAAAATAAGATTAAGCAATGACCTCGGTTTTGGGTTGTCACATCCCCCACTTCTTAAAAGAAGCGACGTTCGCGGCGCTTAATCCTTCCTAAACAAATGAGGATACTTGTCCTTAAATAAATCCTCACGTTCCCACGTAAACTCTGGCCCACGTCTAGAGTTCCATCTCACTTTCACAATCGGAATTCTACTATGCTTCAACTTCTTAACTTCCTTATCCATTATCTCTACAGGTTCCTCTATAAAATGCAACTTATCATCAAGTTGAATCTCCTCCAATGGAATCACCACATCCCTTTCAACTAAACACTTCTTCAAATTAAACACATGAAAAGTATTATGAATAGCCTTAAGCTCATCGGGCAATTCTAACTTATAAGCCACCAATCCAATCCTTTGGATAATCTTAAATGGTCCAATATATCTCGGGCTCAACTTTCCTTTCTTCCCAAAGCGTATTACTCCTTTCCATGGAGATACTTTCAACATAACCATGTCTCCTACTTCAAACTCCAACAGTTTCCTTCTGTTATCAGCATAACTCTTTTGTCTACTCCTAGCAGATAACAAACGCTTCTTGATTTGTACAATCTTTTCAGTCATCTCAAATATCATTTCAGGCCGAGTCAATTGACTTTCTCCTACCTCACTCCAACACACTGGAGATCTACACTTACGTCCATACAAAGCTTCAAATGGAGCGGCTTTAATACTAGCATGATAACTATTATTGTACGAAAATTCAACCAATGGCAAATGCTTATCCTAACCATTTCCAAAATCAATCACACATGCACGAAGTATATCCTCTAACGTTTGAATCGTTCTCTCACTTTGTCCATCAGTTTCCGGATGATATGCTGTACTTAAACATAACTCCGTTCCCATCGCTTTCTGCAAAGACTTCCAAAATTCTAAAGTAAATCTACTATCGCGATAAAAAACTATCGACAAAGGCACACCATGTCGACAAACAATCTCCTTCACATACACTGTTTTTAACCTCTCCATACTATCTGTCTTCTTCAATGGAAAAAAGTGAGCAGACTTCGTCAATCTATCTACAATCACCCATATCATATCACAACCATTTGCAGTCCTTGGCAAACCTGTCACAAAATCCATTGTAATCTTCTCCCATTTCCACTCAGGAATCTCAGGTTGCACTAATAATGCCGACGGTTTCTTATGTTCAGCCTTCACCTTCGCACAAGTTAAACCCTTATTAACATATTGTGCTATATCTGCCTTCATATTCGGCAACCAATAAACTTTCTTAAGATCTTGATACATCTTGTCCGATCCCGGATGTATTGAATACTTCGACTTATGAGATTCATTCATCACCAAATCTCGCACCACTAACGAACCTTCCTCACACGGACACAACGGTAACCAAATCAAATTCTTAAAATACCTCAATCCATTTGGCCTTACATAAAACAATGGTTTCAACATTCTACCCAAATTTTATGCCTCAACATTCTCTTCCTTCAAACCATTAGCTTGGGCTTTCAATATCGCTTATGTCAAATAAACACTTTCCAACATCGTCAAAGCTCTAACTCTTATAGACTTATCTCTTTCCTTTCTACTAAGTGCATCAGCTACTACATTCGCTTTACCAGGATTGTAACAAATCTCGCAGTCATAATCACTCAGCAACTCAACCCATCTCCTTTGCCTCATATTCAATTCCTTTTGATCCAGAATATATTGCAAACTCTTATGATCAGTGAAAACCACACACTTGGTTCCATACAAGTAGTGTCTCCACAGCTTCAAAGCAAAGATCACAGCCCCAAGTTCTAAATCATGCGTAGTGTAATTCTCTTCATTCTTCCTCAATTGTCTCGATGCATACGCTATTACTTTCTCCCTTTGCATCAATACAGCCCCAGATCCTTTATGAGACGCGTCACAGTACACTACAAAATCCTCAGATCCTTCTGGCAAACACAATATCGGCACAGAACACAACTTATCCTTCAACATACTAAATGCAGATTCCTCTTCGAATCCCCATTCAAACACTCGATTCTTCTCCGTAAGCTTAGTCAACAGCTTAGCAATTAACGAAAACTTCTCAATGAACCTTCTATAATACCCAGCTAAACCAAGAAATTGGCGAACTTCAGTCGGTGTCTTCGGCACTGACCAATCCTTAATTGCCTCAATCTTAGCAGGATCCACACGAACACCTTCACTATCAATCACGTGCCCCAAAAATTGCACTGATTTCAACCAAAATTCACACTTAGAGAATTTCGCATACAACTTCTCCTTCTTCAACAATTCCAAAATTGTTCTCAAATGCTTCTCATGTTACTCTTCACTCTTGGAATAAATGAGAATATCATCAATGAATACGATAACAAACTCATCCAAATACGGCTTACATACACGATTCATCAAATCCATAAATACAACAGGCGCATTTGTTAACCCAAAAGGCATCACTTGAATTTCCAGATGTCCATATCGAGTACGGAAAGCTGTTATAGGAATATCTTCTTCCCTAACTCTCGGTTGATGATACCCAAATCTCAAATCGATCTTTGAGTATACATAAGAACCTTGCAACTGATCAAACAAATCATCAATCCTCGGCAGTGGATACCAATTCTTGACAGTCAATTTGTTAAGCTCTCTATAATCAATACACATTCTAAAATAACCATCTTTCTTCCGAACAAACAAAACAGGAGCACCCCACAGCGACGAACTTGGTCTAATAAATCCCTTATCCATCAATTCCTTCAATTGATCAGATAATTCTTTCATCTCAGATGGAGCTAAACGACACGGTGCACGAGCAACAATCAACGAAACACAGGAGCACTGCGCCAGTTGCTTCCAACACTAAGTCAATACGAAACTCCACTTCACGATGCGGCGGTAATCCTGGAAATTCCTCAGGGAAAACCTCAGGATACTCTCTAATCATAGGCACATCCTCCAATTTCCTTTCATTCACACCATCATTACTTATCTGTGCAAGAAATACATCACAGCCTGCTTTTATATACCTCATCATCTTTAAACAAGAAACAACTCTCAAACGAGAAGTACATTCATCACCTTTCACAGTCAATACCCTATTCCTTAGCGATATCTGAACTAATCTTTCTCCACAAACAATTACTGCACCATTACCAACTAACCAATCCATTCCAACAATCACGTCAAAAGATCCTAACTCTATGGGCATCAAATCAATACTAAACACATAATTACCTAACTTCAAGGAACAACCTTTCAGTATAGAACTAGTGCTTACAACCTTACCATCAGCTAACTCCACATTATAACTAGTTGTCAATCTCACTGGTTCTCTATCCAATAGCTGACTGAATCTAACATCTACGAAACTTCTATCGGATCCATAATCAAATAACACACTAGCATAACAAGCATCAAGTAAGAACGTACCAGTAACTAGATTCGGCCCTTGAGGTTTGTCAGCATCTCCCATGACATAGGCTGGAGCAGCAATCCCAGCAGCAACATTGCCTCCCTGTCGTATGCCAACCCTCAGATAGTTCCCTTGCTTATGTCCACGGCCTCCACATCCAGAACAGTAAACTACCTTGACAGCATTAGCCCCAGTGGCTACACCCTTGTTTCTACAATCTGCCATCTTATGTCCGGCCTTCCCACACTTGTTGCAAGCAGGTGGACAATTTCCAACATGATACAGATTACATCGACCACACTTCGGATTCACCTTGTTACCTTGATTTCCTGTGGCAGCACGAACACCATCATTCTTTCTCAAATTATACTGCTGATTCCTATTTGGTCCTTGGTTATTGTTATTACGATAACCACCTCGATTCTGCCCTTGGCTTGAGTAAAGCTTCCCACTTTCTCTTATTCCCCTCAGCAATACTATCCTTTCGATCCTGCAGCTTTACATCCGTTAAAGCATGAGCCATTTGAACAGCTTCATCAAATGACTTGGGTTTCGACGAAGTAGTTTCTCCTTTGATATTACAAGATAAACCCCTAATATACTGCTTCATCTTCTTATGGTCATCAGCAAACGCATCAGGACACAATAAACATAAATTAGAAAATATCCTTGTATAAGCTACAATATCATTGTTCCTCAGCACCAAATGCCTCAATTCATCTTCCAACTGACCTAACTCTTCCACAGGACAAAACTTAGCAGTCAACAGTCCCTTGGTCACAGTCCATGTTCTAGCATTCGCTTCAACCAATCCTACAGTAGCTACTTGACTATTCCACCAACTCAACGCATCATCTTGAAAAGTAGCTGTAGCAAATTTCACCTTACTAGCTTCTGAACATCCACTGATTTCAAAAGTACTTTCAATCTTCTCAATCCACCTCCTTAATTCCAATGCACCACCAGTACCATGAAATTGGGTAGGTCCACATTTCATGAAACTAGCATAAGAACATTCCTTTTGAACCTGCTGAACAGCAGCATTACCTCCAACTTGTCCCACATCATTTCCTTCTGCTTGCTCATCAGCATTACCTCCAACCTGATTTTCAACATTCCCTCCAACCTGACAAGCAGCATTCCTATTCTCAGCCTCTTGGTTCCTCGCAGCACGTTCAGCTTCCAAAGCTCTAGCGATAGCTTGCTCAATCATGGTATTAACAGTAGCAGTCGTCAATTTAGGCGGCATGTTTACAGGAAACTAACCAAACAATAATTTAGTAAAGTCAGAAAAATGCCTCCCAACTCCTTCTTGTATAACCATAACAGAAAAAGAACAAGTAAGTATTCATATCAAGATAAGAAGAAGGATTTCTCTATCAAGATGTAACATGGATACTACATGCACCAACAACACAATTCACAATAAATCATTAACCAATTCACACAAGAACTAATAAGACAAATCATAAGTCATGAAGGTAATTTGGATTGCTTTGGAAAATCTCCACAAAATTGTGACAAGTAATGTCACTACAATCCTTCATCACAACAAACTTAAAGTCATTAAGTTTCATCACAAACTAGAGTACGAGTCTACATAAGTTCTATTACAACAAGGCTAATAAAACAACATAAAGAACTAAACATCAGATCCTCGCAACTTCTTGTACATCGGCTCGTCATCACTGCTGCTATCCTCATCCTCAGATTCTTCCTCCACTTTTTCCTTCCCATTACGACTACCTCCTTCACTTGGCTTCACCAACATTCGAGCTTCAACCTGATTCGGCACATCACGAATCACAACACCTTGACTAGGAAAAGATCTCATCGGTAAACCCCACGCACTCAACCTTGCATTCCTTTCTTGCTCCCTACGTAACCTTTCAACCTGCCCACTCAAATTCAACACCATAGATCTTAATCTAACAACCTCATCCATTTCCCTTGCCCTAAGAAACTCTGATCTCCTCACACTACCAACAAACCTGTCAAACTTTTTCTCATTCTGCTTAAACCTCCTAATCACACGAGTCTCAACCAAATACCTTTCAAACAAAGACCTATCAAACTTCTTAAGAAACCAGAAAATATCATCATAAGACCTAGGACCTGGACAATAAACCTTAGGAATACCATCATGAATAGATCGAGAACTAGCAGCCCTAGTCGACTCAACAGGAACATCACCCCTAGCAAATGCAATCCCCAGGCAAACTACTAATATAAGCATCACAAGTAGGAGTCGAAGAACGAACAACAGGTCGCTGACAATCTGGAACAGTCTGTGGCACAACATTAACCCTTGGAACATAACTACCTTGTATCAACTCAGGCTCTGTCTGACCAACTGCAGTAAGTGGAATCCCATCATCTAAAAACTCAAAAGGCTCCTCATCGTCACTAGCACCAAAGTTATCCACTTCCTCACCATCCACTACATCAGTCATATCAATCCATCCATCCTCACGAGATAAACCAGCCATTTTCTATAATTATAAGGGTTCAAGGATACTTAAGGTCATCGTTAATAAAATAATAATTAGTATGCAATGCTCATGCAAATGTCATACGTAATCCATGCTATGCAACACAATGCAAATGATGTTTATGCAATGCTCGCAAAAAAAAAATATGATACTGACAAGAACTCAACATACTTTCAATAATTCCAATACAATATCGTAGTATTTACTTAATAAATACTCGGGAAATCATTTCAGTTATGAGGGATACATCTACAATGCAAAACAAAACTAAAAATGATCTTACCGGAGCGTTGCAGAGGAGTTGTGTGCTTTTGAAGATTAAATACTTTTGACACCAAGTTATAGTTTAGGATAATTTTCAAAATCGACCCAGTTCTCTATAACTTGCAGCTCTGATTACCAATCTCTAACACCCCCAATTTACATTGCGCAGCGGAAATACACAATTGGGTGCTAGACACAAGCATCATCACACAAGGTATATTGAACGACTCAAAAGTGAGACGTTTACACATAAATATAAACAAGATTTTCATGAAAGGTCTAAAACATAAATTTCATCCCAAATTATACTGACACGACACCAGGGTAAAGCGTTTAGTCCCCATGGATCTCAACCAACAACCAACAAGTTTAGTACAGTACATCAACATAAAATAAATTGTTCAACAGTAAAGGATAGAAATAGTTTTTAGACCAACATTCTTCCAAAAGCCAAGCCACAACCTCCATAGCAAAGCTCCATGCTCCATCACTTCCTATTACCTAAAATACATGCATAAAACGAATCAACAATAATGTTGAGCGAGTCTATAGGTTTATCAAATCACATTTGAACAAAAGAAGAAAATCAATCATAATCATTTATAGAATTGTCATACACACAATCTATATTCAAGGCAGTAATAATAATGATAACAAACATTGTATTTAAGCTCATGACACCGACCCCTTAACCAAATAGTCACCCACGCCAAATGCTGGCGTGACTAGAATAAAACCATTGCCCCTCTAGGGTATCAGTTGCTAGAATACCACAATCTTATTCACGTAAAATTATCCTTCCCAGCGGGTTACTCAACGTAATGCCCTGGTCTCAGATAGGGTGGTCAACCTAATAGTACTATCATTAGAATAAGCGGCTATTCCTTACTCACAACATCAAGTCAGAAGATAGTTAACGGCTCATGAATTTAGGGTCTTTAGCAACAAGTTACTCAATACAATGAAATCAACTTTAGGCAACATTCGGGTCCAACAATTACTCATGACTTGTGTTCATTTATTTTCAAATAGCATGTATCCCCCTCGCGGGTATAAAACATTTAGTAGCTAGCATAAAAAGCGAGGCTATAGACTCACCTTAGTATAAGAGATCTAGCGAGATGATCGTTAATGGATGCCTTTCAAACACGAGAACCGCTACCTATCAAATAAGACGCGTTCATTAATAATGACTCGAGAAATAAATCATATATAACAATATCAAACTCAAACTCATAAAGTCACGATAAACTCGAGAGAGAACGATATAAATAACTTCATTATACTTTACTACACATTTACTTTACCATTTTATACTTTTAACAAAGTCCGCCGGTACATACTACATGTACTAGCTTATATACCCCTTTTAAACTTGTCAACCGTTTATGAAACGACTCGATAAACTAACTTACTATATATAGAAATTCCTCCTACAAGTTTATCAAATGAAATTACTTTTAAAGTCCTTTACCCGACTCATTTTCAAACTACAAAATCCGGACAGATTTACGTTAATTTTTCATACAACCATTTTAACTTATTTAAACGACTCCGTTTAGAAAAACCGACACTCGGATTTTAAAGTAAACTCAACCTATAAAGTAAAAACCTCATTATCAGTAGGTTACATATTTCAAAACATCCATTTAGAGTCCCTGAGATTCGATCCAAATATCGACAACAACTATATGTAGTGCCGATACTCGTCTCCCGGTACACGATCATTCATAACATCATAACTTCGCGCTCGTTTGGAGCTAGAAGCTCTAACTTACATCAAATCGAAGCTAATAAAATTATCTACAAACCTAGGCTATAAGTTAAGCCATTTTCAAAACATAAAAATTCGGATTTTACACTTTACTTACTGTTATAAAATGACCATTAAAATCTTGTACAAAATCAACTTTTTGATCAAAACCAACCATAAAAATGATCATAACTATACCCTAATATCATCATATATGAACCATAACATCTAAATCATAATCAAAATTAAAACCTTTAGATCAAAATGAAGTTTTAACAAAGATTCTAGCAAGAACCACCATTGATCATGCTAAAAACACCATGCATGATCATGGCTTCTACCTACCAACATCAAGAAAAAAATGCTTGCATGTAAGAATTTCTTATACCAATGTGAACCTTGATCAATTCTAAGAGTGGTTCTATGATTAATTTAGCTCAAATCATCCTCAAACTTGAGTTAATTTGAAAATTGTATGTGTTTTGGTGGGTGGTGGGTGTTTCGGCAAATGAGAGAGAAAGAAAGAAGATGGTGAAAATTTTTTAGTGGAAGAATGGAGTGTGTGTGTTTGTTTAAGCTTTATATATAGTGGAGTAGGGACCTTGGTTGCAATTTGGCAATATTTGTGGCTAAAAATGAAAATAGTTAGCTAAAAAGCGGGAAATAACTATTAGTCAATTTTCAAAATATTTACAGGGCTCGGGTTTCATAAAGATACTTTTAAAAATTTAAAACGTACCTCAAAAATAATTATATCGACTCTCGACTCGACTTAACCCGTCATTTAAAATAAAACCTCAAAAATGACAAAAATCGAACAACCGACAATAAGACGTAAAATATTTGGCATCCATCGATATCACGCTTGCTAATGCTCCTTATACTTAATAAATATTAAATATAGACCTTCCAACATCGGTTTAAACTTAAACCTCCAAAAATAAATATCGTTCAAACTCATTCAAAAATTTCAAAAATAATCGTAAAATAAGATTAAGCAATGACCTCGGTTTTGGGTTGTCACACATCACATTCAATGAAAGTTCTGAAGCTCTCACTTTTACAAATCCATAAGATGATGAACTTCATATACATGAATCTCAAAATTATCCATATAATGAATTTAATCACTATGAGCCTTCTCATAAATATCAAACAAGCAACTCAGTCCCTCATATTCATCCATTTGAAGATATGACAAGTCCTACAAAAGGAGATCCTTCAGTATCACATACCGATGGCTGTCAATCAAATAATGATCAGTCTCAAAATGATCAAAATGATCATCAAGGGAACACAAATGACCAAAATGTCAGTCTCAAAACAATCAACATGCTGACACATGTGATCAAAATGATCAATCATATGCAGTTGTTGAATAACAATCTGAGCCCCTTGCTCAAAGCTCTCCTATCATCTCTAGAGAATTAGCTCTTGGATATGCTTCTTCTGACCAAGAAGAAGCCCTCCAATGATTGAACCCTTTTCTACTGAATATCCTTTAGTACACACTAGAAACATTCCAATCCCAAGTCCATGTCATGGACTTCCAAGCTCTAGCTCTAATCATGATACTAGTACCTATTCTCTAGCTCCACAAAAATCTTGGACTCAAAATAGTCATATACATCTGGTGAACATAATAGGTAATCCTAGTGAAGGTAGAGTCATTAGATCTATGGCAAAGAAACTGAGTCAAGCTTCATCTAGAGAATGCCTCTATGCAAATTTTCTCTCAGAAATTGAACCTACAAAGGTTTCTAAAGCACTCACACACCCTGGATGGGTGGATGCCATGCAAGAGGAGCTCAATCAAATTGAAAGAAACAAAGTCTGGAAATTGGTTCCTCTTCCATATGATAAATCAGCCACTGGCACCAAATGGGTTACAAGCTCAAAAGAGATGAAACCAATGCAGTGACCAAAAATAAAGCTAGGCTGGTGGCCCAAGGATTCAATCAAGAGCCTGGTGTTGATTTTGATCAAACCTTTGCTCCAGTTGCAAGTATGGAAGCCATACGAATCATCCTTGCATATGACACTTACATGAACTTCATCATCTACCAAATGGATGTCAAAAGTGCATTCCTAAATGGTGACCTAAAAGAAGAAGTTTATGTTACCCAGCCTCCTAGCTTTAAGAGTAGTAAATACCCAAATCATGTCTACAAGCTTTACAAAGCTTTGTATAGACTGAAGCAAGCTCCAAGAGCATGGTATGAAACTCTCTTAACTTTTCTCATTGAACATAAATTTGTCAGAGGAAAAATCGATACCACCTTGTTCATCTATAATTCTAAAACTGACACCATTCTGGTACAAATTTATGTGGATGACATAATATTTGGTTCTACAAGCTTGAAACTTTGCAAACAATTTGACAAGCTTATGACCAGTAAGTTTGAGATGAGTATGATGGGAGAACTCACATACTTCCTTGGTCTTCAGATTAAACAATCTGACCAAGGCATCTCCATCAATCAAGAAAAATATGTTAAGGATCTGCTGAAGAAGTATGATATCAATTGTGCTTCACTGAAGACTCCAATGGTACCCCCTAACAACTTAGGACCTGATCTCACCAGACAATCATTCAATGAGACTCAGAATAGAGGTATGATTGGGTCACTCATGTACTTAACTGCAAGCAGACCTGACATTCAGTTCTCTACATGCCTTTGTGTAAGATACCAAGCAGGTCCAAAAGAATCACACCTTACTACTGTAAAGAGAATCTTTAGATACCTAAAAGGTACACCAAGTTTAGGTCTTTGGTACCCCAAATCCTCTGGTTTTGATCTAAAGGGGTATTCAGATTCTGACTATGTTGGTTGCAATTTGGACAGAAAAAGCACTTCTGGTGCCTGCCAATTGCTAGGTGGCAAACTTGTGTGTTGAAGTGCTAAAAAGCAACAAACAGTTGCCATGTCTTCATCAGAAGCTGAATATGTAGCAGCTGCTGGATGTTGTGCCAATGTTCGTTGGATGAAAAGCCAACTGGCTGATTATGACATAGAATATGAAAAGGTACCAATCTTTTGTGATAACACTAGTGCTATTGCAATATCCAATAATCCAGTCGTCCACTCAAGAACAAAACACAGATATCAGATATCACTTTATCAGAGATCACATTTTGAAAGGGGACATTGAATTACATTTCATCCCCACTCAATACCAATTGGCTGATATCTTCACCAAACCATTGGATGAACCAACTTTCAAAAGATTGATAATGGAGCTTGGTATGCTGAACATTGATGATAAAAAACCTGAACCCTCAGCATTCACTGAAGAAGCTTGAAGGTTCGGCATTTCTTAAATGATTTTGATTAATGTTAAGTAGCATTGACTGAATAAAGGAGTGTGCAATGTCATGTATCTATTTCACTTTATGTGATTGTGTATATGATGTTTTGTCACCTTATCTGATTCACTGAAGCTGAACAAATAATCACCAGTCATCAAAAGGTTCCTTCAGCAATGCTGAACAAAATTTTAATACAGCTGAGTAGCTAGGCCTGAGTAGAGGAGCGTGCAATGTCATATGTATTGTTCACTTATGTGAACATGTATATGGGGTTTTGTCGCCTCATCTGACGCACTGAAGCTCACAAGTATTGGCATCAGCTTCAGCATATCTGAGCAACAACTTTTAAAACAAATCAATCATGTGACTCAATGGAGTAAATGGCATTAAATTCTTGAGAATAAATACAAAACATTCCTTCAAAAGGTGTCAACTGTTTATTTAGGAAATATCAAGCATCCATATCACAGTCAACAACTTTCTGACAAAATGAGGCGTTTCACTGTTCAACGCAACAGAAAATCATTACCTTTTTCAGAACATTAATGAGAGAGTTTGTGTCATTTATTCAAAAGAAACCCTAACAGTTTCATTCTCTTTTCAAAAGTTTTACAAAAATTTGACAAGTCAGTTTAAAAAGTGTTTACATATATCTTTTGAAGAATGATAATTCATATCATTTGCAAAAACTTTAAAAAACACACACACACAACTCTTTCTCTCTTTTCAAAAGAAAGCACACACAACGAACATCAATGCTGTTGAATCTTCTTCACAACCACAAGAGACTGAGATAACCCTCAATCCTTCCATCCATGTAAACTATCCCATCGAGGACATATTCTTTAAACCCAACAACATCACCTTGATCAAACTAGAAACCCTAACATCTGAACCAGGAAAACAAGTACTAAACTTTTTATCCAAATGTGTGATTCGTGATGCCTTGTTCAAGGATCCAGGGGTTATGTTTGAAAATGTGTTAAAAGAATTTTGGTTCACAGCACAAGGGTCAAATAACAAGAAATCTATTGAGTTTGTATCTACAACTTTGGGTACTCATGGGAAAATAAATTTAAAGATGTTTAGAAGGGTGATGAGACGGCTTTTATACATGGTCTCATCGTTCTTTTTGGACTTAAATTGCATTAAATATCATCAAAATACCCAAATATATGCTTGTGTTTGTTGCTTGTGTATTTTAGGTACGGATATTGAGAAAATGACAAAAGATCACAAGAATCAGTCAAAAACGAACACGGGAAACGAAGCCGCACAATGAACCAAGCCCTAATGAAGAATTTTCCAAAGAAAACCCTTGAAGATTTGAAGAATTGTGAAGAAGGGTCCTCCAATATGGAAGAATTGACACTTTATACCCTTGTATCTTCATAATTATAAGTTTGGTCCCAAAAGTTTGTCAAAATTACAAAAAGGACCCTTAACTTTGAAGATTTGACACTTTATACCCCTCAAATATTCATAAATATAAGTGGGGTCCCTAAAGTTTGAAGATTTTACATATAAAGCCCTTGGATATTGGATTAAGTTACAAGTTAAATGCTTAGTTAACACAAGGACCAAAGGTGTAAATTCAACAAGGACGGATGGTGTAATTTGGCAAGGACCATGGTTGCAAACTGATAGAAAGAGAGGAGTTAACATGAGGGGTCATTTCTGCCACCTAACCAAACTTCTTAACCTCACAACCCATTAAACTTAACTGGATTACCCACTAAACCTATCCTCCACTCCTATGTCGACACCTCATCAAACCCACCCAACCAAACCCTTTTCACCCATACCCCAAACCCAAACCCGGTTGACCCACGTTTAATAATAAACGTGTTTTCCTGTTAAAACACATTTAACCTAAACTAAATAAGATCAACACACACACAACTCTCCCCAAAAACCCTAATCCCCACATCGAACAAATCATAGGGGAAATCCAAATTACCCATGCTTATGTTTGATTTACCCCACACCCAGCTAATTACCTCACCCAGAATTTGTCTGCATCTCTATTTGGTCCCCCCCACCAGCTCACGTTTATCACCATGTGAAGAACAAGACAAAGGATGGCATAAGATCAAGGGTTTAGGAAGATTGCTTATTTCCCACAACAAATCCAACGTCCAGCATTAATCCATCACAGCTAGCAACATCACGGGTACCCTCTTTTGACCAAATTCATATTCAACCGAAGCATATTCTTGAAGAATATGCGAGGGCTCATTGGAAGTTCATTAGATTAGGGTTGCTTTTGTTTTCATTTCTAGAACAATCTGAGGGGGTATAAAATGAGGACCGACCTGTGGTACCCATTTCCCTTGTCTCGGATTTTTGTAAAAAAACCTCTTTTATGAATGAAAAGTTTGAAGTTTTTTTTTCCATCCGAGTTACAATTTATTTTATGTTTTATGATTTAAGTTAATGTTTTTAAATTCGAGTTGGGGGTTTTCTTGTTTGAGTTAATCAGTAAGTGTGTAGAAGTGAAATCAAAATTTTCTTGTTTAAAGTTATCATCAATTTCATTTAAGTGTTTGAAGTGCTTGAAAAGATTCTAAAAGAAAAAAAACAAACAAGCAGGGTGTATTTATTTATCTATTGAGCTAACAATCCAAGAACTCAGTTCTTGGATTCATTTGTTATTCTTAGCAGTCTTCCCTTTCATTCATGGTGATTCGGTTCAGTTGTTGAACCCCAACGAACACCCCCTCAATACTTTACTGTCCAAGACACCCCTGCCTCGAACCTAGTAGTTGGTCGAGGTCAGGGGAGCTTAGATGACCCTTGTTGGATGCAAACAAGGGTAGGTATCGCATTCTCGTCCTTTCTTTTTTTTACTTATTACTGGTAATTGTGTAATTGTTTTTGTGAGTTAATTGCTTATCAAGTTTGCTGGTTTTATAATTTTGATTTTATATTGAGTAAATTTCCTGAGTTTGGTTGAGTAGTTTAATCAGAAAGTTTACTTATGTTTAGTTATTTTAGTTTAATCTGTTTAACTTGGTAATAAAATATGCTCACTTAGGATTTAATGATAGCTTGTTTGCATTGTTTATTCTTAGTTTAAGTTGTCATGTTTATAACTTAGTCTTGGTTTTGAACTGATTTGTGTAATCTGAGAAGTCTGCTACTTGGAAGTGTAATTGATTTAGTTAGTATATGCTAGATTTGTATCTAGGATGCATGTTTGCTTGCGAATATAGGTGGTTATTGTGCTAGAATTTAGTGTACTTATCTAGGGTGCCTGCATAGTATAAGCTTAGAATCTGTCTGCATATGTTGCTAATTTGATCGTATATCGTTGCCTGCTTAATTGGTTAGATTGCATTAGGTTCTATCACTTTTGTGTGCTTACTGTTTCTGAACATCAATCCGTAAGTATTAAGTCTGTTTAGTTTATTATTACTGCATGATTCACTAGTCAAGTATTGATTTTCTTTGAATTTGTTAAGTACTTGCAACCTGCCTGCTTGTTGATTCCTTTCTTGTGTTTAAGTCAGATTGTGTCCGAGTTTGTCTTGTCTGCTTTCTGCTAGCCTAAAACACCCCCCATACGCCAACTGCAAGTTGGGGGTCTTGACTGTCCAAAAGGATCACAAAAAGGGGGCATTTGCCCACTGTTAACAAGTGAGTAAAGAGAAGAGTAGACTGTGTAGTCTGGTGATTTTGAGCGTGGATTTGAGCTGTAATTAGACATTATTGATCTTGTGTTTGTGTTTGGGTAAGTGTAGGAGTCTGTGAACAAGAGTTAAAAAAAAAATATTTAAAATTTTTTTGGCGTGGCCAGGAATCGAACCTGCGCCACCACTGCCAAAGCACACACACTCTACCGCTCGCCCTTGGGACTTTTACTGATAAAGTCTCAAGGCAATACCCATTTATCACCTTTTTAGTTGGGCTTATTTAAATTAAGCCGTAGCCCAAATAGCCAACCACAACTTATTTGATTAGATTTTTGGCTAAGTTTGATTCTTCCTAGGACAGTAGTATAGTTTAGGATTTTTATAAATTAAGTTTTCATTTTTCTCATTATTAATTTATTTTTTTATCTTTTTTCTTTACCCGGTTTTTATTAAATAGATAAAAAATAGTAAAAAGAGGTTTTAATTTTTAGAAAAATAGTTTTAAGGTTTAATTTAAGTAACTTGAGGTTTACATATCAAAAAGTTTTCAAAAAGTCTTATTTTTAATTTTATTTGATTTTAGGATTTTTATCCAACTTTGAAATTAAATATAAAATTAATAAAAAGGTTTTAGGAACTTTTAATTACATTTTTTTCTTAGTTATAATATTCTAGATTTTTGGTAATTTTTTAGAATTAATTTATAAACTTTGTATTTTTTAGAATATTTTAATATTATTTTATTCCCAAAAATAGAAAGTTGGTTTTTTCTACTTTTTCCATTTTTCCTAGATTATAGGCATTAAATTAGGAACTTTGTAACTTTCCAAATATTTTTTAGACTTTTTATTTAATTTCTAGAATTAATTTAAGATTTAATAGATTTTAATAGTTTTTAAGTGTTTAAAAATAGTTTAATTTGGTTTTAAAATTTTTAAAAATAGTTTTTAGCTTAATTAGGATATTTTTGAGGTTTACAAACTATTAGATCTTGTTTAAGGCTTTTTAATAATTAAAAGTGATTTTTTTGGCTTTAATTAGCATTAAAAAGTCATTATCTAATTAATTAAAAGGTTTTAGCAAGTTTGGATTTTTTGTAAACTCTTAGAATGTTATTGGGGATTTTTAATACTTTTTAGGAATTTTTAGGATAAAATTTTAATTTTGGCACTATTCACGGTTTTACGTTTTCGCCTTTTTCGTCGTAGTTTAATCCGTTTTCGTAACCGTCTTTCTCTTCTAATCCCATTTCTTTCTCAATCATATAATCACAAACATTAATCAACTCTTAACACAACGCACTAGCCTCCTCGAGAACGAACTCACTTCATTGGGTCATAACATGTGGTTTTCCTAAATCACGTCGTGCACACTTGCCCTATTTTACCTTCCTTTTCCTAAAGGGGTAATTTTACAATCATCATTTTTGGCGCCGCTGCCGGGGAGGCGTGTTGTGTTTTGGTTGAACCATTGTTGTTTTTATATATAGCCATAAAAGTAATTGTATTAGTAGCACTCTACTAATACGTATTATCGTTTTTCGTTTTTTTTGAGAATACTATTACTATATTATATACGTAGAACAATAAATTTACAAGTACTCCAAATACGTGAGAAATCACAACCTTGACTTGGGAGGTCATTACCCAGTCATTGTATTCGAATCTCAAACCAAAGAAAAAGGCAAAAATAGATAAATACTTTCGAGAAGCTCGATTTTGAGAAATACAAACTATAAGGTGGGTATAAGGCGGTTGTATTTCACGACCTAAAGGAAAAAGGCTCTTAAGTGCTTCGCGCCGCCTCGTTTCCTCCGCTTGCTTGTGCGTATTTTGATTTTGAAAGTTAATCGAGGGTTTTGCCGCCCAAAGTATTATTAAGTATCATATATATTTTCTTGGTTTCATTTGATTAAACCCTCTTGAACGATTTGGTGTTCCACCATCGTTCTAAAGTCATCGAAGGCGTTCACTTCACGTGATCGTTTTCATTCCTTGAGGCTTCTTTAATCGAGAGATTTGATTAAGGAGGAGATTTGTAGATTTGTGTCTACTAATACATTCCAAAAATCCAAAAAAAAAGTAAAAAAACAATCAAAAACCACAAAAAAAATTGAAAAAGTAAAAACACCAAAAAGAATCTTCTTTGCTCGCCTTCTCGTTGTACGTGATGTTTATGCAAACTCGCTCTAAAGCAAGACGTGCTCGTAAACGAAGAAACAAATCAATCACTCCTTCTAGTGAGGAGTCTCCTATTGACGAACCCATTATAGTGAAAGAAGCACCCATGGCTAATCGAACTATGATGGAGTTGCTTCAAGCACCCACCGAGGGTAATGGAGAAGCGATTGTGATTCCCGCTATCCTTGCGGAGAATTTTGAGGTTAAGACTGGTTTGTTGTCCATGATTCAAAACAACAAGTTTCGAGGTGACGAAAAGGACAACCCTCATAACCACATTCGCCAATTTAATCGTCTCACCGCCACGTGCAAGTTTAAGGACGTCTCAAATGACTCGATTAAGATGATGCTTTTTCCGTATTCCTTAGCGGGGCCCGCAAAAATTTGGTTAGAGAAAGAGCCACCCAATTCTATATTGACGTGGAAGGATCTCGTTTCAAAATTCGTGAACCAATTTTTTCCACCCTCTAAGACTACGCACTTGAAAAACGAGATTTCAAAGTTTTCACAAGAGTATAATGAGAGTTTTTCAACGGCTTGGAATAGGTTTAAGGAAATGTTGCACGAATGTCCTCATCATGGTTTTTCCGACTTGCATCAAATAGACACGTTTTACAATGGCTTGAACGATCATGAGCGTGATTATCTTAATGCCGCCGCGGGTGGTAATTTTTTGTGTAAGACGGTCGAGGAAGCATTGCTAATCATTGGGAATAGGTCTAAGGTGTATAGTCCTCGTAGCACGTCGAGTGTTCGTAAGACTTCGTCTTCGTCTTCGGCTTCATTGTCACACACCGTTGATGCTTGTCAAATCGAGGCTAATTTGGAGAACAAAATTTTTGATATAGTGAAAGGATTGTTAGTTGAGTTTAAAGTTGGTGAACAACCCGCTCCCGCTACGATTAAAGCGGTTGAGGTTTCTTGTATGTATGGTGGTGGAGCTCACCATTATTCCTAGTGCATTACCAACGGTGGTAACACTTCGAGTGCCTTCGCGACCGCAGGAACTTATAACCAAAACGGTCAAGTTCCTCGCACTAATCAATTGACTCCACCGGGTTTTCCACCAAATCAAAATGCTAACAATTATCGAAACAATCAAGTTGGTTACCAAAGCAATCAAAGGAACAATTACAAGGGTAATAACAACTATGGGAATCAAGGGAGTAGTAGTAGCCAATTGCAAAATCAAAATCAAAACCGTAATTTTCAAAACACGAGTTAAGGTCTTTAAAATGCTTACACTAAAGAACTTCCAATGGACTTTGTGAATTACGCCATGGCAAATGATAAGATTTTGGAAAACATTCAAGAGCAATTGTCTAATCAAGCTAGGGACACGGCTAAGAACACCAAGGAGTTAGCTAATTTTGTTAAAGAAAATCTTAGCATGAGGAATGAATTGAAAAATGATTTTGCTAATCAAATTCGAGGTCAAAACAACAAGATAGAGCAAAGTCATGCTAGGCTTGAACAAAGAATTGACCAAAAAGCCGCTAGTCAAGATTTGAAGTTTAATAGTTTTGATGCTAAGCTTAATAGAATTTTAGAAGCCGTCATGGGAAACAAAGCCTCTACTTCGAGTAGTTTGCCTAGTAACACCATTTCAAACCCGAAGGGAGAGATGAAAGTGATTACCACACGAAGTGGTAAGGCACTTAAAGAACCGACTCCTCAACCAATTACTCCAACGGTGGAGGAAATTGAGGAAGAACCCGAGGTGGTGGTCGAAAAGGAGCATATTTCAATCCCACAAAGTACTGCTCATGCCACACCTACGGTTGACCCATTACCAACATTGGAACCCGAGATTCCAAAGGCTATGCCTATGCCCCAACCCACACCACCCTTGCCTTACCCATCGAGACTTAGGAAGGAGAACCGACAAGAGCGCGATAACTACCAATTTGAGCTTTTTATGAAAATGTTTCATGATTTGCACTTTAATGTGAGTTTCGCCGATGCTTTGGTCATGATGCCTCGATTTGCCGCTAACTTTAAGAGTATGTTGAACAACAAGGAGAAATTGCACCAAATGTCTAGTTGTTCGTCGGTTTATCTTAATCGCATACCTCAAAAAGTCGGTGATCCCGGTAAATTTTTGATCCCTTGTGCCATTCAAGATATGGAAGAATGCTATGCCTTGGCCGATCTTGGTGCTAGCATTAACTTGATGCCACTTGCAATCTACAAGTCGCTCAATCTTCCTAATCTTACTCCTTCACGAATGTCTATTGAGTTGGCCGACCATTCCACGATTCTTGCATGTGGTTTGGCGGAAGACGTTTTTGTGAAAGTGGGGAAGTTCTACTATCCCGTAGACTTCATCGTTGTTGATATCCCCACGGATCCTCAAGTTCCTCTTATTTTAGGTCGTTCGTTTTTAGATACGTCTATGGCTTTAATTGATGTGCATGCTAGAAAGATCACCTTACGTTTCAACGACGAGGAACTTGTTATAAACGCAACTCAAAATTCTCAACTTTCTCATGTTTATTCCGTTGCTACCATTAACCTCGTTGATATGATCGACGTGGTTTGCGAGGAATTTTCACAAGAAGTTTTAGGCTTTGGTGATGAAGAAACTAGTGGCAATCCCACTATGTTAGATCCAATTCTTGATAATTCGACACCAACCTTCACTCCTTTCGAAGGTGGTGGTTTTACGTTGGAAGAATTCGATGTTCCACGTACTTGTGACGAAGACCTCGACAACGATGAGGACTTCTCGATTATCAAGGATTTTCTCAACGATTTCCCATTTCCTCCACCCGAGGAGGTTATGAGTATCGAGCCTAAATCTTCACTTGAGGAACCACCTATCCTCGAGTTGAAAGATTTACCTCCTCACCTCGAATATGTCTATTTGGAGGAGGACGACAAGTTGCCGGTTATTATTGCGATGGATCTTTCGAATGATGAAAAAACCGCACTTGTCGATGTTCTTAAGGACCACAAAGGGGCGATTGCGTGGAAGTTATCCGACATTAAGGGAATCGATCCCAAGTTTTGTACCCACAAAATCTTAATGGAGGAGGATTTCAAGCCCACAATCCAAAGTCAAAGGAGGGTGAACCCCAAAATTCACGACGTCATCAAAAAGGAGGTCCTTAAACTCCTTGACGCGGGAATGATTTACCCTATTTCTGATAGCCCTAGGGTGAGTCCTATTCATTGTGTCCCTAAAAAGGGAGGGATGACCGTTGTGCCAAACGATGCCAACGAGTTGATTCCCACTAGACTCGTGACCGGATGGAGAGTGTGCATCGACTATCGAAAGTTGCATGAAGCCACTCGAAAAGACCATTTTCCCTTGCCCTTCATGGACCAAATATTGGAGCGTCTTGCGGGAAATGATTTCTATTGCTTTTTAGATGGTTTTTCCGGTTACTTCCAAATTCCCATCGATCCTCGTGATCAAGAAAAAACTACGTTTACGTGTCCATATGGAACGTTTGCCTATCGTAGAATGCCATTCGGACTTTGCAATGCACCGGGAACTTTTCAACGATGCATGATGGCTATTTTTCATGATATGATCGAGAAGACGATGGAAGTCTTCATGGATGACTTTTCCGTGTTTGGTGATTCTTTCACTTCGTGTTTGTCGAACCTAGAGAGAATGTTGAAACGTTGTGAGGAAACCAACCTTGTGCTCAATTGGGAAAAGTGTCATTTTATGGTTAAGAGTGGAATCGTCTTAGGGCACAAGGTCTCGAAAGCAGGGATTGAGGTAGATCAAGCTAAGGTAGACGTCATCGCCAAATTACCTCGTCCCAAAACCGTCAAGGGAGTTAGGAGTTTCCTAGGCCACGCGGGCTTTTATCGTCGATTCATCAAGGATTTCTTGAAGATTTCTCGACCCATTACACATCTTCTTGAAAAAGAGGCACGTTTTGTCTTTGACGAAGATTGTGTACGAGCCTTTGAGATCCTTAAGAGGAAACTTACCGAAGCTCCCATTCTTGTTGCTCCAAATTGGAACCTCCCCTTTGAACTTCTGTGTGATGCAAGTGATTACGATATAGGGGCCGTTTTGGGGCAACGTCATGATAAGCACTTCTTGCCTATTCACTATGCTAGCAAGACGATGACCGAGGCTCAACTTAAATACACTACAACGGAAAAGGAATTCCTTGCCGTGGTGTATGCATTTGAGAAATTCCGACCTTATCTCGTCTTGACAAAATGCATAGTGTATACGGACCATTCGGCTATTAAGTATCTCATGGCAAAGCAAGATGCAAAGCCGAGATTACTTCGTTGGATTCTCCTCCTTCAAGAATTTGATCACACCATTGTTGACAAAAAAGGAGCCGAGAATCTAGCGGCCGATCATCTCTCTCGTTTGGAAGATCCTCACCAAAGTGTTTACGAGCCCAAGGAAATCACCGAAACATTTCCGCTTGAGACAATTGGTGTAGTGAATTCTAAGCTTGATTCTTCCACCCCATGGTTTGCGGATTTTGCAAATTACCATGCGGGCAACTTCATCATTAAGGGTATGACGACTCAACAAAAACGAAAATTCTTTCGTGACGTCAAGTTCTACTTTTGGAACGACCCTTACTTGTTTCGAACTTGTGCGGATCAAATCATCCGACGTTGTGTATTTGGCACCGAAGCTTCTAACATCCTTAGAGCTTGCCATGAGGGACCCACGGGTGGTCACCACGGTGCTAATCTCACGGCTAAAAAGGTGTTTGATGCCGGCTTCTTTTGGCCTACTATTTACCGAGATGCACAAGATCTTGTGAAGTCTTGTGATTCATGCCAACGACAAGGAAAAGCCTCACAAAAAGATGAAATGCCACAAAATATCATCCAAGTGTGTGAGATCTTTGACGTTTGGGGTATAGACTTTATGGGGCCGTTCACATCATCTCGTGGTAATAAGTACATTCTCGTTGCGGTTGACTACCTTTCTAAGTGGGTGGAGGCAAAGGCCTTGCCCACCAATGATGCTCGTGTGGTAGTCAAGTTTTTGAAGCAATTGTTTTCTCGGTTTGGAACCCCTCGTGCTATGATAAGCGATCGTGGAACCCATTTTTGTAATGACCAATTTGAAAGGGTTCTAAGGAAATATGGGGTTACACATCGTCTTTCTACGGCTTATCACCCACAAACGAGTGGGCAAGTCGAGGTTTCAAACCGAGCTTTGAAAAGGATCTTGGAGAGATCCGTTGGGGAAAACCGACAATCATGGTCGGATAAGTTAGACGATGCTTTATGGGCCTTTAGGACCGCTCATAAGATGCCCATTGGGTGCACTCCCTATAAGCTTGTGTATGGAAAAAATTGTCATTTGCCTATCGAATTAGAACACAAGGCTTATTGGGCCCTAAAGCATTGTAATGATGATATGGAGACCGCGGGAAAACACCGGAAAATGCAATTAAATGAATTGGATGAATTGAGGGACATTGCTTATGAAAATTCATTGATTTACAAAGAGAAAACTAAAAAGTTGCATGATTCTAAAATTAAAAACCTGGTTTTTAACATTGGGGATCAAGTTTTGCTTTTTAATTCAAGATTAAAAATCTTTTCCGGTAAATTGAAATCCCGTTGGTCCGGTCCATTCACCGTGACTCAAGTGTTTCCATATGGGACCATCAAGCTAGCTCAAGATGATGGTCCTAACTTCAAGGTGAATGGACATAGGTTGAAGCACTACTTTGGCGGGGAAGTTCCATCCTTGAACTACCTCGACCAAGTCACCTTCCCCAATGATAATTAGTATTGAGGGGATCGAGTCGAGCTCATGACTCGGTAATCAAAAACGAGGTGCCTCGTGGGGGAGTCCCATGCTTATCCTATGTACATATTATCGCTTTCTAATGTAGCTTACGTGTGGGGAGTTGTGCCCTTCCAACCTTTGTTCCGTGGTTGTTTGTGATATGTGGTTTTTAGATCATGATCTTCACGATTGGAGCCTCTCGTGTTCGTTTTATGGGAGCACTCGATCGTTTGCTTTGGAGACATTTCTCAATATCCATGATATATCCTTGATTGTTCTAACCTTAGGTTTTTAGCACACTTCATAAACGGCTATTAATTTATTGGTTACACCCTTTCCATGCTAGATTAGGCATTCGACTACGTCTCTAGTATGGGGGTGTTTGCACCCTTAGACTCGAAACATTGAGGACAATGTTTAACTTTAGTATGGGGGAGTGAATAGATACTTGCCTTGCCAAACCTTCACGCTTTCCAAAGTTTATCTTTTTGTTATCGTTTTGTTGCAAAATAAGGCTAAAAATGGCCAAATTTTAAAATTTTTCTCATATTTTATAAGTGTTTGAAGACACGAATGTAGATTTTCCGATGGCGAGAATAAGAGTAATTTTTGACTCGACCGTGCGTGTTGAGCACTTAGCTTTGATTCCTTGACTACATATTAGGCTAAGTCTCTTAAATGAGGACGAGAAATGATAGAGTTAATTATAAGTTACTATGCTAAACGTAGAGTACTCGTATTCTTTCAAAAACTCATGTGTTCTCGTTATTTGCTTATTCTACCTTCGCATGTAAATATTTTTTGCTTAATAAATATTGACTTAGCGGTTTAGTTAGGATTGTTGGGTTTCTAGTCTTTTCTAGTAGCTTCCGTGTAATTAAATTGGGAAGACATTAAGTTATCGCCAGCGTCACGGTTTTGAAGTATTGGCACCCGAATAATCGAAAGCTTCACCCAATAATAAGATTTCAAGTGCTCACCTAAATCAAGCAAACAATTTGAAGCCCCACAAGGCCTAAAATCTATGCAAAATTGAAAGTGAATCAAGCCTTAATCTTCGAATCTTTAAAGATCCAAAATTCGCTTTAGCGTGAGGATATACGTCTTTGGCTAATAAAACCACCGATGATGGCGGATAATAAAAGGCAAGGCAAGACCGAAGTCATAATAAAAGCTTCATGGCGAAGTTGAATAAAAGATGGAGGTAAACCAAAGATAATAAGGCCCTTCCGTTAGGGGGCGTATAAAAGTCTTGGTAATAAGTCTCATGTTCAAAACCGTTATAAAACCGTGTTTATCGATCCTTCTTGTTGACTTAATTTTTTAACATCGTCGTCTATTAGGGGGGGTTATTGATTTGATGGTCTTAGTTACACCGTTAGGACTCTATTTTTAGACCTAAATCTCTATTATCGCATAAGTCAAATGTATCCTCGTGAAACGTTCAAGACATAATAAAATATAAGAGATACAACTTAGGAATAATGGGAGGATAAGTACGTGATTAGGGCATATGAGTAGTGTTAGCATTAGTAACTTATAATGACAATGATCTCGTTGCACGCTTGGCATGTAATTAGGGTGAAAACCGAGGACGATAAAATTATTTCTAACGAAACATTCACGTGTTCTTATTCTATGAACCTAAACGTCCCATTTTGCGATGAAAATCATACATTATGTCTAAGACACAAGTAGTAGTAATAGTAATAGTATAGCTAGTTTATTATTTCAATAAAGTCCATAGAAAATTTTTTTTGGAGATGCTGAGATACTTTATTCTAGCATTGCGTGAGGGCACGACAATGGTTTAGTATGGGGGAGTGATGAGACGGCTTTTATACATGGTCTCATCGTTCTCTTTGGACTTAAAATGCATTAAATATCATCAAAATACCCAAATATATGCTTGTGTTTGTTGCTTGTGTATTTTAGGTACGGATATTGAGAAAATGACAAAAGATCACAAGAATCAGTAAAAAACGAACACGGGAAACGAAGCCGCACAATGAACCAAGCCCTAATGAAGAATTTTACAAAGAAAACCCTTGAAGATTTGAAGAATTGTGAAGAAGGGTCCTCCAATATGGAAGAATTGACACTTTATACCCTTGTATCTTCATAATTACAAGTTTGGTCCCTAAAGTTTGTCAAAATTACAAAAAGGACCCTTAACTTTGAAGATTTGACACTTTATACCCCTAAAATATTCATAAATATAAGTGGGGTCCCTATAGTTTGAATATTTTACATATAAAGCCCTTGGATATTGGATTAAGTTACAAGTTAAATGCTTAGTTTACACAAGGACCAAAGGTGTAAATTCAACAAGGACGGATGGTGTAATTTGGCAAGGACCATGGTTGCAAACTGATAGAAAGAGAGGAGTTAACATGAGGGGTCATTTCTGCCACCTAACCAAACTTCTTAACCCCACAACCCATTAAACTTAATTGGATTACCCACTAAACCTATCCTCCACTCCTATGTCGACACCTCATCAAACCCACCCAACCAAACCCTTTTACCCATACCCCAAACCCAAACCCGGTTGACCCACGTTTAATAATAAACGTGTTTTCCTGTTAAAACACATTTAACCTAAACTAAATAAGATCAACACACACACAAATCTCCCCAAAAACCCTAATCCCCACATCGAACAAATCATAGGGGAAATCCAAATTACCCATGCTTATGTTTGATTTACCCCACACCCAGCTAATTACCTCACCCAGAATTTGTCCGCATCTCCATTTGGTCCCCCGCACCAGCTCACGTTTATCTCCATGTGAAGAACAAGACAAAGGATGGCAGAAGATCAAGGGTTTAGGAAGATTGCTTATTTCCCACAACAAATCCAACGTCCAGCATTAATCCATCACAGCTAGCAACATCACGGGTACCCTCTTTTGACCAAATTCATATTCAACCGAAGCATATTCTTGAAGAATATGCGAGGGCTCATTGGGAAGTTCATTAGATTAGGGTTGCTTTTGTTTTCATTTCTAGAACAATCTGAGGGGGTATAAAATGAGGACCGACCTGTGGTACCCATTTCCCTTGTCTCGGATTTTTGTAAAAAAACCTCTTTTATGAATGAAAAGTTTGAAGTTTTTTTTTCCATCCGAGTTCCAATTTATATTATGTTTTATGATTTAAGTTAATGTTTTTAAATTTGAGTTGGGGGTTTTCTTGTTTGAGTTAATCAGTAAGTGTGTAGAAGTGAAATCAAAATTTTCTTGTTTAAAGTTATCATCAATTTCATTTAAGTGTTTGAAGTGCTTGAAAAGATTCTAAAAGAAAAAAAAACAAACAAGCAGGGTGTATTTATTTATCTGTTGAGCTAACAATCCAAGAACTCAGTTCTTGGATTCATTTGTTATTCTTAGCAGTCTTCCCTTTCATTCATGGTGATTCGGTTCAGTTGTTGAACCCCAACGAACACCCCCTCAATACTTTACTGTCCAAGACACCCCCGCCTCGAACCTAGTAGTTGGTCGAGGTCAGGGGAGCTTAGCTGACCCTTGTTGGATGCAAACAAGGGTAGGTATCGCATTCTCGTCCTTTCTTTTTTTTTACTTATTACTGCTAATTGTGTAATTATTTTTGTGAGTTAATTGCTTATCAAGTTTGCTGGTTTTATAATTTTGATTTTATATTGAGTAAATTTACTGAGTTTGGTTGAGTAGTTTAATCAGAAAGTTTACTTAGGTTTGGTTATTTTAGTTTAATCTGTTTAACTTGGTAATAAAATATGCTCACTTAGGATTTAATGATAGCTTGTTTGCATTGTTTATTCTTAGTTTAAGTTGTCATGTTTATAACTCAGTCTTGGTTTTGAACTGATTTGTGTAATCTGAGAAGTCTGCTACTTGGAAGTGTAATTGATTTAGTTAGTATATGCTAGATTTGTATCTAGGATGCATGTTTGCTTGCGAATATAGGTGGTTATTGTGCTAGAATTTAGTGTACTTATCTAGGGTGCCTGCATAGTATAAGCTTAGAATCTGTCTGCATATGTTGCTAATTTGATCGTATATCGTTGCCTGCTTAATTGGTTAGATTGCATTAGGTTCTATCACTTTTGTGTGCTTACTGTTTCTGAACATCAATCCGTAAGTATTAAGTCTATTTAGTTTATTATTACTGCATGATTCACTAGTCAAGTATTGATTTGCTTTGAATTTGTTAAGTACTTGCAACCTGCCTGCTTGTTGATTCCTTGCTTGTGTTTAAGTCAGATTGTGTCCGAGTTTGTCTTGTCTGCTTTCTGCTAGCCTAAAACACCCCCCATACGCCAACTGCAAGTTGGGGGTCTTGACTGTCCAAAAGGATCACAAAAAGGGGGCATTTGCCCACTGTTAACAAGTGAGTAAAGAGAAGAGTAGACTGTGTAGTCTGGTGATTTTGAGCGTGGATTTGAGCTGTAATTAGACATTATTGATCTTGTGTTTGTGTTTGGGTAAGTGTAGGAGTCTGTGAACAAGAGTTAAAAAAAATATTTAAAAATTTTTTGGCGTGGCCAGGAATCGAACCTACGCCACCACTGCCAAAGCACACACACTCTACCGCTCGCCCTTAGGACTTTTACTGATAAAGTCTCAAGGAAATACCCATTTATCACCTTTTCAGTTGGGCTTATTTAAATTAAGCCGTAGCCCAAATAGCCAACCACAGCTTATTTGATTAGATTTTTTGTCTAAGTTTGATTCTTCCTAGGACTGTAGTATAGTTTAGGATTTTTATAAATTAAGTTTTCATTTTTCTCATTATTAATTTATTTTTTATCTTTTTTTCTTTACCCGGTTTTTATTAAATAGATAAAAAATAGTAAAAAGAGGTTTTAATTTTTAGAAAAATAGTTTTAAGGTTTAATTTAAGTAACTTGAGGTTTACATATCAAAAAGTTTTCAAAAAGTCGTATTTTTAATTTTATTTGATTTTAGGATTTTTATCCAACTTTGAAATTAAATATAAAATTAATAAAAATGTTTTAGGAACTTTTAATTACATTTTTGTCTTAGTTATAATATTCTAGATTTTTGGTATTTTTTTAGAATTAATTTATAAACTTTTTATTTTTTAGAATATTTTAATATTATTTTATTCCCAAAAATAGAAAGTTGGTTTTTTCTACTTTTTACATTTTTCCTAGATTATAGGCATTAAATTAGGAACTTTGTAACTTTCCAAAAATTTTTTAGACTTTTTATTTAATTTCTAGAATTAATTTAAGATTTAATAGATTTTAATAGTTTTTAAGTGTTTAAAAATAGTTTAATTTGTTTTTAAAATTTTTAAAAATAGTTTTTAGCTTAATTAGGATATTTCTGAGGTTTACAAACTATTAGATCTTGTTTAAGGCTTTTTAATAATTAAAAGTGATTTTTTGGGCTTTAATTAGCATTAAAAAGTCATTATCTAATTACTTAAAAGGTTTTAGCAAGTTTGGATTTTTTGTAAACTCTTAGAATATTATTGGGGATCTTTAGTAATTTTTAGGAATTTTTAGGATAAAATTTTAATTTTGGCACTATTCACGGTTTTACGTTTTCGCCTTTTTCGTCGTAGTTTAATCCGTTTTAGTAACCGTCTTTCTCTTCTAATCCCATTTCTTTCTCAATCATATAATCACAAACATTAATCAACTCTTAACACAACGCACTAGCCTCCTCGAGAACGAACTCACTTCATTGGGTCATAACTTGTGGTTTTCCTAAATCACGTCGTGCACACTTGCCCTATTTTACCTTCCTTTTCCTAAAGGGGTAATTTTACAATCATCAAAGGGTTTTAGGGTTAAACTATTTGGAGGATTCTAGCAAATATGAGGCTGTTCCCAATGATCTCTCTGTTGTCAAAACATTTTTTAGAGAAATTGGATACACTAAAGAGATTGGTGATAAATGGGGGTTGAAGAGAAGCTGTTCACCACCTAAGTGGAAAATTTTGATGTCCATTTTAATTGAGTGTCTGGGTGGGAAAACTGGTGGGCTTGATAAAATCAACCAAAAGGATGCCCTGATCTTGTATTGTCTGGCAAAGGGCATAAAAGCTGATTTTGGAAAATTAATCTTTGAAGATCTCCATGGAAAATGGAGAAGAAAACTAGGGAAAAGAATGTGGTCTACACCAGATTTTTGTCCCTCATTTTTACTGACCAATTTGGTGATGAGTACTCAAAGAACCAAGGAGTTCAACTAGTTTTTCAAATCTTTGATACCAATCGCTAGAACATTCCTGTTAGCACCACTGAACCTCCTTTCACACAGGCCATGCTGGACATTTGCTCAACAAATGCTCCAGTAGTGTTTAAAGCTCCACAAGCCACTCCTCCAACTGGAGAAGGGGATCTAACAGGCACAAAGTCTGGAGCTTCTTCTGGACCACGTCAAAAGAGCACGTTTGTGAATACTCTTAAGTGTAGACGTGGGTCTAAGAAAAGGAGGTACCCCACATAATCTTCATCAAAGAAGCATTCTGATGATCCCAAAGGCCAAGCTTTGATAAAACAAAAGTCCTCGGTCAAGGACCAAAACACAAGCCAGCCGCCACCATTAGTCTCTACTGAAGGTAGCATGCATCAAGAGGCCCTGAAGGCAACCCATCTCTCAACTTCTTTAGGAGAGAAGGGTGAAGATATAGCGCACCCTCAGCTCGAGAGAGTGGAGTCGGCATCGGTAATCAATTTAAATCTGAATGCATCTCAAATTTCATTACCAATCTCTATCATTTGTCACTCTGAGTCTACATCAGGGAATGATGTGTCAGCAAATCTAACAACTGATGCTGACCCTGGCCTATTTGTTTCTAGTGATGTAGTTCCCCCACAACAGGGTTCTATTGAAGGAACCAAAAACATTATCATTGATCTTAACTCATCAAGGACTCTTTCTCAGGATCCATCAGGTAAAACCAACCCTGGTGGTGAAGAACTTGAAACTGACCAACACACTGAAGGTGGCGATCAACATACAATGAAGGAAGTGCCTCTCTCCACTGGCGTCAAGGGGGGACACTTGCCTAAATTTATGTTCAGCATGTCTGCTGATGACTTGGAAAAGGAGTTCGGGCTAAGTGAAAGAGCTCCAATAAACCTGAATGATAGTGAATCTGAAGATGACAATGCTGATCAAACTCCCAAGCCTCCATCCCCCAGAACCGTCAAGGTAAATGAACTGACAAATCAAGTGCTGGTTCTATAATCACAGGTGACCAATCTTAAGGAAGAAAAGGCTATTGTTGATGCTGAACTCATTACTCTTAAAGCAAGGCCAGTTCCTCCCACTGCTGAGCAGATCAAAGATGCAATTCTCACTACACTGAAGCCATTGGTGAAAGATGTGGCCACTACCACTTCTATCAAGAAATAGATCACCTCCCTCATGGACTCCATTAATGCTGCATCTTTTGAGCTTCCTGTTAAATTCAAGCGGATTCTTAATCAGCTTAATGAGTTATGTGATTTAGTGTTCAAGATCAAGGATAGGGTGGGTCTGCTGGAACAACAAAAGCTAAACTTATCTGATGAAGTTTAGCAGAAACTGAATGCTCTTACATATGTTCCAACAATGTTAACAAAGATATCATCCACCTTAGACTCTATATGTGCATGGTTACCTGTTGGGGCTCCATCAGAAGCTGTAGGGCAATCTTCTGCTAAGGGGGAGAAAGTCACTATTAGCAGCTCTTTAAGAAACATGCACAGAAGAAGGCCCAAAAACAACCTATGGTGTATGTATCTCCCTTCAGTGAAGACAGTTCAGCTAAGACTAATGGGGGAGTCTTCAGCTAAGGACACTTATATTGATGGCCTTACCACCAGCACTGAATCATCTGAAAATGGGTCACCTCCCATCAAACCCAAAAACAAAGGTGAATTCACATTAGATGAAAGAATTATCAAGTCTGGGCTGGCCACTTAAGAAGAACTTGATAAAATTCACAAGCTTCAAAATGAAGAAAAGCTCAGAGATCTGAAGATGAGCTTATATGAAAGAATTAGAAAATCTGAGGTTGAAGGCCTCTTCAAGAAAAAGATGCTATATGAAAAATTCTGTATAGCAAGGTTGACAGAAGATGTCTCTCAGAAATCACAAATGTTGACATGATGACTTACAAGGGAGATATCAATCTAAAGTTCTATAGGGCTGATGGGGCTGATGAGATCATAGATGACTTCCAAGGGAAGGAGCTCTCCAATACTGAATGGCTAGAGATGAGCAGAATCATTGAAAAGAAAACATCCATGAGGTGGGTAGAAGTTCGCACAAGAATTGAACACTTTCTGAGAAATCATGAAAGGCTTGGTCAGCATTCGAACATCAGCAACTAATTCTCACTGGAGGATCAAGATCCAATTCTGGAACTGAACAAGAGAGCCAACCTGGTTCAACCTGGTGTGGGGGATATCTTTGTCACCACCAAGAAATACAAAGTTCTTGTTCAGTTTGAAAATCATCTCCCTGGACATGTGTTAAAAGAACCAGAATTGGGAATGATTATGTTCAACCATCGTGAACGACAAGACTTTGTGGGTACTAGTGATCTTGATGATCTAAACAATGAATTTCTTGGAAACATTAAAAAAAACTTCTTTTCTCACCATGGTGTTCCAGGACTCACTGAAGCCGCAAAAACCTTCAGCTATTGAATAAATGATTAGTACAGACCCCTGTCATTGAAGAACTTAGGCAAAAGGAAAACTAAATAATCATTTGTAATATTTTTGTTGTAATTTGTAATGTTATTGAATAAATGATTATCTGATGTTAATAAGTTATTAATTGTTCAGTGCAAGTAAGAAGAAGTTGTTATGCTCACTTACTACTTACATTAGACTTAGGCTATTTGTATATCCAAATAGGGGGAGATTGTTGGGTCAGTATTTACTGACCCTAAAGCAACTCTAGGATTTGAATATAAAATCCTCCTAAGTGTTTCATGCTCAGCAGTAAGGCCAGTCTGTAAAGGATGACCAGAGGAACAAAGTTCCTACTAAAGACCTTATAGCTGAAGAAAGTTCAGCACTCCCCTTCCAGTGAACTTAAAAGACAAAGGAGTCTTCTCTTCAATTACTAGGCGGTCTAGTTGTGGAAGAACAAGGACTGAAGAAGGGCTTTCAGTTCAGTTTGGCTTGACAATACCAAACTGAATGATGTCGATCTCCTATAGGATACTGAAGACTCTTCAGTATTCTGATGGTTTGCATTAGGCGGGAAAAGATAACTTTAAGTCAAAGTAGGTTGCTTGTATACTTAGATATAAGTACAACCTTTATATTTTCTAGAATAGATTAATATGTACTTTGTACTGTTTATCCAGCATGGGCATTAACAACCCACTGGATAAACCCATGCATTGGTACATGCAAAATGCAAACCTTAATTACACCGCCTATATAAGGATTATACATTGGGAGAGAAAGGGTTAACTGATAGGTGTGTAAACACCCATCCCTTTTACCACTTAACTACAATAATAACCAAGCCAAAACGTGTATTTTATGTCATAAATGTCGGAATTATGCGTGGTTTGTGTTTTTGTTGTGATTTAGGATCAAAATGTGAAAAGGGAAGAAAACATGGTCTTTCACGGGCTTTTATCGAACAAAATGACAAAAGACGAAGTCAAAAGATCAAGAGTGCTTAAAGAACGGAAGTCCAAGGCCAATTCTGAAGATTTATCGAAGAAAAAGTCTAAAGACGGAAGTTTAATAAAAGCCGAAGAACTCAAGTCCAAATTAATGAAGAAATTACAAGAAGAGTTTATTAATCCCGAGACAAAGTCGAAAAAGTCAAAGAATTAAGAAGACGAAAAGAAGTGAAGAAGAAGAATTACCAACACATGCTTAATCTTTCCTAATCACCTATAAACAGACTCCTAATTTGTCATTAGGAGTTGTTGGCTAATTTGACACATTAGTTCTTCCATCTTAATTACTTGCACTTTTCTTAATTGCACCTTTAATTACTTGTCTTGCACCTTAAATTTGTAAGCTTTTAATTATTGTTTTTACTTTAATTGTTGAATCTTAATCTTAATCAAGTTTTTATTTTAATCTCTCATTCTACCTTTCTTGTTTTGCTTAATCTTTGTGCTTATTATCTTATTGTCATGCTTATTTGATTACTTGTTATGTTTTTATGTTATTGATTGTGTTAGCTTATTGATTTGATAGCTTATTGTGTTTTTTTCTTTAAAATTGTTTATGTGATTTTTCTTTAATTTTTATAAAAAGTCGATTTTTAATATTTTTATTGTTTAGTTTTTTAAAAAAAGTTTTTAAATTTGGGCTTAATAGCTTTTTCTTAAAAGTGTTTTGGTTTAGTTTTTAGTCTAGAGCTTATTTACTTTTAGCTTATTTTTGTTTATAGCTTATTTGCATTTTTTCTAGATCCGGACCTCCTTAAAACCCCCTTATTCCGGATAAGGGTCATTACCCTTTTTCCCGGATAAGGCCACAAGGACCTCACTTTACGGATAAGCCTAGTAAAACTACATTCCGGATAAGGGTTTGAACACCCGTTTTCCGGATAAGCCAAGAGAAACTTCATTCCGGATAGTGCCTCTTAGACGTTTTCAAAATAAGTGTTTTTAAACACTTTTTCCGGATAAGTGTTTTAACCTTGGATTCCGGATAACACAAAGTTGTGTATTCCGGATAAGAGAGCCTATTGTATTCCGGATAAGGGTTAGGTGCGTATTCCGGATAAGTAGGTTGTAGTTGTTTTCCGGATAACGATTTAAATTGGATTCCGGATAATGAATTCAGCTTGTTTTTCCGGATAAGAGTTAGGAGCCGTATTCCGGTTATGGCTTAGTTTTGGGTTAGTTTTCGCATTTAAGTTCTTTCTAATTTTAAGCATTTTACTTTTCCCGCCTTTTTCCTTAGTAGCACTTTTAGCTTACTTGCCTTAGATTTATTTTAAGCTTGCCTTTAGGATAGTTTTAAGTTTGCGTGATTTACCTTTCATCACGCTTTAATTTTTCGTCATTTATTTTCAATTAGGTTTAGATTTATTTACTTTGCCTTTACTTTAAAGTTTTTGCACCTTCCTTTTACTACAACGACCAATCTATTGTTTTCACCAAAAGTACAGCTGAGTCGCACGTTTACCAATAATCAATTCGATTAGACCACTTCAACGAACTTAATTTTTATACTTGGCAAAACCCAGTTATTAAATGGCGCTGATACCGGCTCTTTTCGTAAAGATTAACAGTTTTCTGTGAGAGACGCGTTGCTTTTTGGGATCCGTTCATTAGTGAGCGTTATTTTTCGTGTACAAAAATTTTCAAAAATCCATAAAAATTAAAAATTGTTAAAAATCCATAAAAACTAAAAATTGTTAAAAATCCATAAAAATTAAAAATTGTTAAAAACCCATAAAAATTAAAAATTTTCAAAAATCCAAAAAGATTTTACTTTTATTTTCATAGTGTATATATATTGTCTATTGCTTTGGTATCTTTTTCTTTTGCTTTTGCAGGTGTATGCGTACTAGATCTTCAATTTATCCAGAGCCCGAGACTCGTGAAGATTTAGCTATGGCAGGTGTGTACAACAACAATAATCCACCGCACCTCAACAATAACAACAACAATGTTCTTCCACAGCCCGACCTTCGGACAATGGAGGAGCTTTGTCAACCCACAATGTTTGGACGAGGAGGACCGATTGCACCAATGCAAATCACGGCTCCGAAGTTTTCGTTGAAGCATCACATGATCCAACAAGTGCAAACTAATCCATTTCGTGGATTGCTGGATGATGATGCCAACAAGCACCTCGACAAATTCATTACTATTACTCAAAGCATGAAGTTGCCTGGTGTTACTATGGATGTCCTTCGCCTTCAACTCTTTCGACATACTTTATCACACCACGCTGAAAAATGGTTTGATCGTCTCCCGAAGAATTCCATTCATACTTTGGAGGACATGACTCAACGATTTTTGTCGCGCTACTTTCCACCATCCATGGTCACGAGCCTTCGAAATCAAATCAGCGGTTTCATGCAAGACCCCGATGAATCTCTCTTTGATGTTTGGGAAAGATATAATGTTTTGATAGATCGATGTCCAAACCACAACATGCTCCCCGTTACGTTGATTGATACTTTCTACAATGGTTTAACTTTTCGTGATCGTGATACGATTAATGCAGCCGCCGGTGGCACATTTATGAAAAGAAGACCTGAGGAGTGTAGAGAGCTTATTGAGAACATGACTACTCATCACAAAAATTGGGATTTCTTCTACTTCAGCAAACCCCGATATGACCGAATTCACCCGCATGATGGCCGAAATGAACAAAAATATCTTGCTCATCGCTACAAACCAACAACAACAAGTTAAAGCTGTAGCAATTTCTTGTGAGACTTGCGATGGTCCTCACTCATACACTGATTGTCCTTCTACTCAAGGCAATCCGGAAAACGTGTATGCGGCTAATGGCAATTATTCACCGGAAAATTACCAAGCCCGACCTCAAGGGGATCGAAATTTGCTAAGTTACCGGTCGAACAACTATCTTTCACCTAGTTTTTCTCCTCAAAACCACAACCCCAACAACAATTACAATAGAAGCAACCAAATCCCACCTCGAGCTTCTAATCCTTATCACCCACCCGCTCAACAAGCCCCACCCATTAATCAAGATGTTGAAGCTATAATGAGAACCCAAGGAGAGAAAATCAAGAATCTACAAAGTCAAATTATCAATTTGAAAGGGGATATCACTAAGCAAGGGAATGACATTAGATCCGAGCTTCTAAATGATATACAAAACTCCTTCAGCACTCAAACGAATGATTTGAAGAATATGCTGGCTAGTTTCTTACCAACCACTCAACCCTCTACTTCGGGCTATCTACCTTCAAACACCGTCACCAACCCGAGAGCGAATGTGAGTGCTATTACTACCCGTAATGGAGCAACTTTAGTAGGACCATCTATCCCACCCTCAGTTACACCATCTACACCTCCTCCACCACCATTTATCCATACTACTCCCACGCCTAGTATTAGTTCACTATTACCATCTCCGCCTCGTCATGAAGAAGTACCCAAGAAGAATCCTCCACCAACCCCACCTTCCACCCTTAACCCTTCAACATCTCAACCTTCACCTTCTACACCTCCACCACCCAACCCAAGCATTCCTTACCCTTCTCGACTCAACAAGGCTAGAATTTTGACTAAGAATGACGTTTAAGTCTCTAGCTTTTTTGACAAGATTGCCGGCAGACCGTCACATTTACCCTTGTTGAAGCTCTTTCCCAAATGCCACAATTTGTCAAGATGTTTAAGGAATTTCTTAATAAGAAGGTGAAGATGGCCGAGTTTGTTAATACTCGCTTGAATGAAAATTGCTCTGCAATCCTTCTTAATGAACTTCTGGAAAAACTTGGAGATTCCGGTCGTTTTGTGCTACCATGTACTTTTAACCAAACCGACAAATTTACTGCCTTAGCAGATCTCGGGGCAAATATAAATTTGATGCCTTTATGTGTTTGGAAAAAGTTATCATTACCCGATCTTACACCAACGAAGATGACTCTTGAGCTTGCAAATCGCACTCTCGCTTACCCCGTTGGTATTGCCGAAGATGTGTTCATTAAAGTTGGCACCTTCACTTTTCCGGTCGACTTTGTTGTTGTAGATTATGAAATGGAGCCTCGTATTCCTTTAATACTTGGTCGGCCAGTCTTGAGAACCGGAAAAGCTTTAGTTGATGTTGCCGAAGGTAAGTTAATCTTAAGGGACGGGAATGATGCACAAGTTTTTGAAATGGGGAAGATCACAAACAAATCCTATGGAAGAGAATCGGCGAATATGATTAATGTGCTTGATGATTTTGTCGTCTACAACAATCCTCTATTCGACTCTTGCTATGATAATCCACTGTTCCAAGATGTTGTGGATGATTCTCTCTCCAATTCTGATCCTCCACCAATTTATGATTCTCCACCGATCTATGATGCTTATGATGATGATTCTAGCTCCGATGGGGATGATTATGATAATTTTACTTCTGAGTATCCAGACATGCCCACTTATGATGATTTTGATGAGGCCGATACACTTTCGAGTGATTCTTCTCATGATGAAGATCCTCCGCCATCCATGCTTGATCCTACTTTGGATGACTACTCATTTGAGGAAGACTTTTCTACTTTTCTCAATACATACTTCCCTCATGAGAGTGATGCTCCTCCTTTAGACTTTGATGATTATGGTATTTATCCTACTTTGGGTATGAAGAAACCCGCTTCAAAGGAGAAGAAGCCGGCCGACACCGATATCAGCAACACTTATGTCTTAACTCCTCTCTATCCTCCGTCTGAGGATGAGATTGCGAGATTTATGATCGGATCTTCTTCAAGGTCTGCTGAGCCTGAGTGTTATTTTCCCCTAAAAGAAAAGGTGTTCGATCCCGGTATTGCACTTTTTAAGCCATCTCAGTATCCATCTGATGAAATAAAAGGAAAGATTTTTGGAAACCATGGAGATATGCTTGCACCTCTTCACCGTTGCTACCACCGTGCTCCATCTTTGCTTAAGGGAAACTTGCCTACTCTTCTTTGGCTTGCCTTGTTCGCCTTAAGCTTGTGCTATTTGATGGACGAAAACTATGTATTTGATCTTGGTGGATGTTTTTCAAGTTTCTTTCCATGCTAATCAAGGTCGAGTCAGGCTCACGACTCCGTTAACAAAAATCAAGCGCTTCTTGGGAGGCAACCCAAGTATCTATCCATTTTCTCTTATTTTTATAATAAGTGTAGGGGGAGACCCTAGTATGTGTTTGTTGTTTTTTTTCTTATCATGTGCAGGGATTCGAGCTTTCAAAGATCCACTCTTGATGACTTTTGACGAACCGTGATTCCGTGTTCCCGTCCTTCTGGTTCTATCCTAAACTCTTTCGATTCTCTATTTTACATTTTCCAATATTAAAATAGGAATCACTTTAGTTGTCCCTACCTTAGCAAGATTTAAACAAAGTGCACAATGTCCTAAGTGTAGGGGAGTTTACTTCCACATGCTTAAACATTGAGGACAATGTTTATATTAAGTGTAGGGGGCCTTCTATCGAAGTTAAGTGGTCTTTTCCTTGTATTTGTCCTCATTTTAACCGGAAAATAAATTTTTCGACATTTTTCAAAAATTTTAATCTATTTTGGCCTAGTTGTATAGTAGTATTTTCCTTTGTTATCGTTATTTTCTTTCCTTGCTAGAATAAATTTTTAATAAAGTAGTTTTAATTATTCAAAGTCGTGAATCTTTTGACTCAACCCGAGTTTACTCTAGCTAGTATCCTTAACGTGTTAAAGTCAAGTTTTGCTAGGCTTTTATATAGGGAGTTTTAAAACGCGAAAGTCTTAACTCTCACGGGTTAAGAACAAGAACTTTTCGCAAGTTCCTATAATTGATCCTAGAGAGTCGTTTATCAAGGGAACTTTAAAAATGCGAATTCTAAAACTTGAAAAAGTCTAAGAGTTTGCAAGATCCTATAGACGACTCGAAAACCCAAAACTTTGATTTAATAGGCTAAGCATCCACGAGTCTCATTCCTTGAGATTTTAAATTGTGGAGAACGAGAGATGATAGAGTCAATTATAAGTTTGGCATTCTTTCGTGAATTTATGTGAGTTGATTATAAGCCTATTCTCCCATCGCTTGTTAATAAATTTATCTGCAATAAATAAGGTTGTACGATTTGGAAAGTTACTTAGCTTCTAGCCCAAGATCGTTTAAAAGTTGCTCGGTATTAATTAGAGTTCATAGCCAAGGCATAACTTATTGAAGCGGGACGCGAAGATTGGCGAGTCCGAAAAGGCCCTAACAAGGCATGAGGGCTACATTTTGTTGCTAAAGATCCCAAGTGATGTGAAGAATCATTTATCAAAATAAATATGAAGGATCGAGACACACGACGAAAAGTAAATACTCCCGTAAAGATCATGGAGAAGTCTATCCAAAAAGGCCCTAACAAGGTATGAGGATAAATAGATCCAAGTCCTAAAAGGAGGAGGATCGTTGTATATCAAAATCCCAAATAAAGATTGGAGAAAAATGAAGAAGTCATGGTCCAAGTATGAAGAATCTCTCAAAACTTCAAGTGAAGAAATTCATATTATGAAGAGAAGACCATTATTTCATGAACGTCTCTCAAGATTTGAAGTATGAAGTCGCTGCCAAATATCGGTCCGAGAAAGGTCTCAAATCGTGAAGCGAGTTATGCCAAGATATGAACTTTATGAGGTCCCGAGAAGCAGTTTTAAAAGATTTTGTCCTTTAGCTAACTATTGATTAAATCGTCCTACTTTATTTTCAGCCTAAATAAACTATCGAAATAAGTCAACAATGCATCCTCGTGATCATTCAAGACAAGAATAAAATATAAGAGATACACCTAGGAATAAGGGAGTCTAAGTAAATAATTGGCCCACATGAGTTCGTGTAAGTTTGCTAACTTATAATAGCAATGATCTCGTTTTTAAGCTTGGTTTGAGGATCGTAAAACTTGAGGATGATAATCATTCACGTCATTCTAAAACCCTAAGGTAAATTTTTGATCTTTTTACTTGTTTCCTTCTTTTAAATATTTTGTTTCTTTAATAAAGGCCAATGTGGATTGATTATGATGGAAAATATAAACTTGCTTTGTAACTAATGCATTTCATGAGGACATTGCAATGGTCAAGTGTAGGGGATTTGATAGGTGTGTAAACACCCATCCCTTTTACCACTTAACTACAATAATAACCAAGCCAAAACGTGTATTTTATGTCATAAATGTCGGAATTATGCGTGGTTTGTGTTTTTGTAGTGATTTAGGATCAAAATGTGAAAAGAGAAGAAAACACGGGCTTTCACGGGCTTTTATCGAAGAAAAAGACAAAAGGCGAAGTCAAAAGATCAAGAGTGCTTAAAGAACGGAAGTCCAAGGCCAATTCTGAAGATTTATCGAAGAAAACGTCTAAAGACGGAAGTTTAATAAAAGCCGAAGAACTCAAGTCCAAATTAATGAAGAAATTACAAGACGAGTTTATTAATCCCGAGACAAAGTCTAAAAGTCCAAGAATTAAGATGACGAAAAGACGTGAAGAAGAAGAATTACCAACACATGCTTAATCTTTCCTAATCACCTATAAATAGACTACTAATTTGTCATTAGGAGTTGTTGGCTAATTTGACACATTAGTTCTTCCATCTTAATTACTTGCACTTTTCTTAATTGCACCTTTAATTACTTTTCTTGCACCTTAAATTTGTAAGCTTTTAATTCTTGTTTTTACTTTAATTGTTGAATCTTAATCTTAATCATGTTTTTATTTTAATCTCTCATTCTACCTTTCTTGTTTTGCTTAATATTTGTGCTTATTATCTTATTGTCATGCTTATTTTATTACATGTTATGTTTTTATGTTATTGATTGTGTTAGCTTATTGATTTGATAGCTTATTGTGTTTTTTTCTTTAAAATTGTTTAAGTGCTTTTTAGTTAATTTTTATAAAAAGTTGATTTTTAATATTTTTATTGTTTAGTGTTTTTAAAAAAGTTTTTAAATTTGGGCTTAATAGCTTTTTCTTAAAAGTGTTTTGGTTTAGTTTTTAGTCTAGAGCTTATTTACTTTTAGCTTATTTTTGTTTATAGCTTATTTGCATTTTTTCTAGATCCGGACCTCATTAAAACTCCCTTATTCCGGATAAGGGTCATTACCCTTTTTCCCGGATAAGGCCACAAGGATCTCACTTTGCGGATAAGCCTAGTAAAACTACATTCCGGATAAGGGTTTGAACACCTGTTTTCCGGATAAGCCAAGAGAAACTTCATTCCGGATAGTGCCTCTTAGACGTTTTCCGGATAAGTGTTTTTAAACACTTTTTCCGGATAAGTGTTTTAACCTTGGATTCCGGATAACACAAAGTTGTGTATTCCGGATAAGAGAGCGTACTGTATTCCGGATAAGGGTTAGGTGCGTATTCCGGATAAGTAGGTTGTAGTTGTTTTCAGGATAACGATTTAAATTGGATTCCGGATAACGAATTCAGCTTATTTTTCCGGATAAGAGTTAGGAGCCGTATTCCGGATAAGGCTTAGTTTTGGGTTAGTTTTCGCATTTAAGTTCTTTATAATTTTAAGCATTTTACTTTTCCCGCCTTTTTCCTTAGTAGCACTTTTAGTTTACTTGCCTTAGATTTATTTTAAGCTTGCCTTAAGGATAGTTTTAAGTTCGCGTGATTTACCTTTCGTCACGCTTTAATTTCTCGTCATTTATTTTTAATTAGGTTTAGATTTATTTACTTTGCCTTTACTTTAAAGTTTTTGCACCTTCCTTTTACTACAACGACCAATCTATTGTTTCCACCAAAAGTACAGCTGAGTCGCACGTTTACCAATAATCAATTCGATTAGACCACTTCAACGAACTTAATTTTTATACTTGGCAAAACCCTCGTGTTATTAACCAATACAAGAGCTTAAACTTTGGAAAACCTTTCTCTCTCGATACCAACAAAACCATATAGCCAAGATGCATATGAACGTTTAGATTGGAGCTTAGACTTTAACTTTGGTTAGACGTATAAGTAGAAGAGATCAAACCCCATTGTCATTCAACCACTTTGTTATTCCGCAAACAAAGTGGGTTATAGATTCTTTATTTGATTCTAATAAAAGTCTATACGTTGAAAAGTATATTGGTATTGTTGTTTTAATCTTTCATAGTTCTTATCTATTGTTAAAACAACTCACTTGAGTCGAAGTAAGATTTATTACTTAAGTTAATAAGTAATAACGAATTACAAGGGACCAACACAAAGGTTCGCATTTGTGCTCCTTATTTACGTTCACGTTCTTGTTCCATTTTTACGACTTGCTTTCACACTCACGTTCATGACACTATTCACGTTCATGATCGTATCCTGGCTTACGATTTTACGTTCATTTTCGAGGTTTTGCATGAAATTATGAGACCAGACTCAAGTTTAGTATAACTCTCTATCCTCAGAAAGACGTTTCACGTCACATTCCACGTTTCACCTTATAGCGTTTGGCGTTACCGCCGCCGTATTCCATGTTCACGATATGTTTCACATGTCATGTTCATTCCATGTTTCATCACGTTCACGATATGTTACACGTATCATTGATCACGATAAGTTTGCCCATATTACACTCACCATATCTCCACGTACCACGTTCAAAATTGTTCACGTATCACGTTCACAATTTTTCACGTACTACGTTTCAGTATGTCTCGCGCATCATGGCTAAGACATTACTATTATCAGTTTGGTTAGGTTATTTTGCTTCGTAATGTTTCAGTTACCCTTTCATGTTAATTCTAATCCACTCGATCAGATTCATGCAAATCTATCTTACGTTGACAACCAGAAACTTTTATGTATTTTGAAGTCAAGGTCAGGAGGACCAAGATTTATCAGTTGTGTCAAGATCTTGTGGAGGAACCATTACGAGAGGGAAGCCACTTGGAAACGGACGAGTCCATCCGGATTTTATCCTCTCATCCTTCCATAATTCAGTAAGACTCTTTCAGTCACGTCACGTTCCATGTCCTTTTTTAGCCATGTCACGTTCCACGTTCTCTTCTACCATGTCACCTTCATATTCCGTTATCTTACATACCCTTCCAGTTTGATTCGAGTATGTTTCTCTTTCATTTTACGTTATCTATAATTCGGGGACGAATTATTCTTTTAGGGGGGAAGAGTTGTAAAACCCGCATGCTTTTACCATGAACAGTACACTTAGTAATCGTACGTACCAGATTAAAAATTTCCTTTTATAACATGAATACGCTTCACGAATATTAATTACAAGAAATACGTACGTGTTATTACATGATAAGTATTAAGTACGTATTAATACATGATAATTATTATCAACAATAATTATAATCACGAGCATGAAATCATGAACGTAAGAATCACGAACATATAATTATGTATTTACGTATATTATTATTACGATTACGTACAAGTATTTATAATAACACGAATATTTAATAATAACGTAATGTAAATACAAGCACATGAACACGTATTATATTAGAACACGGAAAAGCTATGGGTTTCCCTTGGTGGGCCCTACAAGCTGCGGCACCAAGGAGCAGAGGGGCCCAACCCATGTTTAATTTTACTAAATAACAAATTAAGGAAAACATATTTTCATTCACAGAAGAATTTTAAGAAATCTCAAAACCGTATTCTCCTTGCTCTCTCTTGGCCGGCGGCTACATCACCAAAGGTGGGTGATTGGTTGATTTTGATTAAACAAATCATAAGAACGTGTTCGTGTATTCATCCTCCATTTATTCCACGTGTTTTGGTAATCCGAAACCTTTCTTTTTTTTTAATTCTTTTTTTGTTTTTATGCACATATGATTATGGGGTTAAAACAAGATTAAAAATGTGCTAATAATCATGGTGGGAAAATTAATTAGGGTGTTTTCGGGTTTGCTTGTTTCGGCCGCTACATAAACCGAGAACCAAGGGCTCTCGGCGTCGTTGGTTCGTACCCCAACCGAGACCCATATCTCAGTGGTGGTGGGTTTCGGTCAACAGCAGGGACAAGACACCCCGACATGCGTCGGGGTGTCTTGTGGTTTGTTTGGTCTCGGTAGCTACACAGCCCCACCACTGGCTTAAGCCGATGGCTATTTTAGGCAACCAGGGAGAACACGCAGCAGGCAGGGGAAACCACCGGCAACTGCCGGTGGGAACAACGGCTAGCCGAGAGAAACAAAGACCACCGACAGCAGCCGGTGGCAGTTTGCCGAGAGCAGGGGAAACCGGCTTAGGCCGGTTTGCCACTGTTTTCGGGTGGGTTTGGTTCGGCCGTTTCACGGGTTCACAGGTTGGTTCACGATATGTTTTAATAAAATAATACATGGGTTCGGTTTATTATTTTTACAAGTTTAATAGTTTTACAAGTATAATTATTTTACAAGTTAATTAAATTAATTTAGCATGGCATATTATTAATTTAATTAAAACATAGACTTAGGTCTATTATTATTATTTAATAATACATTATTTTAACCTAAGTATTTATTTATGTAATTTAGACTATAGTAATCACTTAATTATTAAAACATGACATATAATTAATTAATTTTCATTACTTAGATTATATTAATATAAATGTTAGTACATGTTTTAACCTAAGTATTTTATACACTTTAATTTAATTAAATCATGTTTATATTTAATTAAATCTTATAACCTATAGTTTAATTAATTAACATATTATAATTAATAAATTATGATATTTAATCAGTAAACTTAACCTTATATTGTTAGCTTATTAATTCAGCTTAATTCTAAATATGGAAACTTTCAAATTCATGAAACTTACTATTTTTGGGAACTTTCTATTTTTAGAAACTGATCTATTTTAAGAAGTTAATCTATTAATCTGGAAACTTTTTATTTTAGGAAACCTGATATTTTTAGAAAGTTACTTATTATTACACAACAAGTATAATAATACAAGAAATACAAGTAATACTAAATCAGAATATGCAGAATACATGATAAACACAGTATAACGTTAAGATTAGAAAAACAAGACATGAACATATAAAACAAGTTAAGACATGATAAAACCAGTTACGTATTCAGTAATCAGAATACTTATACACGTACTATTTATGTAGCATTGGTGAGATCGAAATAGGACACTCTTCCGTCCGTCTTCTTCGTTCACTGGACATAAGGTACGGATTCTCCGTCCATTCAGTATGGACATTCTTTCTTATTCGAATATCCCGTATGCAGCCAACTGTTTTCCCAGTATATGTCTTATTTGTTTTGAATTGCTTATGTTTAATTTAAATGCCTGAGCCATATACATGCATGACCAGTTCACCTAGTTATGGAGGTACCATAACCATAACACTAGAGGCACCAGTGTTATGACTTCACCACAGCGGAGTGATAGCTCGTGGCGTCCTTTTCAGCTTTTGGCCATATTATTATGTTATCATGTGGGACGTATGGATGCATCCTAGGTTACATGTTTTAGCAGATTATTCAGGTGAATGTGGTGTGTGCCTTGCATCCTTCACAAGGAGTTGATCCCTCCTACCCAAACTTATATTAATTAGAGGCAACCTCTCTAATTGCATTATGAGGTCAACCCTCCAAGTTTTCATGCACGTTGATATTTCATGACCTATATTGGCTTAATGGTTAAAATGTTAAACAGTTTTTATAAGATAAACATAAGGCTTTTCAAACTATAAAACCAGTTTTACTAAGTTATACCAGGTTTTCCAGGACTTAATCAATTCTGCTGCTATATGTTGTATATGCATATGTTGTTCATTCTATACTTGTATATCCGTGCACTGAGCGTTATGCTCAGCCGTTTTCCTTTCATGTTCCCAAACGACAGGTACTCAAGGGCGCTCGTAGACTCTAAGAGTACGTGCATATGGATTGGAAGCTTTCTAGCCTTCATTACATTATGCATTTCATCATACATTTTGCTACTTGTTTCTATGGACATTGTTTAGTCCTTTTCCTTTATAGTACTTATGTTTGTGTGTGATGAGCTTATACTTTGGAGTACCGATGCTTGTTTCTGGTATTTCCTTTATGGTCATGTAATGTTTAAGACATTTTCCTTGTATGCTTTGATGACACGCCATAATCACGCGTGACATTTCATTTACCAAAATGGGGTGTTACAAAAAATCTGAAGTTATTTGTGCTAAATGTAATAAATGCTTCTTTACTTTTAGTCATGATGCTTGTGGCTTGACTATGAATGGGTTGAATTATGGTGGTTACACTCGAATTGACAAGCTGTCAATCAGTGGAAAACATAGCACTCCTATGGCTAAGGTGTATTTTATAAAAAGTACGCACGTAGGGTCCACAAAAAGTCTTGCTAAGCCTAGTAGCCCTAGATTCACCTCTAAATGGTTGCCAACTTGTAGAAATTTTGATTGTAGTGGCAAAATTATCGACACTAGTAGATGTCATACTGACAATGAAATGTCGGTATGTGATAAGGCTTAATTATCATCTAACCCTACGGGAACCTATTTCATCGGTTGCTAAAATATTTTCTTCTCTTATCATTGGCAGGCTGTTGAAATTTGTCTTTAGTGCGTGGACTCGGGCTGTTACAAACATATGACTGGGAATCGAAGCCTTCTCAAGAACTTTGTATGGTGATGACGTATAGTCCCCAGCCGGGTCAGGAACCTGGCCCACGGGTACTACCCGTATCCGGCCCATCACAGATGGGTGGGAATAATGTCATTTGAGCTTATGGGCTTGGATGAACAGTAATCGCACACACGTGTGCGGCCCACGGCCCTGCATGGCCGGTACAGGGTTAGACAAAATCATATTCTGTCTATGAATAGGATTTACCCCAAAGAAGAGGATATTCACTCACCATAATTAGAAGATAACAATCAATCTAATTCTGTTACTTATCCTTTCCTTGGGGCCGAAGTATCACTGACAGCCCATTAGGGTTTCCCTGCCTATAAAAGGAACCCCCAAGGGTTCCACAAAGGTATTACGTTCTATACACTCTCAACCCATCCGATTCCTATAAATCCTAACCGATTACTGAAGGTCTACGAGATTATTGGCCTATTCTACATGATTGATTGGATGGATTTGGATGGTTGATTAATTGATAAACATAAAGAAAATGAGATGAAAGCGATGAGGGAGTAGAGAGAGAAAGGAGAGAAGGGAGAAAATTAGAGAGAGAAAATTAAAGATGGAATGATTAATGTGTCAAATGAACAACCAACAACCCCTCCTAACATGCTAGGAGGGGATATATATATAGCCCACCCTACATGTGGGCTATATGGACTATACATAAACTAAATGGATCACGAGCCCATTACATAATTATCGTTGGAGCGACCGATCCTTCATAAATACGTAAAAACGTATTTCCAACAATCTCCCCCTAAGGGAGGTCGCTCCAAGAAACAAAGTTCTAAATAGTCTATAACTCGTGATCTATGCTAACTAAGATGTGACCGAGACTTTATTGGGAAAAACGTATTTCCAACAATCTCCCCCTAAGGGAGGTCACATCTTTTTACAAAATCTTAACCCTAGCATCTATGCTTGAGTCTTCGATCTTGTTCTTGTGAATATGCTTGATGTGATCTTTGACTTTAGTCTTGAGCATGTTTCCTTGCCTTGACCTTGTGCATTCTTCACTTGTGATATTTGCTTCTTCGTGACTTCATGTTCCACATACTTATACTTTTAAATTCTTGAAAGCTTCAGAGTTTGATACAGCGGAAGACTTGACCTTCGGGCTTTCTTGAATTTGTTGAAGTACTAATTGTATGTAGTATAAGCATGTGGTGACGACTTCTTCTGGATTGTACACCGCAATGCCACCTTCTTGTTACGCTGCATAAGACAGTTAGCAACAAACAATATACACGGATGAAATGGCCTTGAACATTTCATTCTAATTCGGTAGCATTTTACCTCCGGTCGGTGAAGACCGTTGGACGATATTAAATATCGTACTTGTGGCAGGTAGTTTCAATAAAGAACCTCCTTGACAAGATTTCGCGGGTAAACCCGTTCTCTTTACTCGACCGTCCTAAGCTGACTGCGAACGCAAAGAGTGAATCATTTGGATAATATTATCCGCATGATTTGAAGCCGTCAATTCATGTTCCTGGAACAAGTGAAGTTCAATTAAGAACCGCACCATCGTTGCTTTCCAGTTGTCACTAGCTTGATTCATATAGAATCTTGCAAGTTACCTACCAAGTGCTGTTTGATGTTAACACTAGAAGGATTTCCATTCGTCACTGTAAATACTTAATAGTATTACTCTGAATGTTCTGGCAAGATCACTAAGATATTGCGTAGAGGCCTGGAACGTGTTTAAATTCAATTAAGAATTAAACCACTGTTGCTTTCCAGTATCACAAGTTTGATTCATAAAGAATCGCACAAGTCACCTACCATGAGCTTTTTGATATTCACTCAAGAAGGATTTCCATCTTCATTGTAAATACTTTCGTATTACTCGGATGTTCAGGCAAGATCATGAAGATTTTGCGTAGCACTCTTAAGATCTTTCTTACTTTTCACAGTGTGTGAAGAAGCAAGGAAATATGAAAGTGTGTCCTAATGAGATATTTGATGATCTCAAATGGCTCTAGACTCGATCGTGCATTTTGGATTTTAGTGATCGGAGGCTGGAGAGGAGTGCCACCTTTTCAATACCAATTTATTCGGAGTGAATAAATCAATAGATAATGTGTTGATCTCCGTGTGATTAAAACAAATACCTTTTGAGAGATATTTGAGTTAGCTGGGAAGGGTTGTGCATTGCATCACTGGGTCCATGATGTCTTTCTTCAATATCAAGAATCATTAAAAATGATCTCAATAGCATATGAATTGACCCGGTTTCTGCCTAAGTTGTAAGGAGGGCTTCTTTCTTTACACCCTTTATCTTTACAATTCTTTTTCATTCTTCAACCCCTTCAATGCTTACCAATACGTCATAACTAGCACCTTGTTGTGATTGTTCCAGTGCTAACTTAAGTACTTGGTCGGCATTCAGCTACGTTCACAATCTTTCTCCATCTTTCCTAAGGACTACTATTTCTAGCTATGGAATGTCCTTGGGAAGATTCCTCCGGTTCTAGAGGATTCATTGGACTTTAACCTATCCTACCATCCTTATGTCACCACAATCTTCATCATCGTGAATAGAGATGTTTTGGGTAAGTGTATGTCACCATGAAATCCATTTTGAAGTGCAAATCCATTTTGCTCCCCCTTAACATATGCCACGATATCCGAAAACATTTTGCACATGTCAGGATGAGCTATCACGTTAAGTCAAACCATTTATGATTGATCATATCCCATATTAAATCACATTTTCTCCCCCATATTAAAAATATTAACCCAATCGATGTTTTTAATATTAATTGATTTAATAGCATTTTAAGAAAATTTGGGAAGAAAAATGCAAATCCAATTATCTTCATGAATTACACAAGCTCCCCCTCAAATTAATGAGGGTGTACTTGAAACGTAAATTAAATACCTTTTAAACACGAGTGTAAGGTATTTATCACGTGCAAAGATCATATATGATAATGAATTCACAAGATTAACAATTTACGAGGTAGAACCTGAATGATGGAGAACATCATATGAAAGATTCACATGGTTCTTGTTCACGAATGTTGGTCACCTCGTCACGTCCCCGAGAAAATTAATTCCCGTTGTTGAGTCAAAGCTTTCCGGTGAAATGCTTGACTTGATTATGAAAAGCGGGTTGCTATCTGAAATAATAGCAAACCATATGGAGCATGTTTTAAATCTTTTAAACTTCTGCTCGAACTTTATTTACAACCCCGTGTCATTATTGAATGACATTTCTAGGTTCGTAAATATTATCGATTCCAGAAGACATGCTCGTTTTATCAAAACGTTTTTGAACACACAATTTTGAAAGATTTAGAAAAATCTTTTGAGAAATTCTTGAAAAATTGTGTTCAAAGTTTTGAAAAACAATTTCTTGAGCTTAAGATGTTGAATATCTTAAAAGCGAGCTCAAGTCCGAGAAGTTGTGAACTTCCCGTTGTTAAGGATAAGTTACCATCGGCGATAAACTTTCCTTTTATCTGAAGGACGAGTCCTAAGCTGACATTTACTTAGAAGTCGTGTTCATGAGCTTGAAAACTTTGACTGTTTTAATGGAAAGCTCATGACCGAGAAAGGTTAATTTCTCGTTACGAGGAAAAGTTCTCTTAGTTAAAAGATACACTTTCCTTTATGAGCTTAAAACTTCGAATGTTTTAATACAAGCTCATGACCGAGAAAGGTGAATTTCTCGTTAAGAGGATAAGTTATCATAAAAGATAATCTTTCCTTTATTTTAAGTTCGAGTTACAGTCTGACATTTAACTGTAAGTCATGTACACGAGCTTAAAACCTTTGAATGGTTTTAATGTAAGCTCGTGTCCGAGAAAATTTAGTTTCTCGTTGTAAGGATAAGTTTATCATCGGCGATAAACTTTCCTTTATTTGAAGAACGGGTTACCATCTGATATTTAATGATAAACCATATACACGAGCTTAAAACATTTGAATGGTTTTAGTATAAGCTCGTGTCCAAGAAAACTTAATTTCTTGTTAAGAGGGTAAGTTATCGTTGCGTAGAAAAACTTCCCTGTCTCTGAAGTCCGGGTCATCGTCTGTCATTTAACGAGGAGCTAATGTGCATGAGCTTAAAAACTTGGAATGTTTTTGATATAAGCTCATGCCCGAGAAAAATTAATTTCTCGTTGTTAGGATAAGTTTACCATCGGCGATAAACTTTCCTTTCTTTGAAGATCGAGTTATAGTCTGTGATGTGACTATAAGTCCTTGTGTAAGCTTTAACCATGAATCCCCTGAGATACTAGTTTCTCCGATATTTGCTTCTTCAGCAACCAAACTCTAAGAGTGTCCTTAGTTGAACGGTATACAACGATTGGACCGCTTCGTTCTTTTGGAACATCAACTTTGGTACCTGCATTCTCATTAGGAGTTTGTATACTGTTGCATGGGTTAGAGATATCTATTTTAGAAGCACGTGGGGGTTCACGGTTTTCTTTTCTTGTGTCAGAGGTGGCCTGAGGGGATGATTCACTTGTCTTAGTTGGCAAACGTTTCCTTTTATAGAAAACCTTAAGTTCAGGCTTAAGTGATGTATCATCCTTTGCAATTTCCTCCCTAGTAGTCTTCGTAGAATCAGAGACAATCCTAGTTAAAGGGCACTCGTTTCCTACAAGAGTGAAAGTTCTACCAGTGGGGCGCCACATTTTACCAAAGGGTTTGATTTTAGCGACCCACTGGGATTTAAGTCTAGCACGGGAGTTCACCTCATTAACTAATTTCTTGATACAGGAATCATGATTTGCCGTAAAGACACATTTTCTACATGTTTTACAAGTAGCATATTTAATGTCCGAGTAATTCCTAGATGATTGATCGATGCTCCTAGGAGACGTCATGCTACGGTTAGCAGTGTTGGGTAATCTAGAAGGCATCTGACTAGGTTGGACATTGCTATCTCTTACATGTGTCTTTTGAATAGCTTCCCTTTGACCAAAATCATGGCGCACATCAGTTGAACTAGTTCTAGACGTGTTCATTGAGCTATTCTTAGAGAAACTAGGGGCAATCATGTGATGAGGTCTTGCTAAAACTGATTTAGTCACATTAGGCCTAGTTGGTGGAGTGACTGTTCTAGAAATATGACCCAAATCAACTTGGGAGGCAAACCGCGGTCTCGAGGATTGTGGTCGCTCGGATCTAAATGCAGTAGGTTGTCTGACAATCGGTTGTCTGACGAACTGATTTGTAGGCGGTTTCTCCAAGATTGATGGGTTTTCAAGCTTAGTGTCCACACTAGGTCCTCTAGTTTTCCTTAACTCGTTTTTCAACGCAGCTATAGCAAAAACCTTTTCCTGTACTTGGGCCTTTAAAGTCTCATTCTCTTTGAGCAAGTTATCTTGGGATGCCAACATAGATTCAAGAAGTTGAATTTGTTTCAAAAGATTATCCTTTTCAGCTTTAGAATCTAGAACAGTTTGATCCAATTTTCTTTCAAGAACAACGTTTGACTTTTAAAGTTTTTCAAAGTATGTTTCAAATTTGTCCGTTTTCTTAGAAAATTCTAGTTTGGCATCCTCAAGATCTTTTGATTGTTGAGCTACGATCGTTTCGAGCTCTTTAATCTTGGAATCAGAATCATTTAACGAAGCAGTTATAATACAATTATCATGATGTATTATAGCATTCTGAACAATCTCTCCCCCATTATGACTTACATCGGATGAATCAGAAGTGGTATTGCTATCACTCGTTTCCATCCCATGTTTGTCATAATTAGGTTCAGAATTCTCAATATGCGGCATATCATCAGCATATACATCATAAACAACATTACATTGTACCATGTTTGCAGGCTCTGCGTCATAAATGGGTAAGGTGTCATCAAGAGAAATCTCGTGAACATTCCCTGACGTGCCACTGGCATCATGTTGTCCTCCTGATTTTGTGCTCTTGGCATGGATAGGCTCCAAGTTTTAAACCGTATGATCAATCTCCTCTTGAATCTGCGTCATTGATTCTTGTACTCCATTATCATACACTTGATGAAGTTGTGATCTTTCATAAATCGAAGACGAGACCGATGACATGAGTTTCAAAATTGTATCACGGAAAACTCGAAGCTCGGTATGTGTATCTCGAAGAAATGATTGGCAAAGCATTGAACTTTCAGACTTGATGATATTGAATTGGAGGAAAGGAGTGAGTTGTGTCACAAGAGCCTTATAAGCAAGTGCCGATTCAGAGTGATTAAAGCTTTCATTGGTGAGTTGCTCGGCGAGTTGGGTCAAAATGGTGAAAATTGAGTCGATGAATATATGACGATCTTGTCCAAAGATTGTCACAAATTCGCTCCCTCCTTGAAGTCGTGAAAGAGTAGCAAGATGACATTGAAGCAATTGAAATGAATTTATACCACTTTCTCTAGCTTTGTCTTGCATTCGATGCAAGTCTCCCTCTTTAAGTATCGAATTGAACGAATCCATTAAAAATCGAGGAAAGATAAAGAAAAAGTGATGTGGATGTTGTTGTTGTCGGGTTTTTACAATACGACTCGGCTCAAAAATTGTTGTCGGCTCAAACGATTATGAATTAAACCCGATCAAAAATCCGTATTTGCTAAAAATATATCCCGTCACGTTGACTCGTCACTTTGTCTTTAAATCCGGCCACAATAACGTTTAACCCGACAATTATTTTTCACGTTAACTTTGAAAATACCCGCCTCGACACGATTTGCCAAAAATTAAAATTTACTAAACTAAAATTTAAAAGGGACAAAAATACAAAAATTAATTTAAGTAACAAATTAACTTAAAAAATAAAAATGTAAAAATAGAAAATTTTACTTAACTAAAAAAAATGTGTAAACAACAGTTACCCTACGTGGCTATGTAACAAAGGAAATCACAAATCACAATTACACCACACACGTGGAAAAGATTTGTTTTGTTGTTTTCTCCGTCCACACAACGTGGAGACCAGATATTAAAAGGCAACTTGCCTTGTTTCCTCCGTCCTTTGACCCTATATCACAAACAAATCGCCCACTACTCCCTAAAACTCTCTGTCTCTAAAATCAGCAACACACCAGAGACACAAACAAATCTCAAAGAGATAATCTCTTACTCACAAATCTCAACCAGAAATCCCCTTGTTTTGTATCGAATCAATAGACCATGAAAAAAAAAATTATATGCTTTTCTTGGAGGCCGGATGACGAGTAACAACAGGTGTGTCTTCAAGATCCTTAATGTGGGTCTCGGGTAGGTGTGTTTATCTTGATTTGTTGAGTCCCTCTCTCATCTGTAGCGTCTTTCTTGTTGTGTTGTCTGTGAGGGCTGTAGTCGAGGGTGTGTTTTGTTTGGATGCGAGAGTTGTGATGGGTCGATGTAGCAGGTGTGAGAGTTGTGATGGGTCGAGAGTTGTGGAGAGTTGTTGTTTGAGGGAGTCCGAGGGTCTGGTTAGGGGGAGTCCGAGGGTGTGGGTGAGGGTGTGGGTGAGGGTGTTTGGAGTCGAATGTGACTAAATGTTCGAGGCTGTGGGTATTGGAGTCGAGAGAGGTGAGGTTGAGGGGGTGTTTGAGTCGGGGCTGTGAGTCGAGTCCGAGTGTTTGTACGGTGTGAGAGTGCTGGTGAGTGTGTTAAGTCTTGTGTGTGTCTCGGCTAGTTTTTGTTGTGTCGAGTGTGAGTTGTCAGTCGAGTGTGGGTGGGTTTGTGTTGACTGAGGAGAGTTTGTGTCAGTTAAGATGTCGAGGGTATGAGTCGATTTAAGAGACGACGATGACTTGCCCGTTGTGTTTGAATTGTCAATGCTTCATTCGGAAGTTCGTTCGTTCGGAACAAACTTCGTTCGGAACTAACTTCGTTCGGAACTTCGTTCGGAAGTTTCGTTCGGAAGTTTCGTTCGGAAGTTTTGTTCGGAAGTTTCGTTCGGATGTTTCGTTCGGAAGTTTCGTTCGGAACTTCGTTCGGAACTTTCGTTCGGAAGTTTCGTTCGGAAGTTTGTTTCGTCCGGAAGTTTGTTTCGTCCGGAAGTTTTCTTTCACCCGGAACTTTATTTCACCCGGAACTTTATTTTCACCCGGAACTTTTCTTTTCACCCGGAACTTTTCTTCACCCGGAACTTGTGGTTTGATTCGGAACTTTTAGAATGACAGTTTTGTTGGGACTGAGTTGGACAGTTATGGAACTTTGGACAGTTTTAATGGACAGAACACGAAACGCAGATAGGATAAAAAAATGTTAAATAAAAAAACTGATAATATATAAAAAATAAAAATGGTTATATAAAAAAAAACAGATAATAGAAAACCCAGTAAAAACAGTTGAACAAAAACTTGACAGAAACGAGAAATTTATAAAACTGATAAAAATAAAAATCAAAAAATAAAAAAAAATACAAACTTTAAAATAAAAAAATTGATAAAATTGATAAAAATTTAGAAATTGATAAAATTGATAGATTAAAAAACAAGAAAAAGAAAAAAATACAAACTTTTTATAGAAATTGATGATGAAAAACAATAAAAAAAATACAAACTTTTTATAAAAACACAAACTTTTTAAGACTTGATAATAAAATTTTTGATTTTTGTATAAAAATTTGTGATTTTTATCTAAAAAGTAAGTAAATTTAAAAATTTGACATGATTTAAAGCATAAAAATACAAACTTTTTAAGATAAAAGCTTGATTAAATAAAAACCCATCAAAATCAAACAAAATAAAAACAAGAATAAACCAAACTAACCATGCTCTTGATACCAATTGAAGGTCTACGAGATTATTGGCGTATTCTACATGATTGATTGGATGGATTTGGATGGTTGATTAATTGATAAACATAAAGAAAATGAGATGAAAGAGATGAGGGAGTAGAGAGAGAAAGGAGAGAAGGGAGAAAAGTAGAGAGAGAAAATTAAAGATGGAATGATTAATGTGTCAAATGAACAACCAACAACCCCTCCTAACATGCTAGGAGGGGATATATATAGCCCACCCTACATGTGGGCTATATGGACTATACATAAACTAAATGGATCACGAGCCCATTACATAATTATCGTTGGAGCGACTGATCCTTCATAAATACGTAAAACGTATTTCCAACAATCTCCCCCTAAGGGAGGTCGCTCCAAGAAACAAAGTTCTAAATAGTCTATAACTCGTGATCTATGCTAACTAAGATGTGACCGAGACTTTATTGGGAAAAACGTATTTCCAACAATTACTTACTCTCACGCCGGAGTCTAATCGTGGGAAACATTCCCACGGTAAGCCTAACGCGTGTTGTTTAGTGTGCAGGATCTCAACCATACAGTTCACTTGGTGTATGAGCCGGAGTCCAGCCAACCAGAATTAAGCCTAATTCAGGTCTAGCAAGGATCACCCAACTTTTGTATCAACAAGTTGGCGCCATCCGTGGGACCCTTACACTAAGCTAGAGTGAAATCTCATCTTGAAAGTCTCAATGACGAAGGGGCATCCGCAAGGCAATCCCAGGAACACAAATCCTGGAAATCAGAAGTCCCTAGGGGAAGGGATACTCATTCCCACTCGATCCCCTAGCCATCAAGCAGGGGGACCAAACAACCGGAGTGGCTTTTAGTCCATGGGGGTGACAAGCACCATCTCCATGACTCCACCACCTACTTCGACCTTGGACAATCCTGATCCAGGGAGTGCACCCAATTCCCCTAACAAGGAGTCGCGCAGACTATCGACCGAGGAAGAAGTAGAGTCGAACCATTCAACGAGGAGGATCTCACTCGAGTTCTCACGAAGAACTTTGATAGGATCATCCCAGGGATTGCATCAAGGTTGAATCTAGGGAGGGACCTCCAATCTAGACTCAACTTTGGCAATGCCAGACCAAGCACCTCTTCTCAAAATCAGAGGAAAAGAAGGACCCGACCTCAGGAGAGGAGCCTCTTTGAGGAAACTCCCCAACCTAGGAATGTGTTCGAACGCATAGGGGATCGTCTCATGCAGGAACTAGTGCAATCTCGAGACGAGGGGGAGAGGTCCGACGGTTCACCCGAACGACCGGATCAGGAACTAACCAGAGCCAATCTCCGCACGAGTGTGTGGGATAGGATGAACATCGGGAAGAAGGACCCTGGTTCTTCTCATAAGAGCGGTCCTCACCCAAGAGATGGGGCACCGCCTCCTTCTCCTGATCCATCAGGAGAGGACTCGGATGATCATCCGCCCAAACGCCGCCGGCATAGGCGTACTCCTCCACCGCCACCAAACGATGAGGAGTACTATGGCGGTCTTTATTAGCGAGAGACGGAAGCAGAAGATCTTTCCCAACCGTGGTGTGACCCTAGGCTCACCCGTCCATTGGCAGATCCCAGGGAAGATCCTTTTACTCTCCGCATACGGAATTACTCTGAGGACACAAAACGTCGCATGCCGGCGTGTGTCAAGACTTATGATGGAACGGGTGATCCGGATGATCACCTCAAGATATTTGATACGCAGGCAAAAATTGAGCGATGGCCCATGCCTCTATGGTGCCAGATGTTCAATTCAACCTTGATTGGTAATGCTCGTGACTGGTTCGAAGGACTTCCTCCGCGAAGCATTGATAGCTTCACTGAATTACGCACTGCGTTCAAGAATAATTATACTCAGCGGAAGAAGTATAATAGGGACCCTGTCTCGTTGGCAACCGTTAAGCAACGGCCGGGAGAGTCTACGGAAGCCTTCACTGAGCGCTTCAATGACGAGTGCACACGCACAAAGACAATGTCGGAACTCCTGAAAATTTCCGACTACATGCATGCCATAACAGACAGGTAATTAATCAGGCGTCTCAATGACAAGCGCCCGGAGAGGTATGACGACCTCATGGAAAGAGTCAGAAACTTCATAGAAGGAGAAACCGCGGTTGCCGCAGCCTACCCTTCAAAAGGAAACGGCTACCGATCGAACGACCAGTCCAGGAGACAGTCAGGCGGTCAGAGCAATCAAAACAATGGTAGGGGCTCAGACTATAAGAGCCAAAACAAGGGAGGATGGCCGGACGATAAGTTTACCCCTCTAAAGATGTCCTACCGGGAGATCTTGCTCACGGAAGGTGCTAATTTTCCGAGGCCTCCCCCAATGACGACTCCGTTGGACCGTCACCAAGGAAATCTCTTTTGCGAATTCCATAACGACAAAGGCCATGGTACGGAGGAATGTATCCAGCTCAAGAAGCACATTGAGTCACTGATCAAGTCAGGTAAACTCAAGCATTTAGTTAAGGATTGGAAGGATGGGAAAGACAACAAGAAGGATGCCCAAAAGGACAAACCTTCAACTATATACATGATCCAATCCAGACAGCGCCGCACGAGGCAGAAAATTAGTCAAAAATTTTCACGCGGCAGGGAAATCTCATTCCATCCCATCACAGCAAGCGATGTGATTGATGCGCCTCTCACTATTGAGATAAGCATTGGAACACACAATGTTCGTCGCATGTATGTGGATGGAGGGTCATCAGCAGAAGTACTGTACGAGCACTGTTTTGTGCAGTTACGACCAGAAATAAGAAGCCAATTGGTACCGGCCACGGCGCCGCTCATTGGTTTTAGTGGAGACACCATCTGGCTGATAGGGCAACTGCGTCTACTTCTAACCATTGGGAATGAAGAGCACTCCACCACTGCATGGATGAACTTTATGGTGATACGCTCACATTCTCCATAAAATGGGATCATAGGCAAACCAGGTATTCTGGCCATACGGGCGGTACCTTCCACGACACACGAAATGATCAAGTTCCCTGTGGAAGGAGGAATTGTAACCATTTACAACACAATCGTGCCAGCGTCCGAGTGTCATGCCGTGACAACACCGGTTCCACCTGTTCCACCCAAGGATGGATCACTACCTCCTAATTGGAGGGTGGCAATTCATCCCGATTACCTGGAACAAGAGGTGTCCATAGGGGGAACGCTCTCGGATGACGGCAAGAGGGCCATGTGATCTCTCTTGAAGTCAAATTTAGATATATTCGCATGGGAGCCCAAGCATATGACGGGCGTACCACGCGCGATAGCAGAACATAAGCTCCAGATCCGCCAGGGGTACCAACCCGTCAAGCAAAAAAAGCGCGGTCAGGCACCTGAACGCAGCCGAGTGATACTGGATGAGGTACGGAAACTAGTGGACGCAGGTATCATGCGCGAGGTATACTACCACGAGTGGTTATCCAATCCAGTCATGGTCAAAAAGCATGACGGGAGCTGGCGCATGTGTGTGGATTTCACGGATCTGAACAAAGTCTGTCCACAAGATTGTTACCCGTTACCAGAGATTGACTGGAAGGTGGAATCCCTATGTGGATATCCCTTTAAGTGCTTCTTAGACGCATATAACGGATACCACCAGATCCAGATGGCGGAAGAGGACGCAGAGAAGACGGCGTTCCATACTAGTCAAGGCGTATACTGTTATACAAAAATGCCGTTTGGACTATAGAACGCCAGGGCTACATACCAGCGGCTTGTGGACAAAGCCTTTGACTCACAGATAGGCCGCAACCTGGAGGTCTATGTCGATGACTTAGTCATAAAAAGTCATACGGAGGATGCACTTCTCCAGGATATCCAAGAGACATTTGACACATTGAGGAGGATTAATATGAAGCTAAATCTAAAGAAATGCACGTTTGGGACGACAGAGGGAATGTTCCTTGGATATATGATTGATCCAAATGGCATCAAACCTTGCCCAGAAAAAACGGACGCAGTAATACAGCTACCATCCCCTCAGACACGGAAAGAGGTGCAGTCCTTAAATGGAAAGTTGGCCGGTCTAAATAGGTTCTTATCAAAGTCTGTAGAGAAGTCACTCCCCCTATTCAAAACACTGAAGAAGTGCATTAAGAAGGGAGACTTCCGGTGGACAAAGGAAGCTGAGGAAGCCTTTGTTCAACTCAAGCAACACCTCGCATCTCTCCCCATGCTAGTAGCTTCCCGGCCAAAGGAGGAGCTCATTATGTATCTGTCAGCCACACATGGAGCAATAAGTGCGGTACTCATGACAGATAGGGACACGGTACAAACTCCGGTCTACTTCATAAGTAGAACATTACAAGGGCCGGAGTTGAATTACTCCTCTAAGGAAAAATTGGTTTTTGCACTAGTATTTGCTACAAAACGGTTGCGTCGATACTTTCAGGCGCATCCAATTGTGGTCATTACTGACCAACCAATAAAACAAGTCATCTCTAGACCGGATGTGGCAGGTAGGCTACAAAAGTGGAGCATTCTGTTGGGAGAACACAACATATCTTATAGGCCAAGGACGGTTGTTAAAGGCCAAATCTTGGCGGATTTCTTGGTCGAAAAGCCGGATGAAGAAGGACCAATGGTAAAACAAGACGAAACTCCAGCAGAACCATGGGTGTTATTCACGGACGGATCTTCGTGTACGGATGGGTCAGGAGCTGGTCTCATCCTTACGAATCCGAAGGAATGGAGTTTACTTACGCCCTTCGCTTTGAGTTCACAGCCACCAACAATGAGGCGGAATATGAAGCATTAATTGCGGGTTTAAAAATCGCCGCTAGAATGGGAGTCTGCAACCTTGAGGCCTACGTGGACTCACGGCTTGTCGCGAACCACATTCTAGGTGGATATGTGGCTAAGGAGGATAACATGGTTCGATACTTGGATAAAGGCAAGTCACTCATCACGGCTTTCAGCAAGTTTTCTATCAAGCAGGTACCAAGAGGTGAGAACAAGAAGGCGGACGCTCTTAGCAAGATCGCGTCTACTAGTTTCGCCCAGTTATCCAAGCAAGTCCTGGTGGAAATACTCAAGGAAAAGTCTATAACAGAAGGGGTGGTCGCTACTATAGTTGAGGAGGATGGACCTACATGGATGACCCCGATCGTCAACTATTTGACTAATGAAACCCTTCCGGACGATGAAAAGGCGGCACGGCGCATAAGAAGGAAGTCGCAGCACTTCGAACTTCGAGAAGGTATCCTTTATAAGCGCTCTTTCTTGCAGCCGTGGTTGCGATGTGTTGGACCACGACAGGCCACTTATGTGATAAGTGAGATACATGAAGGGTTATGCGGCATGTACGCAGGGCCACGATCTGTGGTAGCTCGAGCCCTACGCACTGGATATTATTGGCCTACCATGCATAGGGACGCACGCGACATGATTCGCAAGTGCGGTGATTGCCAAGTGCACAGACCAGTGCCACAACATCCGCAGCAGGAACTTACACCTATTACATCCCCATGGCCATTCTATAAGTGGGGGATCGACATCGCAGGACCATTTCCTGTAGCTGCGGGGGGAGTTGATGTTGAGTAAAACTACACCTTTAGGAAAAGGATGCAATAAATAGGGCAAGTAAGCACGACGATTTAGGAAAACCGTGTGTGAATGACCCAATTAAGTTCGTTCTCAAGGAGGCTAGTGTGTTATGTGTGTAATGATTTAGATTAACTTGTGATTTTATTTGAAAAAGAAGAATAGAAAGGGGATTAGAAGAGAGTGACGGTTATGAAGACGAATTAAACTAAGTCTAAAAAGGTGTACACGTAAAGTCGTAAAAACCACCAAAATTAAAATTTTAACCTAAAAATTTCTAAAAATTACCAAAAATCCCTAATAATATTCTAAGAGTTTACAAAAAAATCAAAACTTGCAAAAACCTTTTAATTAATTAGATAATGACTTTTTAATGCTAATTAAAGCCCTAAAAATCAAAATTAATTATTAAAAAGCCCTAAACAAGATTTTCAAGTTTGTAAACCTCAAAAATACTCTAATTAAGCTAAAAAATATTTTTCAAAATTTTAAAACCAATTAAAACTATTTTTAAACAATTAAAAACTCCTAAAATAAATTAAATCTTAAATTAATTATAGAAAATAATTAAAAGACCTAGAAAATAATTGGAAAGTTGCAAAAATCCTAATTAAGTATTTAGAACCTAGGAAAAATATAAAAACCTAGAAAATCAGACTTTTAATTTTTAATAATAAAATAATATTAAAATAATATTAAAAATCCAAAAATTATAAAAAATTCTAAAAACTTGCAAACTAGCTTAATTTAACCTAAATAACTCAGAAATGAAAGTGAAATTACCTAAATACCCCTATTGGGCCTAGAAAATGGGCCAAACCCAAAACAGTCCCTTATTGGGCTTAATTAAGGCCCAATAAGAAAAAGTGTTCAAATTAAGCTCAAAAAGCACAGGTTGACTCAAAATTTGATTTAAAACAACTTTTTCCAAAGGCCCAAAAGCTGAAAATGTGAAATAAGCTAACTTATAATAAGCAGCTTATTCTTAATGGGCTTTTTGGCCCATTAAGCCATAAGCTGATGCCATAAGCTAAAATTCAACACACAACCTTCTTTTGACCTAATAAAGACTTCTGCAAAAAGAAATTTCAAATAAGCCCACTTAATAAGCCAGAAACAAGTCAACAACTTATTCACAAAACGACAAAATAGTCGTTTTATGATCTAGACCACCTCAGAAGCTGATTCAAGTTGCAAAATGTTTCTTTTGACAAAACTAAGCTTAAAAACCAAAGACCTTTCAAATAAGCACACTCAATAAGCTGTAAAATCAAATAAGCACTTATCTTAAAAGACAAACAAGTTGGTTTTCTAGTAAAAAGTCAAAGTCAAAGTCTCATAAGCTCCAGTTCACTTAAATGGGTCAAATAATGAAGACCTATTACAAAACATAAGTTGTTGCAAGTCAGAATAAGCTAGAATAGCTTATTGATAAGCTGATGACAAAATTGCACTAGCAGGGGCTAGTTTTGGATGTTGAGCAGTGGGAACTTTTCCCACTGCTTGACTATTTTAACTTTTTGTCTTTAGTGACTTTTTCTTAGATTCAGATTTCACAAAGGCACCCAATTGATCTTTGGATCAAAAGGAGTCAATAACAATCAAAATAACACAATCACAAACACCCAATTGATACAGTTTAATCAATCATTCATCAGACATTGCACAGACATGAGCAATAAGCAGTTTAGCATTCAAGAGCAGTTTTAGCACAAATCAGCCAGCCAAATTCAACCAAATGCACACACAAGCTATAATAAACTCCAATAAGCAAGTCTAAACAGGTTTCATGCACTGGTTCAAAGAATTAAGCAAGATTCAAGCAATGAAAGTTACTGATGAACACTACACATGCAGTTTTCTACTTTTGCTGATGTATTTGACACACAAGCCAATTTCAACACCTCAAATCTTTCAAACATGTTATGTTAACTTTGTTTAAACCACTTTTATCCCTAAGCATGCATACACACTAAGTGTTCCCAAAATCCTAGGTCAAAACAAGCAGAAACAAGGCCTATATAGCAGATTGATTGATTCAAGTGTTCAAACCCAAAAACTTGCAGCAAAACACTCTCAAACAAAGGTATAGCAGATACAAAGCATAAACAAAACTTTCCCTTAACACAAAAACAGATTACAAGCATAAACCAGTAGACCCAAACACCCCTTTAACTTTTTTCAAATCAAAATTTTCAAAAGCAAAACAAGATTTCAGGCCAACCAAGCATCAATTAACACTAAAACAAGTCTAATAAACAGATTCAAGCAAGAACAAGCCACAAAATTCACAAGAACAACAGTTTCATACAAATATCACCAAAAATCACAATTTAAGCAGATTTGGAGATTAAGTATGCAAACCTCATGGATGTACATCCACACCCACGAATTTTGAGCTTATGTGCTAGCAAGAACAAGCACAAGCTTCCACAAAAAGCCTGCTAAGATTGAACAAGGGTTAAGCATAATAACATGAAAAATCAGAAACTTGGGAAAAACTTGATTAATGCAAACTTGTTACCCCACACTTGATTATCCCCAAGTTATAAGCCTCACCACACCTTAACCAACTCAGTTAGGATGCTATGATCAGCCCTATAGCCCAAGAATTCCAAGATTGGAACAAGACTTAGCAAAATATCAAGAAAATGAGGAAAATATGCAAACTTGTGCACACTCCTCTTTTGAAAACCGGTTTTAAACTTCAAAAGCAGTAAACTAAGAACATAAACAAGCAGAATAAAGATGGCACTTGGTCTTTCTTCAAAGCACTTAACTCAAATTCATTAATCAGAAAGAGGATTTACAAGTGTTTGAACAAAGGAAAAACCAAAAGCAGCTGAAAAATGAAGGCCTAAGTGGCTTTATATAGCCTTACAATGAGCTAAGTTACAGCTAAAAACTAAAAACCCTAATGGTTGAAGTCCCCAATATGCCCTTGTAGGATTTGAAAACCTTGGACTCATGTGATGTTTTCTTGGACGTTTGCATGAGTTGGCAGGGTTGGAATTTGATCAATGGCTCATAATAAGCTTAAGTTTGAAGCAAGGATGTGGGGCGTTGGATTTGCTTTACTGTTTTGTCATCTTCTCCAAGGGGTAGAAAGCAGGGTAAAACATGTGACAAAGGAATGATGTGGCAAGCTGTTTGTGAGTTTGGTTGTGATTAGGGAGACCCTAATTATAATTCTGGAGGTTACTGGGTGCTAATTACAAACGGATTAAGAAAACCCAAATTTGTTCTTATGATGAATAGTGCATGTTTTGATCCAGATTAAGGTTTGAATGGGGTGTTTAGCGCGTGTTTTTATAACTAATATTAATTAGTTATAATCCTGGTGAGTGGAAGGCTGAGGTGGAGGCAGGGAGTGGTGTGATTGGTGGAAAAGATTGAGTGGGGCACGTGGCAGCTGGTGAGTGGTCTAGGTTACAATGTTGTCTGGCCAGTTTAACACCCCCATGTTTCAAAAACTTGTCAAATCCCTTCCAAACTCTATCAACGCCCACTTTCTTCCTTGTCAACTTTTGCCTTTTTACACTTCTGGCCCAAAAACTTTTGCAAAGTGAAATCAGGGGTAATTCTTGCCATATTTGAATTCTTCAAGGGCTGAATTGGTATTTTCTTCAATGATAATGGTCTAGACTTGCAATATTGATAATTTGGAGGACTGAAATTGCCAAGTCTTGATGATTGAGGGACCATTTTTGCCAAATGTTGAAAGTTGAGGGTCCTTTTTGTAATTTTGGATTTTTCAAAGGACCAAACTTGTCATTTCTTGTACTTTGAAGGTCTTCATGATGTATTTGACTTTGTGGATGATATTGGTTGACAATTTAGCTTTGTTGAGGGGCTAAGCTTGCCAATTCTTCAAAGTTAAGGGCCCTTTTTGTAATTTTGACAAACTTTAGGGACCAAACTTGTAATTATGAGGATACAAGGGTATAAAGTGTCAATTCTTCATAATTTGAGGACCCTTCTTCATAATTCTTCAAATCTTCAAGGGTTGATCTTGGGAAAGTCTTCACTAGGGCTTGGTTCATTGTGCGGCTTCGTTTCCCGTGTTCGTTTTTGCATGATTCTTGTGATCTTTTGTCATTATCTCAATATCCGTACCTAAAATACACAAGCAACAAACACAAGCATATATTTGGGTATTTTGATGATATTTAATGTATTTTAAGCCCTATTTGGAAGATGAGACTATGTATAAAAGCAGTCTCATCACTCCCCCATACTAAACCATTGCCGTGCCCTCACGCAATGCTAGAATAAAGTATCAAAGCATCTCCAAAATTCATTTTTATTCACTTTATTGAACGATAAACTAGCTATACTACTACTATTGCTACTACTTGTGTTATAGACATAATGTATGATTTTCATCCAAAATGGGACGTTTAGGTTCATAGAATAAGAACACGTGAATGCTTCGTTAGAAATAATTTCATCGTCCTCGATTTTCACCCTAATTCCATGCTAAGCTTGCAACGAGATCATTGTCATTATAAGTTAGTAATGCTAACACTACTCATATGCCCTAATCACGTACTTATCCTCCCATTATTCCTAAGTTGTATCTCTTATATTTTATGATGTCTTTAATGTTTCACGAGGATACATTGTTTGACTTATGCGATAATAGAGATTTGGGTCTAAAAATAGAGTCCTAACGGTGTAACTAAGACCATCAAATCAATAACCCTTCCTAATAGACAACGATGTTAAAAAATTAAGTTGACAAGAAGAATCGATAAACACGGTTTTATAACGGTTTTGAACATGAGACTTATTACCAAGACTTTTAAACGCCCCCTAACGGAAGGGCCTTATTATCTTTGGTTTACCTCCATCTTTTATTCAACTTCGCCATGAAGCTTTTATTATGACTTCGGTCTTGCCTTGCCTTTTATTATCCGCCTCATCGGTGGTTTTATTAGCCAAAGACGTATATCCTCACGCTAAAGCGAATTTTGGATCTTTAAAGCTTCGAAGATTAAGGCTTGATTCACTTTCAATTTTGCATAGATTTTAGGCCTTGTGAGGCTTCAAATTGTTTGCTAGATTTATGTGAGCACTTGAAATCTTATTATTGGGTGAAGCTTTCGATTATTCGGGTGCCAATACTTCAAAACCGTGACGCTGGCGATACCTTAATGTCTTCCCAATTTAATTACACGGAAGCTACTAGAAAAGACTAGAAACCCAACAATCCTAACTAAACCGCTAAGTCAATATTTATTAAGCAAAAAATATTTACATGCGAAGGGAGAATAAGCAAACAACGAGAACACATGAGTTTTTAAAAGAATACGAGTACTCTACGTTTAGCATAGTAACTTATAATTAACTCTATCATTTCTCGTCCTCATTTAAGAGACTTAGCCTAATGTTTAGTTAAGGAATCAAAGCTAAGTGCTCAACACGCACGGTCGAGTCAAAAACTACTCTTATTCTCACCATCGGAAAATCTACATTCGTGTCTTCAAACACTTATAAAACATAAGAAAAATTTTAAAATTTGGCCATTTTTAGCCTTATTTTGCAACAAAAATGATAAACAAAATGATAAACTTTGGAAAGCGTGAAGGTTTGGCAAGGCAAGTATCTATTCACCCCCCGTACTAAAGTTAAACATTGTCCTCAATGTTTCGAGTCTAGGGGTGCAAACACCCCCATACTAGAGACGTAGTCGAATGCCTAATCTAGCATGGAAAGGGTGTAACCAATAAGTAATAGCCGTTTATGAAGTGTGCTAAAAACCTAAGGTTAGAACATCAAAGGATATATCATGGATATTGAGAAATGTCTCCAAAGCAAACGATCGAGTGCTCCCATAAAACGAACACGAGAGGCTCCAATCGTGAAGATCATGACCTAAAAACCACATATCACAAACAACCACGGAACAAAGGTTGGAAGGGCACAAATCCCCACACGTAAGCTACATTAGAAAGCGATAATATGTACATAGGATAAGCATGGGACTCCCCCACGAGGCTCCTCGTTTTTGATTACCGAGTCATGAGCTCGACTCGATCCCCTCAATACTAATTATCATTGGGGAAGGTGACTTGGTCGAGGTAGTTCAAGGATGGAACTTCCCCACCAAAGTAGTGCTTCAACCTATGTCCATTCACCTTGAAGTTAGGACCATCATCTTGAGCTAGCTCGATGGTCCCATAAGGAAACACTTGCGTCACGGTGAATGGACCAGACCAACGGGATTTCAACTTACCGGAAAAGATTTTCAATTTTGAATTAAAAAGTAAAACTTGATCCCCAATGTTAAAAACCCGGTTTTTAATTTTAGAATCATGCAACTTTTTAGTTTTCTCTTTATAAATCAATGAATTTTCATAAGCAATGTCTCTCAATTCATCCAATTCATTTAATTGCATTTTCCGGTGTTTTCCCGCGGTCTCCATGTCATCATTACAATGCTTTAGGGCCCAATAAGCCTTGTGTTCTAACTCGATAGGCAAATGACAATTCTTTCCATACACAAGCTTATAGGGAGTGCACCCAATGGGTGTCTTATGAGCGGTCCTAAAGGCCCATAAAGCATCGTCTAACTTATCCGACCAAGATTGTCGGTTTTCCCCTACGGATCTCTCCAAGATCCTCTTCAAAGCTCGGTTTGAAACCTCGACTTGCCCGCTCGTTTGTGGGTGATAAGCCGTAGAAAGACGATGTGTAACCCCATATTTCCTTAAGACTCTTTCGAATTGGTCATTACAAAAATGGGTTCCACGATCGCTTATGATCGCACGAGGGGTTCCAAACCGAGCAAACAAACTTTTCAAGAACTTAACTACCACACGAGCATCATTAGTGGGCAAGGCCTTCGCCTCCACCCACTTAGAAAGGTAGTCAACTGCAACGAGAATGTACTTATTACCACGAGATGATGGGAACGGCCCCATAAAGTCTATACCCCAAACGTCAAAGATCTCACATACTTGAATGATATTTTGTGGCATTTCATCTTTTGGTGAGGATTTTCCTTGTCGTTGGCATGCATCACAAGACTTCACAAGAATTTGTGCATCTCGGTAAATAGTAGGCCAAAAGAAGCCGGCATCAAACACCTTTTTAGCCGTGAGATTAGCACCGTGGTGACCACCCGTGGGTCCCTCATGGCAAGCTCTAAGGATGTTAGAAGCTTCGGTGCCAAATACACAACGTCGGATGATTTGATCCGCACAAGTTCGAAACAAGTAAGGGTCGTTCCAAAAATAGAACTTGACGTCACGAAAGAATTTTCGTTTTTCTTGAGTCGTCATACCCTTAACGATGAAGTTACCCGCATGGTAATTTGCAAAATCCGCAAACCATGGGGTAGAAGAATCAAGCTTAGAATTCACTACACCAAGTGTCTCGAGCGGAAATGTTTCGGTGATTTCCTTAGGCTCGTAAACACTTTGGTGAGGATCTTCCAAACGAGAGAGATGATCGGCCGCTAGATTCTCGGCTCCTTTTTTGTCAACGATGGTGTGATCAAATTCTTGAAGGAGGAGAATCCAACGAAGTAATCTCGGCTTAGCATCTTGCTTTGCCATGAGATACTTGATAGCCGAATGGTCCGTATACACTATGCATTTCGTCAAGACGAGATAAGGTCAGAATTTCTCAAATGCATACACCACGGCAAGGAACTCCTTTTCCGTTGTAGTGTATTTAAGTTGAGCCTCGGTCATCTTCTTGCTAGCATAGTGAATAGGCAAGAAGTGCTTATCATGACGTTGCCCTAAAACGGCCCCAATAGCGTAATCACTTGCATCACATATAAGTTCAAAGGGGAGGTTCCAATTTGGAGCAACAAGAATGGGAGCTTCGGTAAGTTTCCTCTTAAGGATCTCAAAGGCTCGTACACAATCTTCGTCAAAGACAAAACGTGCCTCTTTTTCAAGAAGATGTGTAATGGGTCGAGAAATCTTCGAGAAATCCTTGATGAATCGTCGATAAAAGCCCGCGTGGCCTAGGAAACTCCTAACTCCCTTGACGGTTTTGGGATGAGGTAATTTGGCGATGACGTCTACCTTAGCTTGATCTACCTCAATCCCCGCTTTTGAGACCTTGTGCCCTAAGACGATTCCACTCTTAACCATAAAATGTCATTTTTCCCAATTGAGCACAAGGTTGGTTTCCTCACAACGTTTTAACATTCTCTCAAGGTTCGACAAACACGAAGTAAAGGAATCACCAAACACGGAAAAGTCATCCATGAAGACTTCCATCGTCTTCTCGATCATATCATGAAAAATAGCCATCATGCATCGTTGAAAAGTTCCCGGTGCATTACAAAGTCCGAATGGCATTCTACGATAAGCAAACGTTCCATATGGACACGTAAACATAGTTTTTTCTTGATCACGAGGATCGATGGGAATTTGGAAGTAACCGGAAAAACCATCTAAAAAGCAATAGAAATCGTTTCCCGCAAGACGCTCCAACATTTGGTCCATGAAGGGCAAGGGAAAATGGTCTTTTCGAGTGGCTTCATTCAACTTTCGATAGTCAATGCACACCCTCCATCCGGTTACGAGTCTAGTGGGAATCAACTCGTTGGCATCGTTTGGCACAACGGTCATCCCTCCCTTTTTAGGGACACAATGGATAGGACTCACCCAAGGGCTATCGGAAATAGGGTAAATCATTCCCGCGTCAAGGAGTTTAAGGACCTCCTTTTTGATGACGTCGTGAATTTTGGGGTTCACCCTCCTTTGACTTTGGATTGTTGGCTTGAAATCTTCCTCCATTAAAATTTTGTGGGTACAAAACTTGGGATCGATCCCCTTAATGTCGGATAACTTCCACGCAATCGCCACTTTGTGAGCCTTAAGAACATCGACAAGTGCGGTTTTTTCATCATTCGAAAGATCTTTCGCAATAATAACCGGCAACTTGTCATCCTCCTCCAAATAGACATACTCGAGGTGAGGAGGTAAATCTTTCAACTCGAGAATAGGTGGTTCCTCAAGTGAAGATTTGGGCTCGATACTCATAACCTCCTCGGGTGGAGGAAATGGGAAATCGTTAAGAAAATCCTTGATAATCGAGAAGTCCTCATCGTTGTCGAGGTCTTCGTCACAAGTACGTGGAACGTTGCATTCTTCCAACGTAAAACCACCACCTTCAAATGGAGTGAAGGTTGGTGTCGAATTATCAAGAATTGGATCCAACATAGTGGGATTGCCACTAGTTTCTTCATCACCAAAACCTAGAACTTCTTGTGAAAATTCCTCGCAAACCACGTCAATCATATCAACGAGGTTTATGGTTGCAACGGAATAAACATGAGAAATATGAGAGTTTTGAGTTGCGTTTATAACAAGTTCCTCGTCGTTGAAACGTAAGGTGATCTTTCTAGCATGCACATCGATCAAAGCCATAGACGTATCTAAAAACGAACGACCTAAAATGAGAGGAACTTTAGGATCCGTGGGGATATCAACAACAATGAAGTCTACGGGATAGTAGAACTTCCCCACTTTCACAAAAACGTCTTCCGCCAAACCACATGCGGGAATTGTGGAATGGTCGGCCAACTCGATAGACATTAGTGAAGGAGTAAGATTAGGAAGATTGAGCGACTTGAAGATTTCAAGTGGCATCAAGTTAATGCTAGCACCAAGATCGGCCTAGGCGAAGCATTCTTCCATGTCTTGGATTGCACAAGGGATCAAAAATTTACCGGGATCACCGACTTTTTGAGGTATGCGATCAAGATAAACCGACGAACAACTAGACAATTGGTGCAATTTCTCCTTGTTGTTCAACATACTCTTAAAGTTAGCGGCAAATCGAGGCATCATGACCAAAGCATCGGCGAAACTCACATTAAGGTGTAAATCACGAAACATTTTCATAAAAAGCTCAAATTGGTAATTGTCGCGCTCTTGACGTTTCTCCTTCCTAAGTCTCGATGGATAGGGCAAAGGTGGTGTGGGTTGAGGCATAGTAGGCATAGCCTTTGGAATCTCGGGTTCCAATGATGGTAATGGGTCAACCGTAGGTGTGGTATGAGCGGTACTTCGTGGGATTGGGACATGCTCCTTTTGGACCACCACCTCGGGTTCTTCCTCAATTGCTTCCTCCGTAGGAGCAATTGGTTGAGGAATCGGCTCCTTAAGTGTCTTACCACTACGTGTGGTAATCACTTTCATCTCACCCTTAGGGTTGGATATGGTGTTACTAGGAAGAACACTTGACGACTGTTTACACATTATTGCCTCAAACATAGACGAGATTTTATCTTCAAAATTAGATTGCCTCAATACGGCTTCGGTTTGCCTTTTCTCGGCCTTAAGCATCTCTTGTTTAATCTCATGTTGCCCTTGTTCCATTTTTTGTTGGTTTTGTTGCAACCTAGTGACATTTCCTTCCATCTTGTTGGTGTGGATTTTAAGTTCATTAGCTAACTCATTTTTCAACTCTTTCTTCAAGTCGTTTTTAAACTCGGATCTTAGGCTAATGATTTCTCTTTGAATGTTGTCAAACCTAGCATCATTCCCACTAGCATATTCAACAAACTCATTTGGAAGATCTTTCAATGTTTGCAAACTTTTTTTGTTATTTTGAAAATCATTTTTGTTTGAAACTTGATTATTAGCCCCTTGATTCCCATAGTTTCCCTTGTTGTAATTGTTCTTAAAACCAACTTGATTGTTGCGATAGTTGTTAGCATTTTGATTTGTTCCAAAACCCGGTGGAGTCATTTGATTAGAGCGGGAAACTTGACCGTTTTGGTTGTAATTTCCCGTGGCCGCAAAGGCACTTGAAGTGTTACCACCGTTGGTAATGCACTCGGAGAAATCATGACCTCCACCACAATACATGCAAGAAACCTCAACCGCTTTAGCCGTAGCGGGAGCACTTGGTTCACCAACTTTAAACTCAATCAAAAGTCCTTTCAACTTATCAAAAATCTTGTTTTCCAAGTTTGCCTCAATTTAGCAAGCATCGATGGTATTAGACAAAGAAGGTGAAGCCGAAGACGAAGCCTTACGAACACTAGACGTGCTACGAGGACTATACACCTTAGATCTATTTTCAATTATCACCAAAGCTTCCTCAACCGTTTTACACAAAAAATTACCACCCGCGGCGGCATTCAAATAATCCCTTTCATGATCATTAAGTCCATTGTAAAACGTGTCAATTTGATGCAAATCGGAAAAACCGTGATGAGGACATTCATGTAACCTTTCCTTAAACCTATTCCAAGCCGTTGAAAAACTTTCATTAAATTCTTGTGAAAACTTTGAAATCTCGTTTTTCAAGTGCGTAGTCTTAGAGGGCGGAAAAAATTGGTTCACAAACTTAGACACGAGATCCTTCCACGTCAATATAGAATTGGGTGGCTCTTTCTCCAACCAAATTTTTGCGGGCCCCGCTAAGGAATACGGAAAAAGCATCATCTTAATCGAGTCGTTAGAGACATCCTTAAACTTGCAAGTAGCGGTAAGACGATTGAATTGGCGGATATGGTTGTGAGGATTGTCTTTTTCATCACCACGGAATTTGTTGTTTTGAATCATGGACAACAAACCCGTCTTAACCTCAAAATTCTCCGCAAGGATAGCGGGAATCATAATAGCCTCTCCATAACCCTCGGTGGGTGCTTGAAGTAACTCCATCATAGTTCGATTCGCCATGGTTGGTGCTTCTCTTACAATGGGTTCGTCAATAGGAGACTCCTCACTAGAATTGTTGGGAGTGGGAGTTTTGTTCTTTCGTTTACGAGCACGTCTTGCTTGATTTCGAGTTAGCATAAACGTCACGTACAACGAGGGGACGAGCAAAGAAGATTCTTTTTGGTATTTTGTATTTTTTTCAATTTTTTTGTGGTTTTTGATTGTATTAACCTTTTTGGAACTTGGTGAAATGTATTAGGTAGACAAAAAGTCCACAAATCTCCTCACTTAATCAAATCTCTTGATTAACGAAGCCTCAAGGAATGAAAACGATCACGTGGGGTGAACGCCTTCGATGACTTTAGAACGATGGTGGAACACCAAATCGTTCAAGAGGGTTTAATCAATAGAAACCAAGAAAATATATATAATACTTAGTAATACTTTGGGCGGCAAAACCCTCGATTCACTCTCACAATCAAATACTCACAAGCAAGCGGGGAAACGAGGCGGCGCGAAGCACTTAAGAGCCTTTTTCCTTAGGATATATTTTATAATATCCGCCTTATACCCACCTTATAGTTTGTATTTTCAAGATTAAGGTTCACGAAAGTATTTATCTATTTTTGCCTTTTTATTTGGTTTGAGATTCGAATACAATGATTGGGTAATGACCTCCCAAGTCAAGGTTGTGATTTCTCACGTATTTGGAGTACTTGTGTATTTATTGTTCTACGTATACAATATAGCAATAATATTCACACAAAAACCGAAAAACGATAATAAGTATTAGTAGAGTGCTACTAATACAAATACTAATTATGGTTAGTATAAAAACAACAATGCCAAATAAAAACACAACACGCCTCCCCGGCAGCGGCGCCAAAATGATGTTGAGTAAAACTACACCTTTAGGAAAAGGATGCAATAAATAGGGCAAGTAAGCACGACGATTTAGGAAAACCGTGTGTGAATGACCCAATTAAGTTTGTTCTCAAGGAGGCTAGTGTGTTATGTGTGTAATGATTTGGATTAACTTGTGATTTTATTTGAAAAAGAAGAATAGAAAGGGGATTAGAAGAGAGTGACGGTTATGAAGACGAATTAAACTAAGTCTAAAAAGGTGTACACGTAAAGTCGTAAAAACCACCAAAATTAAAATTTTAACCTAAAAATTTCTAAAAATTACCAAAAATCCCTAATAATATTCTAAGAGTTTACAAAAAAATCAAAACTTGCAAAAACCTTTTAATTAATTAGATAATGACTTTTTAATGCTAATTAAAGCCCTAAAAATCAAATTAATTATTAAAAAGCCCTAAACAAGATTTTCAAGTTTGTAAACCTCAAAAATACTCTAATTAAGCTAAAATCTATTTTTCAAAATTTTAAAACCAATTAAAACTATTTTTAAACAATTAAAAACTCCTAAAATCAATTAAATCTTAAATTAATTATAGAAAATAATTAAAAGACCTAGAAAATAATTGGAAAGTTGCAAAAATCCTAATTAAGTATTTAGAACCTAGGAAAAATATAAAAACCTAGAAAATCAGACTTTTAATTTTTAATAATAAAATAATATTAAAATAATATTAAAAATCCAAAAATTATAAAAAATTCTAAAAACTTGCAAACTAGCTTAATTTAACCTAAATAACTCAGAAATGAAAGTGAAATTACCTAAATACCCCTATTGGGCCTAGAAAATGGGCCAAACCCAAAACAGTCCCTTATTGGGCTTAATTAAGGCCCAATAAGAAAAAGTGTTCAAATTAAGCTCAAAAAGCACAGGTTGACTCAAAATTTGATTTTAAACAACTTTTTCCAAAAGCCCAAAAGCTGAAAATGTGAAATAAGCTAACTTATAATAAGCAGCTTATTCTTAATGGGCTTTTTGGCCCATTAAGCCATAAGCTGATGCCATAAGCTAAAATTCAACACACAACCTTCTTTTGACCTAACAAAGACTTCTGCAAAAAGAAATTTCAAATAAGCCCACTTAATAAGCTAGAAACAAGTCAACAACTTATTCACAAAACGACAAAATAGTCGTTTTTATGATCTAGACCACCTCAGAAGCTGATTCAAGTTGCAAAATGTTTCTTTTGACAAAACTAAGCTTAAAAACTAAAGACCTTTCAAATAAGCACACTCAATAAGCTGGAAAATCAAATAAGCACTTATCTTAAAAGTCAAACAAGTTGGTTTTCTAGTAAAAAGTCAAAGTCAAAGTCTCATAAGCTCCAGTTCACTTAAATGGGTCAAATAATGAAGACCTATTACAAAACATAAGTTGTTGCAAGTCAGAATAAGCTAGAATAGCTTATTGATAAGCTGATGACAAAATTGCACTAGCAGGGGCTAGTTTTGGATGTTGAGCAGTGGGAACTTTTCCCACTGCTTGACTATTTTGACTTTTTGTCTTTAGTGACTTTTTCTTGGATTCAGATTTCACAAAGGCACCCAATTGATCTTTGGATCAAAAGGAGTCAATAACAATCAAAATAACACAATCACAAACACCCAATTGATACAGTTTAATCAATCATTCATCAGACATTGCACAGACATGAACAATAAGCAGTTTAGCATTCAAGAGCAGTTTTAGCACAAATCAGCCAGCCAAATTCAACCAAATGCACACACAAGCTATAATAAACTCCAATAAGCAAGTCTAAACAGGTTTCATGCACTGGTTCAAAGAATTAAGCAAGATTCAAGCAATGAAAGTTACTGATGAACACTACACATGCAGTTTTCTACTTTTGCTGATGTATTTGACACACAAGCCAATTTCAACACCTCAAATCTTTCAAACATGTTATGTTAACTTTGTTTAAACCACTTTTATCCCTAAGCATGCATACACACTAAGTGTTCCCAAAATCCTAGGTCAAAACAAGCAGAAACAAGGCCTATATAGCAGATTGATTGATTCAAGTGTTCAAACCCAAAAACTTGCAGCAAAACACTCTCAAACAAAGGTATAGCAGATACAAAGCATAAACAACACTTTCCCTTAACACAAAAACAGATTACAAGCATAAACCAGTAGACCCAAACACCCCTTTAACTTTTTTCAAATCAAAATTTTCAAAAGCAAAACAAGATTTCAGGCCAACCAAGCATCAATTAACACTAAAACAAGTCTAATAAACAGATTCAAGCAAGAACAAGCCACAAAATTCACAAGAACAACAGTTTCATACAAATATCACCAAAAATCACAATTTAAGCAGATTTGGAGATTAAGTATGCAAACCTAATGGATGTACATCCACACCCACGAATTTTGAGCTTATGTGCTAGCAAGAACAAGCACAAGCTTCCACAAAAAGCCTGCTAAGATTGAACAAGGGTTAAGTACAATAACATGAAAAATCAGAAACTTGGGAAAAACTTGATTAATGCAAACTTGTTACCCCACACTTGATTATCCCCAAGTTATAAGCCTCACCACACCTTAACCAACTCAGTTAGGATGCTATGATCAGCCCTATAGCCCAAGAATTCCAAGATTGGAACAAGACTTAGCAAAATATCAAGAAAATGAGGAAAATATGCAAACTTGTGCACACTCCTCTTTTGAAAACCGGTTTTAAACTTCAAAAGCAGTAAACTAAGAACATAAACAAGCAGAATAAAGATGGCACTTGGTCTTTCTTCAAAGCACTTAACTCAAATTCATTAATCAGAAAGAGGATTTACAAGTGTTTGAACAAAGGAAAAACCAAAAGCAGCTGAAAAATGAAGGCCTAAGTGGCTTTATATAGCCTTACAATGATCTAAGTTACAGCTAAAAACTAAAAACCCTAATGGTTGAAGTCCCCAATATGCCCTTGTAGGATTTGAAAACCTTGGACTCATGTGATGTTTTCTTGGACGTTTGCATGAGTTGGCAGGGTTGGAATTTGATCAATGGCTCATAATAAGCTTAAGTTTGAAGCAAGGATGTGGGGCGTTGGATTTGCTTTACTGTTTTGTCATCTTCTCCAAGGGGTAGAAAGCAGGGTAAAACATGTGACAAAGGAATGATGTGGCAAGCTGTTTGTGAGTTTGGTTGTGATTAGGGAGACCCTAATTATAATTCTGGAGGTTACTGGGTGCTAATTACAAACGGATTAAGAAAACCCAAATTTGTTCTTATGATGAATAGTGCATGTTTTGATCCAGATTAAGGTTTGAATGGGGTGTTTAGCGCGTGTTTTTATAACTAATATTAATTAGTTATAATCCTGGTGAGTGGAAGGCTGAGGTGGAGGCAGGGAGTGGTGTGATTGGTGGAAAAGATTGAGTGGGGCACGTGGCAGCTGGTGAGTGGTCTAGGTTACAATGTTGTCTGGCCAGTTTAACACCCCCATGTTTCAAAAACTTGTCAAATCCCTTCCAAACTCTATCAACGCCCACTTTCTTCCTTGTCAACTTTTGCCTTTTTACACTTCTGGCCCAAAAACTTTTGCAAAGTGAAATCAGGGGTAATTCTTGCCATATTTGAATTCTTCAAGGGCTGAATTGGTATTTTCTTCAATGATAATGGTCTAGACTTGCAATATTGATAATTTGGAGGACTGAAATTGCCAAGTCTTGATGATTGAGGGACCATTTTTAACAAATGTTGAAAGTTGAGGGTCCTTTTTGTAATTTTGGATTTTTCAAAGGACCAAACTTGTCATTTCTTGTACTTTGAAGGTATTCATGATGTATTTGATTTTGTGGATGATTTTGGTTGACAATTTAGCTTTGTTGAGGGGCTAAGCTTGCCAATTCTTCAAAGTTAAGGGCCCTTTTTGTAATTTTGACAAACTTTAGGGACCAAACTTGTAATTATGGGGATACAAGGGTATAAAGTGTCAACTCTTCATAATTGGAGGACCCTTCTTCATAATTCTTCAAATCTTCAAGGGTTGATCTTGGGAAAGTCTTCACTAGGGCTTGGTTCATTGTGCGGCTTCGTTTCCCGTGTTCGTTTTTGCATGATTCTTGTGATCTTTTGTCATTATCTCAATATCCGTACCTAAAATACACAAGCAACAAATACAAGCATATATTTGGGTATTTTGATGATATTTAATGAATTTTAAGCCCTATTTGGAAGATGAGACTATGTATAAAAGCAGTCTCATCAGGAGTTAAGTTCTTAATCGTCGCAATGGACTACTTTACACGATGGATAGAGGCCAAGGCGGTCAAATCCATCACAGGCAAACAAGTCAAAAACTTTGTTTGGGAGAACATAGTGTGCCGTTTTGGCTTACCAGGAGAAATCATCTCGGACAACGGGAAACAGTTCGCGGATAATCCATTCAAGGACTGGTGCGCAACATTGAATATCAAACGGCACTTCGCGTCTGTTAAACACCCGCAGACAAATGGCCTTGTGGAACGAGCAAATAGAAGCTTGGGAAACGGCATCAAGGCACGCTTGGAGGAGCGAAGTGCCAAATGGGTGGACGAACTACCACATGTTCTATGGGCGCATAGAACTATGATCAAAACAGCCAACGGGGACACTCCATTCGCGTTGGCCTACGGCACTGAAGCTGTTATACCAGCAGAAATAGGAATGCCTACCATCCGCACGGCGGAGGTTAATGTCGTCACGAACGACGAACAACTCCGGATCAATCTGGATTTGTTGGAGGAAAAAAGGGAGATAGCGGCTATCAATGAGGCCAAGTCCAAGGCTAAAATGAAGGCTTATTATGACGCCAAGGTTAAAGGTGTTTCTTTTCGACCGGGAGATTATGTCTATCGCGCTAACGAAGCAAGTCGAACGGAGAATACAGGAAAGCTGGGCCGTAAGTGGGAAGGACCATACGAGGTCACGGAGGCTTTAGGACGGGGCGCGTACAAGTTACGTGACATGGATGGCCGCGATCTGGAAGGCACATGGAATATCTCCAATCTCAAAATGTGCTATCTTTAAAAGCTACGGCTTCCGCATGGACACTTTGCTATATTTGGCTTTAATGAAGATCCATGTGTTCTCTTTGTTTTGTTTCTTATCATTTTATAGGACCTTTTTTGTTTTTTAGGGTTTCCCATTCTTGTCAAAACAAAAAATGTAAACGTTCTAATAAAATGTCGTGGTGCCTAGCTAGCTCCACGGCTAGTTTTCTGTGCAAATTGTTTGGTTGTTCTTTAGATTCTATTATAGTCATATGAATTTGTTGTTATTATAATATGCCATGTCTCATTCATATGCATTCACTCAATCACCGTACATGTACTATACGCCTCCAGGTGGGGTAAGAGGATTAAGTGAACCTACTAATTCAACTTGTTGCATAAGAGGGATGCAACCTCAGCGACGCGGATCAAGTATCCTTACTAGACACCTTACTCACAAGACGTTGTGATAAGTTTCCGTATGCCGTACTCATGCAGTACTTTGCATAGTAAAGACGCACGTCTCATGTCTAGTAAATTATAGACTTGAGTGTATTTCTTTTTTGAGTAAGACGTGACATGTCATGCAGTATCGGTATACGATATCCAACAAAATATAAATACACAAGTTTCTAAATCATAACAAAATGGTCGTGGTTATCAGGGACTTACATACATAGGACAGTTATTTCACACATCAGTCTTAGCCGTGTACATGCACGGACGAATAAAAGCTACAAATGTTTACAAGATAAATTACAACGGAGGTAGGAATTCCTCTATATCCTTCTTCCCTTCTTTGATCATGGCACGGAGGGCCTCCCCGCGAGCATTCTTCCCATCCTGCGCCTTAATCGCAGTTGCATCCAATGCCTCAGCAAGCAGTTTTTCACCTTTCATTACCTTTGACATGGAGTCATAAGTAGGCAAGGTCAGTTGGATGGGATCCATAGTAAGCTTGGACATTACCACCTCGTTAGAAGCATCCTTCAGCGCCTCCAGCTCGTCCAAAAGAGGGTGTTGGATTTCAGCAAGTGCATCCATTGACGAGGTCATCTTGTCCGCAGCTAAAGGGTTGTGGTAGGCGTGCTGGGTAATATCTTCGTTCTTACCTATCAATTCTGCGGCCTGGACCAAGCCCTCATGCCTACCACGGTCAATCCCATCCGAAACGACCCTGGCGAATGCTTGCAGCAGGTAGGGAGCTTCCATAACCTTGCTTACGGCAAGGCGCATTCCCTGTCCAATCATCCACCTGCGCCCAGCTATGGCCGATAGCAAAGGAGGACACATCCTTTCAGCACAATCCGTGGCCATCTTGCTTAGCTCCTCCTCAGCTGTTGCAGCTTGCTCGTCCAAATTGGTCCGCACTTGTGTTAGCTCATCCTTCAGCGCGTCGCGCTCCTGTGCGATGTTGAATGCTTGTACGGTTACAGCTTTGGTAGAGGCTTCGGCCGCGGATACCTGCATATGGAACTTAGAGTTATCACAAGGATAATATGGTTTTTTCTTGTGACAAAAAAACAAAAATATATATTCTTGTTGAAAGCATACCTTCTCGTTGGATGCAGCTACGAGGGCCTCAAGCTCGGCGATGTGTTTTTCCCGATTGTTGGCATGATGGGCTTGCTCCTTCGTTGTGGCCTCGACCGTAACCAACGCCGTTTGCAAGGAAGCAATGGTCTTCTCATTCTTCACAACTAGTGCTTCACGACAAGCTATCATTTTGTCTGCACGCTTCAGATTCACCAAGGCCTTGATCAGACGGCGTCTTAGGGCGGCACCCACTATCACTTGATGTGCGGATGACACATCAAACTGCTCCAGCAAGGACTCATGGTTTAGCTCGTCCAAGTCTTGAGCAAGGGCCGGAGGAGTGATATGCTTGATAAATTCCGAACACTTAGACTCCGCCTCCAACCTTGTTAAACTGGAGATATTCCATGCTAGGCGCAGGCTGTTCTCCAGTCCTTCAGGAAGTGGCTCCTCGGCACGTGTCGCAGGAGGGGATGGAGGTTTGATTGATGTCGTGGGGGAAGGGTCCCTTTCCACCTCTCCCTCTTGAGCTACAGTCGACGGATCCGCCCTGTTATTGACATATTCAATTTCTGTTTAGGCATTCTATATTTAAAAAACAACAAGACAAGGAAAGAATGAAAGACGAGAGGGTGCTTACGTGGTACCAGTTGCAGGTTTCGGGGCGGTAGGAGCTACGGCACTCACGGGGGTAGCTCGCCAGACTTGTTCATCCATGTGTGGTGTGGGGTTGGCCTGGGCCGTTGTAGTACCACTTTCCTCCTGGTACTGAGGATGGTCTTTCCTTAGTTTCTTTGGGGGAGCATTCGAGGCCCCCGCCTCATCCCCTAGTGTCTTTGCCACCCTCCTGGTGGTCTTTCTCTTTCTGGATGTGGGCTTGGGGGACCCAGAGGCGGGGGTGATGTCTTCATCCTCAAGATTGAGGAAATCACCTTCTCCTGCATCTTCCTGGTGCGTCACGGCGCCCTCCAACAGCAACTCTCCACCATCTTCATTATGGAAATCCAGAGTGGATTTCTCGATAATAGGCTCCTCTTCATCCGATCATTGCTCGGAAGTTTCTTCGAGTGGAATGGTACGGTCTGCGGTCGCGTCGAGAAAGGGGAGTTCATCCTCCTTCAACGGGCGGAATCCTTCAGGCACTTTCATTGGGTCGCCCTGACGCAATAATCTGTATAGGTTCATCTCTGCGGACATTTACAATTACACGGGTCAGTAAGGTCCTAAAATGCAAATGACATTTATCACATCTACAAAGTATAAGTAAACCTACCCTGTCCACGATCCGTCAGAAAGCACGGATATAAGTTCTCCCTCCCATAATAACGACGGCTTAATCCTACTAAGCACATAAAATGTTCCGGTAACCCCTTATGGAATTCTGTGCGGTGGGTATCTAGTATTTTCAGGTCTCTGCTGCTATAGTCTTTGGATTTGGGCAGAGAATCTTTGGGTACTCTGGTTTTAAGGACGAAAGGAGTGGGGAATACTTTTTCATCAACAAAAAAGTAATGGTCGTACCAGTTCTTAAGGGAGTCTAAAGGCTTCCTATACGTCATGGGGGCGTTCCCGGATCGTTTTTTAAACGATAGCCACCCATTCACTAGTTGGGGGGAGTAAAAAGCCCTAAATAGGTTCACGGTCGGAGTTACACCGCATGTATGGCATGTAATCTCAAATTGATTGATTTTACACACCCCTATGCAGTGAAGCTGGGTTATGTGGAAATCATAGTATAAAAGCAGATCTACCAGGAACTTAGATAGGGGGATACAGTAGTTGGCCGAATTGTAGGATCTTAGTTTTCTAAGGATTAGACAAGTTATGGATTATCTATTGAATGGATGGAGAAATGGAAGAAACTTAGAGAGAGAAAGAAGAGAGAGAAAGGAGAGAGTTAAGAAAGATGAAAATGTGATTAATGGAATGGTAAGTGAACCAACAACCCCTCCTAACATGCTAGGAGGGGGGTTTATATAGCCCACCCTACATGTGGGCTATATGGGCTATATTGGATCACGAGCCCAATATCATTGGAGTGACCGATCCTTTCTAAATACGTAAAAACGTATTTCCAACAATCTCCCCCAAAGGGAGGTCACTCCAAGTTACAATGTCCTAAATAGTCTAAAGCTCGTGATCTATGCTAATAATGATGTGACCGAGACTTTCCTTGGAAAAACGTATTTCCAACAATCTCCCCCAAAGGGAGGTCACACCATTTTACAAAATCTTAAACCTAGCATACTATGCTTGAGTCTTCGATCTTGTTCTTGTGAATATGCTGATGAGATCTTTGACTTTAGTCTTGAGCATGTTCTTTTGCCTTGACCTTGTGCATTCATCACTTGTGATATTCGCCTCTTCGTGACTTCATGTTCCACACACTTATACCTTTATAATTCTTGAAAGCTTCAGAGTTTGATACAGCGGAAGACTTGACCTTCAGACTTTCTTGAATTCGTTGAAGTACTGAGTGTATGCAGTATAAGCATGTGGGGACGTCTTCTTCTTGGATTCCGCAACGCCACCGTCTTCAAATGCCGCAACATAAGTAGACACGAAAGAAATGGCTTTGAACATTTCATTCTAAATCGGTAGCATTTTACCTCCGGTCGGTGAAGACCGTTGGACGATATTAGATATCGTACCCGTGACGGATAGTTTCAATTAAGTAACTTCCTGACAGGATTTCGCGGGTAAACCCGTTCTCTTTATTCGACCGTCCAAAGCTGACTGCGAACATAAAGAGTGAATCATTTGGATAATAATATCCGCATGATTTGAAGCCGTCAATTCATGTTCCTGGAACAAGTGAAATTCAATTAAGAACCGCACCATCGTTGCTTTCCAGTTGTCACGAGCTTGATTCGTATAGAATCTTGCAAGTTACCTACCAAGTGCTGTTTGAGGTTAACACTAGAAGGATTTCCACTCATCACCGTGAGCACAAAGGTATCACTCTGAGTGTTCTGGCAAGATCACTGAGATACTGCGTAGAGGCCTGGAACGTGTTTAAATTCAGTTAAGAATTAAACAGCTGTTGCTTTCCAGTTATCACAAGTTTGATTCATAAAGAATCGCACAAGTCACCTACCATGAGCTTTTTGATATTCGCTCAAGAAGGATTTCCATCTTCATTGTAAATACTTTCGTATTACTCGGATGTTCAGGCAAGATCATGAAGATTTTGCGTAGGACTCTTAAAATCTTTCTTACTTTTCACAGTGTGTGAAGAAGCAAGGAAATATGAAAGTGTGTCCTAATGAGATATTTGATGATCTCAAATGGCTCTAGACTCGATTGTGCACTTTGGATTTTAGTGATCGCAGGCTGGAGAGGAGTGCCACCTTTTCAATACCAATTTATTCGGAGTGAATAAATCAATAGATAATGCGTTGTCTCCGTGTGATTAAAACAAATATCTTTTAAGAGATATCTGAGTTAGCTGGGATGGGTTGTGCCTTGCATCACTGGGTCCATGATGCCTGTCTTCAATATCAAGAATCATTAAACAATGATCTTAATAGCATATGTATTGACCCGGTTTCTGCCTAAGTTGTAAGGAGGGCTTCTTTCTTTACACCCTTTATCTTTACAATTCTTTTTCATTCTTCAACCCCTTCAATGCTTACCAATACGTCATCACTAGCACCTTGTTGTGATTGTTCCAGTGCTAACTTAAGTACTTGGTCGGCATTCAGCTACGTTCACAATCTTTCTCCATCTTTCCTAAGGACTACTATTTCTAGCTATGGAATGTCCTTGGGAAGATTCCTCCGGTTTTAGAGGAATCATTGGACTTTAACCTATCCTACCATCCTTATGTCACCACAATCTTCACCGTCGTGAATAGAGATGTTTTGGGTAAGTATATGTCACCATGAAATCCATTTTGAAGTGCAAATCCATTTTTCTCCCCCTTAACATATGCCACGATATCCGAAAACATTTCGCACATGTCGGGATGAGCTATCACGTTAAGTCAAACCATTTATGATTGATCATATCCCATATTAAATCACATTTTCTCCCCCATATTAAAAATATTAACCCAATCGATGTTTTTAATATCAATTGATTTAATAGCATTTTAAGAAAAATTTGGGAAGAAAAATGCAAATCCAATTATCTTTCATGAATTACACAAGCTCCCCCTCAAATTAATGAGGGTGTACTTGAAACGTAAATTAAATACCTTTTAAACACAAGTGTAAGGTATTTATCACGTGCAAAGATCATATACGATAATGAATTCACAAGATTAGCAATTTATGAGGTTGGACCTTGTAGAAAAGCTAAATATGATCCGGTGGTCTAATGTGGTGGTAAGTGGTGGTGGAAGCCATTGATGGCTTAGAGAGAGAGAGAGAGAGAGGTTGAATGTTAAATGTGTGTGTTCCTTGAATGAACAAAATACAATCAACACCCCTCCTTGGAAGCTAAGGAGGGGTATATATAGTCACGCACTTTACAAAGAGCCTAGTCTAGACTAAATGTGCGTGACTATGATAACTAACGGGAATTCTTAAATGTCGTCACATAAAGTGAGTTTCCAACAATCTTCCCCCATGGGACGACGTGTAGAATTCCTTACAATATTCTACCTATCAAGTACAAAATAATTAAGAACAAGAGCTTTCTTGAAGCATCCAATGCTGATGAAGTCTTCTGAGGCCTTCGTCTTCAAAACGACTCATCTTTAAGGTAACTTGTAGTAGAAATACTGTAACGGCACGAGCTAAGTAACCCATACACTTCTGGTTAAGGAGAAGCTTCTGAATTAGCTTCCCCCTAATTCATGCCACGTAAACTTGATGTAGAAGCATTTTAAATAGCTTCCCCCAAGTAGATCAACAACTTTTCTTCTCACGCTTGAATAATTCTTCTGAATTTTTCTTCCCCCTGAGAGTTCAAGTTATGCATACCAGAAAGAATCAAGACACTTCTTCCCCCACATAGTTGAAGAAGGTAAATCAATCCCAATTATGAAGCTCAAATACTGAAGTGGACACTTTATCCCATTCATGAAGTTGACATCGTAACACCAGAGTCAATTAAGTCCCGGAAATGCACACGTCTTCTTCCGGAGATGCACCAGAGTCAATTAAGTCCCGGGAATGCATATAGGATAATGATGATGTTTAATTGCAACACTCAAACAATTAAACCTCGAATCAGTAGTGTACCGTTTGGAGATTGATAACGACACGAGTTAAAACACTGATTTTCTCTGCGGCTATGACAAATGTCATCCCGGAATATCTTCAAATCAAAAGAAGGTATGAAGTTCATCACGTGTACTCGTTGTGCGTTCAATGTGTCTTCTTCTTCCCCCTTGATGGTTTCGAAACTCGGAACCATCAATAAATTGTACGCACATGAACTTGAAATCTTGTGAGAATAATAAATAAGCTGAATTATATATTTTGTGAGAATCAGCTGTTGATCGAAAATCTCTTCTCATAAACTCTCCATGGCCACCTTTACCATACCACATGAAAGCAATTTGAAGTGACCACTGAAAGAATGAACCGGATACATCAAACGTGAAGCTGAATAAAAATCCTTCGATCTTGTGACTTAAGCTTGCACTATTGTTGAATGAAGAACGGTGGAGAAATCTCTAAGTACTCAATGCATCACTGAAGAAGTCTATAAGCACAACACCTCTTGAAATTATCCACGTCGACTACGCGTGTGACACTGAGTACAACAATGTAACCCCTTTAAGTGATAGTTATCCGAGTCATCAACCATCCACCCCGAACCCGGAAACCAGATAACCAAGTCTTCATTCTATGATTAAGCACGAGCAAGTTATCTAGTCAAAGATAAAATAAATACACGCCTTCGAAAAATCCGTCTTCAACGTCACCTAATTAATACCCGATCAAACAAAATCTGAAGCCACTAAAAAATCGCCTATTTTTCTTGGTTTCGTCAAAATAAATTCTTGTCACAATTGTCACTTCAATTTTGTCGCGTCACATTTCTCGTCACCCAATCGGTGTCAAGAAAAAGTTAAAGAACCCCAAATGCGACAAAAAAACTACAAATTAAAAAAAGGAATTTGTTTGTTTGAGCATCTATTTTCCTTAACGATTTCTCGACACTTTTTGTCTCGACCCGATGTCATAATGAGTTAAAACATAATACACAACAAATTTATTTAAAAATTTTAAAAAAATTTGTGTGTATGTGTGTTATTAAAAACACACGGTTTAAAACATTTCATATAGCCCAAGTGTATCAAATTAACCAAGGCCCAAAATGGAATGGGCCATGTCAACAAACTCTCGGCCCATCAAAAGTAATACCCGGTCCAAGACATATCCAAACCCTAACATTTGAGTTAAAAAAACCTCACAATCCCTAATTTCACTCTTAGTTTAATCCGCCACCAGATTTTTTCTCTAACCTAACTTCATCACCATCTCTCCCAACACACCTCGAATCCTCCGTCCCTTCCATGATCCACCAACACCTTTAATCCCATCTCATTCAAATTGTGCTAACACAATGATCGACCAACAAATCATTCAAATATAATCATCTCCAAAACCCCAATCACGAAGCACATATAATCTGAATAACATCCTCCTATAATTAATCCAACCAAATGAACCCATTTGATGAGGCGTCTAAAAAGGAAACGATCTTCAAGATCACTAGATTGATCTCGGGTAAGGTGCATGTGTTTGATTTAAGTGATTGTGTATAGGTAAACGAAATAAAAATATGATTGAAACATTCTTGTTATCAATCTTCTTTTATGTTCGAATATTGACATGGGTTTATCCCAACACAAATCAGTGATGAATTTATGGTTTTCATGGGTCTTGATCTAAAAGATCTTGATTAAATCATCTAACACACAAAACCAATAAATCTGAGATTATTTAATTCTGTTTTTAAAGCGAGTCTAGATGATGGGATTAAGTGTCGATGGGATGTAGGTTTAGTGTTGGAGTTGTGGTGATAAAAGGCTGAAAGTCGAGTCAACTCAGTGAGTTACCTGAGTCAACTCGGTAATGACCGAGTTGACTCGGTTTGAGATGGGTTCAGTCCTGGTCAAGTTACGTCCGGTTTGGTCACATATCTCATTGCAGTCTTGGTCAAAGTATAGGTCTCGGGTCAAGTTGTCAAACCTTTCAATTGCAATAAACCTTTTTGAAAAAAAATGCATCGCAATATCTTAAATTTCAGTCCATCGAAAAGTTTTCTGTTTTCCATCGCAATAAAAATCGTGACCCATCGCAATACAAAACTTCCATCGCAATGTTGCGAGTAAACGGGCAGCATGACGACTTTTCTATGCCATTGCGATAGATTAGCCACCCATCGCAATGTGACTCATCGGAATGAGTCCCATCGCAATGGGTATGGCCAACCCATCGGAATGTGTGAAAAAACACCATTCCATCGCAATCCATGCGATGTACCGTGAAGATAAGTCCAAAAGGGTCCTTGTTCCGTTTTTTCAGGGAGCATGTTTCTGGGCAGATTTTCTGGCAAATATGAGTTTATCACCTTCATCTTCAAAAAATATAACCCAGAAAATAGATATAAAAAATATTCTGCAAGACACGAAAACTGGAACAGTGGTGAGAATGATGACATAATCAACTTGACCATGATAAGTTGACAATGTTTTGACCAGTTATATATTAGATAGGAAATGGACCAGACAAAACAGATATGAAATGCTAACACCATGTAACCATGATATGATGGAACCAAGAAAAAACATGTGACTGATTGGATATTTTGGACAAAATGATAAGACGTGACCCAAAAAAAAATTTGAGACAATGGACAGAAAAAATGTAAAACGAGACACAAGAAAAAGATTAAACCACCAAATCGCAAATGTAAACACGATCCAAGGATGGAACCGTGGCTCTGATGCCAAATGTAGAAAAGCTAAATATGATCCGGTGGTCTAATGTGGTGGTAAGTGGTGGTGGAAGCCATTGATGGCTTAGAGAGAGAGAGAGAGAGGTTAAATGTTAAATGTGTGTGTTCCTTGAATGAACAAAATACAATCAACACCCCTCCTTGGAAGCTAAGGAGGGGTATATATAGTCACGCACTTTACAAAGAGCCTAGTCTAGACTAAATGTGCGTGACTATGATAACTAACGGGAATTCTTAAATGTCGTCACATAAAGTGAGTTTCCAACAGACCTGAATGATGAAGAACATCATATGAAAGAAGCACATGGTTCTTGTTCACGAATGTTGGTCGCCTCATCACGTCTGAAGTTATCTCTTGACTCCATTTGATTGATATCGTTGTCTTGACACCAACATGTGAACTTGGCACTTTCGGTGTCAAAGATTTTGAATGGTGGACAATTGCTCCCCCTCAATTGTTGACCCGTGTTCTATTGAAAGCTGTAGTCACCGTTTGAGTAGTCGCCTCGTCGAGTATGTAGATATCAATTGTAAATTGCTACGGTTGGTGGAGATGATAACTTCATAAAAACAAGTTTTCTCTTGTTTTAACAAATAAATGCACTGACACGTACATATATTCGTGTTAGATTGTGTTATTACGTAAACACAATCCCTTACATGGTTATAAAGTAAACCATGCCCGAGAAAATTAATTCCCGTTGTTGAGTCAAAGCTTTCTGGTGAAATGCTTGACTTGAGTATGAAAAGCGGGTTACTATCTGAAAAAATAGCAAACCATTTTGAGCATGTTTTAAACATTTGAACTTCTGCTCGAACTTTATTTACAACCCCGTGTCATTATTGAATGACATTTCTAGTATCGTAAATATTATCGATTCCAGAAGACATGCTCTTTTTATCAAAACATTTTTTGAACACACAATTTTGAAAGATTTAGAAAAACCTTTTTGAGAAATTCTCGAAAAATTGTGTTCAACGTTTTGAAAACCAATTACTTGAGCTTAAGATGTTGAATATCTTACAAAACGAGCTCAAGTCCGAGAAGTTGTAAACTTCCCGTTGCTAAGGATAAGTTTATCATCGGCGATAAACTTTCCTTTTAATTGAAGAACGAGTCCTAAGCTGACATTTACTTAGAAATCGTTTTCATGAGCTTGAAAACTTTGACTTGTTTAACGGAAAGCTCATGACCGAGAAAGGTGAATTTCTCGTTATGAGGAAAAGCTCTCTTATTTAAAAGATTCACTTTCCTTTCTGAGCTTAAAACCTGGAATGTTTTAATACAAGCTCATGACCGAGAAAATTTAATTTCCCGTTACGAGGATAAGCTATCTTTAAAGATAAGCTTTCCTAAAATTGAAGTCCGAGTTACAGTCTGATATTTAACTGTAAGTCATTGTGCATGAGCTTAAAAACTTTGAATGTTTTTAATATAAGCTCATGCCCGAGAAAAATTAATTTCTCGTTGTGAGGATAAGTTTATCATCGGCGATAAACTTTCCTTAATTTGAAGATCGGGTCATCATCTGACATTTAATGAAGAGCCTTATACACGAGCATAAAACCTTTGAATGGTTTTAGGATAAGCTCGTGTCCAAGAAAACTTAATTTCTTGTTAAGAGGGTAAGTTATCGTTGCGTAGATAAACTTCCCTGTCTCTGGAGTCCGGGTCATCGTCTGTCATTTAACGAGGAGCCATTGTGCATGAGCTTAAAAACTTGGAATGTTTTTGATATAAGCTCATGCCCGAGAAAAATTAATTTCTCGTTGTTAGGATAAGTTTATCATCGGGATGAACTTTCCTGTCTTTTGAGATCGAGTTACAGTCTGTTATGTGACTGTAAGTCCTTGTGCACTGTAAACTTAACTGGAAATCCCCTGAGACACTTGTTTCTTAGATATCAGCTTCTTTAGCAACCAAACTCTGAGAGTGTCCTTAATTGAATGGTATACAATGATTGGACCGCTTCGTTCTTTTGGAACATCCTCTTTGGTACCTGCATTTTCATTAGGAATTTGCATGCTTGGATAAGGGTTAGCGATATCTATCTTAGAAGCAAGTGGGGGTTCACAGTTGGCCTTACTTGTGCCAGAGGTGTTCTGAGGAGATGATTCACCTGTCTTAGCTGGTAAACGTTTCCTTTTATAGAAAACCTTAAGTTCAGGCTTAGGTGATGCATCCTCCTTTTCAATTTCCTCCCTAGTAGGCTTAATAGAATCGGAGGCTATCCTAGTTAAAGGGCACTCGTTTTCTACAAGGGTGAAAGTTCTACCAGTGGGGCGCCACATTTTACCAATGGGTTTGATTTTGGCAACCCACTGGGATTTAAGTCTAGTACGGGAGTTCACCTCATTAAGTAGTTTCTTGATACAAGAATCATGATTTGCCGTAAAGACACATTTTCTACATGTTTTACAAGTAGCATATTTAATGTCCGAGTAAGATCTAGAATTCCTAGATGATTGATTGATGCTCCTAGGATGTGACATGCTACGGTTAGCAGTGTTGGGTAAACTAGAAGGCATCTGACTAGGTTTGAAATTCCTATCTCTTACTTGTGTCTTTTGCTTAGCTTCCCTGAGACCAAAAGTATGACGAACGTCATTTGAACTAGTTCCAGACGTATTCTTTGGACTATGTCTAGGGAAATTAGTGGCAATCATGTGATTAGGTCTTGCAAAATCTGTTTTAGTCACATTGGGCCTAGATGGTGGAGTGACTGTTCTAGAAAGATGAACCATATCAACTTGGGAGGCAAACCGCGGTCTCGAGGATTGTGATCGCTCGGATCTAAATGCAGTAGGTTGTCTGACAGTCGGTTGTCTGACGAACTGATTTGTAGGCGGTTTCCCCAAGATTGATGGTTTTTCAAGCTTAGTGTCCACACTAGGTCCTTTAGTTTTTCGCAAATCATTTTTCAACGCGGCTATAGCAAAGACCTTTTCCTGTACTTGAGCCTTTAAGGTCTCATTTTCTTTGAACAATTTATCTTGGGATGCCAACTTAGATTCAAGTAACTTAATTTGTTTCAAAAGATTATCCTTTTCAGCTTTAGAATCTAGAACTGTTTGATCCAATTTTCGTTCAAGAACAACGTTTGACTTTTCAAGTTTTTCAAAATATGTTTCAAATTTCTCCGTTTTCTTCGAAAATTCAATTTTGGCATCCTCAAGTTCTTTTGATTGCTGAGCTAAAATCATTTCAAGCTCTTTAATCCTAGAAGCAGAATTGGTTAACGTAGCAGTCATAAAGCACTTATCATGATGTTTAGCATTTTGAACACTTTCTCCCCCATTATGACTCACATCGGATGAATCATATGCGGTATTACATTGTACCATGTCCGCAGGCTCTTCGTCATTAATGGGTAAGGTGTCATCAAAAGAGATCTCGTGAACATTGCCTGACGTGCCACTGGTATCATGTTGTTCTCCTGATTGCGTGCTCTTGCCATCGTTATGCTCCAAGTTGTCACCCGTATGACCATTCTCCTCTTGTATCTGCATCATAGATTCTTGCACTCCATTATCATACACTTGGTGAAGTCTGGATCTTTCATAAATCGAAGACGAAACCGATGTCATAAATTTCAACAGTTTATCACAGAAATCTTTAACATCGTTCTGTGTGTATTGAAGAAATGACCGGCATATCCCTGAATTGTCAGACTTGATGATATTGAATTGGAGGAAAGGCGTGAGTTGTGTCACAAGAGCCTGATATGCAGTTTCTGATGCAGAGTGATTAAAGTCTTCTTTGTGAAGTTGCTCAGCTAGGTGGTTCAAGTTGAGAAATAGTGACTCGATGAATGTATACTGATGTTGACCGAAGAGTGTCACAAATTCGCTTCCTCCTTGAACCCATGCAAACGTCCTAAGATGTGACTGAAGTAGTCGACATGACATTATACTACTTTCTCTAGCTTTGTCTTGCAAAAAATGCAATTCTCCCTCGTTCGATGTTGAGTTCGAAAAATCCATTGTAAGTCGATGAAGAATGATGCGGATATTTTTGTCAGCTCAATACGATTATAAAATAAACCGGAGACCAATTCAAATGAAACCCGTCAACAAATAAATCCAAGCAACAGTAAATATAATGATTGGACCGTCAAATATTTTAACACTTTAATTCTTTCAAAATACCCGCCTCAACATGATGTACCAAATTCTAATATATCAATGGACAAAATATATAAAATAAACTTAACTAAAATTAAAATTTAAATAACTGATATATTTAAAAAAAAATGAACAAAATTTATTAAACTCAAATTTAAAAGTGACAAAAATACAAAACTAATTTAACTAACAAAAAAACTTTAAAATCTTAAAAAAAAAAAAATTTTACTTAACTTAAAAATAAAGAACTTACTTTAACTAATATTAAAATTGAATAAAATTAAAATGATGAAAAATAATTTGGATATAAAGTTGATAAAGTCACGTGTATGAATGTAACGTGTAATCTATTTGATATATCCAAAACTTTCCAAATCTATTTGATATATCTAAAACTTTCCAAAACGTGGCCAAACAATAAATGGGACGTGGGGCTTTAACGTGGCAAGAAATAGAGGAGAGGTGGGGCGTTTCTTGTAACCTCCGCCTATAAAGAACATATAAGTCAACCCTAATTTATATCTATCTCCTAATCTCACTAACTCCCTTCTCTTGGTAAACTTAGAAACCTCCGTCCCAATGAACAATAATCAGTCCAGCGCCTAAAAATCCTAAAAATCCTCAACCGACGAGAATAACCTCAACTCTCCTCAAACAGATCAAATCTCATATCCACAAAGCTTTCTCAGCAAATCTATCTCAACAGTACACTCTTTTTCATCCAGATACCAACCAAAGAAGACGACTTCAAGATTCATGAATGAATCTCGGGTAGGTGTTTTTTCTTTTGTGGATCGAGGATGTGTGTTTATACGGAGATCTTTCTGTGTGTGTGGGTCGATGGTTTGATTTTGTGTCGAGAGAATAGGTGTGAATCGAGTGTTAAATAGGAGTCTTGGTTTTTGTGGGTCAAAAATGTGAGACGAGGGTAGGTCTTGTCTGGGTTTTGTTCGATGACTATTTTTGTTGTTGAGGCTGATGAGGGTGTGAGATGTCGAAAGTATGGGTGAGGGAGTGGAGGGTATGGGTGAGGCAGTCGAGGGTGAGTTGAGTGTGTTCGTTTGTGGTTTTGGTCGAGAGAGAAAAAGCGAGTTTGGATCGAGTCCTGACACCGTGGTCGAATGTTGTTAGTCGAGAGGGTGTTGGTTTGACAGTTTTGAGACACGGTTGTGAGGGTCGAGACGAGTTAGACGATGGTGAGTTGAATGGTGTGAGTGAATGGTGTGAGTCAAGAGTGAAGGGTTCGAGTGTTGGTCGAGAGTTTAAGTCGAATCAAGGTCTTTGGTCTTGTGTGTTGAGTTAGGTGTTCGAATAAAATATTATGAGTCCGGTTCAGATTGAAGTCTTGGTTTTAGTCGAGTCTAAGAATCAGTCTGTGTTTTGGTCATCGCAATATTGCAAAACAAACTCACCATCGCAATAAAACTACTTCCATCGCAATGTTTTAATTTTTCATCGTAAAACAGTCAAAAACTTCCATCGCAATATTCAAAACTTCCATCGCAATGTCTATAAAATTTTGGCAGAGTTTCGACCTCACTGTACCTTAAACCCGTCGCATTCACGATCGCAAAGTACGATCGGAATACACGTCGGATTAGGGTATCGGAATCCTTGATCGCAAAGTAGAACCTTTCGGTTATTGCGATCGAGATGTCAAAGTACAAACCTGGTGATATTATGATCGGAATAAGGCGACGTTCTATTGGAATGGGACAAAAAATTAAAGCATCGGAATGATATACCCCTTTTCAGATACAAGACGATGATAAAAAAGACAAAATAGAAAAAGATGAAGACGTTGATAAAAAAAACAAAATAGAAAAAGATGAAAACGTGGATAGAAAGAAAGACAAAACAAAAAACTTTTTATCAAATAAAAAAAAACAGTAGATAAGTAAATTAATTAAAAACAGTAGAAAAATAAATAATATCAAATAGACTAAAGTTTAACAAAATTTGATAAGAGACGAGAGTAAAAAAATTTAATAGAAAGATTTTTGTAGAAAGATTTGATAAAATTTTATCAAACCGAAACCTTAAAGAATAAATAGACGAAAGAAAGAAAAAAAATTGTGAAAGAAAGAAACTTTACCACCAAATCAATAGATAAAACATGTTAATCCGAAGAATCAACCATGCTCTTGATACCAATTGTAGGATCTTAGTTTTCTAAGGATTAGACAAGTTATGGATTATCTATTAATATGGATGGAAAATGGAGGAAGTTTAGAGAGAGAAAGAAGAGAGAGAAAGGAGAGAGTTAAGAAAGATGGAAATGTGATTAGTGAAAGTGTAAGTGAACCAACAACCCCTCCTAACATGCTAGGAGGGGGGTTTATATAGCCCACCCTACATGTGGGCTATATGGGCTATATTGGATCACGAGCCCAATATCATTGGAGTGACCGATCCTTTCTAAATACGTAAAAACGTATTTCCAACAATCTCCCCCAAAGGGAGGTCACTCCAAGTTACAATGTCCTAAATAGTCTAAAGCTCGTGATCTATGCTAATAATGATGTGACCGAGACTTTCCTTGGAAAAACGTATTTCCAACACGAATCAAATAGGCGCGTGTACACGCCTATCTTTCCCTTTGGCGCATCCGTAATTGCCTCACCTTCACCTGGATAGGTTGGGTGTATGCTTTCGGGAATATAGTACTTAGACAAAAATTCTATGTATTTTTCTGCAGACATCACGTTCAGGACATCCGTGATAAGAGGGTTGTCCTTTACCATGTTTTATAAAAAGTGTTTGTAAGGCGTGATGATCTAACCTGCGGCGGAGGAAATCCGTAGAATAGAAGGCAAAAGTTTGAAGGAAAGAGCTTGGAAATAACAATGGCGGAAAGAGTGTGAACTGTGTGTGTAACAAACGCACACACCAACTCTTATATAGGGTTTCCTCGACTTCCGAGGTAACGTGGATGTTTGACACGTGTAGGCCACTACGCCTATCCAACGGATGGGATTTCTGACACTTCTGAAACGTTAGAGGGGACCCACGGGTCACTTCTTAGCAGTTTTACGTGGCTCAATGGTGGGCATTAATGGTGCACTTTTGCAGAAGTGCGACTGACCAGTTGACAACCATTAATGCATTTATTCTTATGTCGGGATATGTGGTCCTACGTAAGACCATATACAATGCTACATTTAATTTGTCTCGGCCGTTACGTGCGGATGAGGTCCTATTGGAATAACATTCCTCAAACAGGCAGCCACGTGTGGCCATAGCAAAATCTTAAATGTTTATCATTCCCTAGATATTTCTTGGTACGTCCGGAGAGCATCTTGATAGTCTAGAGGTTACGCCTATGGCTGTAACAACTAGACTGGGGGGACATGATGACGTATAGTCCCCAGCCAGGTCAGGAACCCGGCCCACGGGTACTACCCGTATCCGGCCCATCACAAATGGGTGGGAATAATGTAATTTGAGCTTATGGGCTTGGATGAACAGTAACCGCACAAACGTGTGCGGCCCACGGCCCGGCATGGCCGGTACAGGGTTAGACAGATTCATATTTTGTCTATGAATAGGATTTACCCCAAAGAAGAGGACACTCACACACCATAATTAGAAGATAACAATCAATCTAATTCTGGTACTTATCCTTTCCTTAGGGCCAAAGTATCAGTGACTGCCCATTAGGGTTTCACTACCTATAAAAGGAACCCCCAAAGGTTCCACAAAGGTATTACGTTCTATACACTCTCAACCCATCCGATTCCTATAAACCCTAACCGATTACTTACTCTCACGCCGGAGTCTAATCGTGGGAAACATTCCCACGGTAAGCCTAACGCGTGTTGTTTAGTGAGCAGGATCTCAACCATACAGTTCACTTGGTGCAGGAGCTGAAGTCCAGCCAACCCGAATTAAGACTTATTCAGGTCTAGCAAGGATCACCCAACTTTTGTATCAACATATGGCATTTCATGGGAACTGTTTGATTTGGAAATGATCATGTTGCTGTAATTCCAGTCTATGGTGATCTTCATTGGGGAAATATAATCATCACCAGAATTTCCTTTGTTGATGGTTTGGGACACAACTTGTTCTCGGTTGGGCAATTCTGTGATTCAAAATTAGAAGTAGCCTTCAGAAGTCATACATGCTTTGTAAGAGATCTTGAAGGAATTGATTTGACGAAAGGAAATCGTACCACCAACCTGTACACCATTGATCTTTTCAAATGTCTGATGCTTCTCCAATTTGTCTCATGTCCCGAGCCACATCAACAAAGTCATGGTTATGGCATCAAAGGTTATCTCATCTCAATTTCAATGCCATCATCCAACTCGCGAAAGATGATCTTGTTACCTGATAGGTGTGAAAACACCCATCCTGTTACCACTTAATTATAATAATAACCCAGCCAAAACGTGGATTTTTCGTCGTAAATGTCGGAATTATGCGTGGTTTATGTTTTTATTGTGTTTTAGGACCAAAATATGAAAAAGGAGGAAAACACGGGCTTTCACGGGCTTTTATCGATGAAAACGAGAAAAGACGAAGTCAAAAGATCAAGAGTGCAAAAAGAACGGAAGTCCAAGGCCTATTCTAAAGATTTATCGAAGAAAAAGTCTAAAGACAGAAGTTTAATGAAGTCGAAGAACTCAAGTCTAATAATTGAAGAAATTATAAGACAAGTTCAATTTATATCGACAAATCCCAAGACGACGTCGAGAAAGACAAAGAAATTAAATCGAGCCGAGACAAGATGAAAGAGAGAAGAAAGCATCATCACATGTTCTCCTCCTATAAATACCCTCCTAATGTGTCATTAGGAGGGTGTTAGAGAGTTAGATAATTTTTAGTTAGTTTATTTTTATGCATTAGGAGTAGGTAAGTACTTTCTCTCTCTAGATTTAATTTCTCTCCCTAAACTTTTCTTTCAAGTTTTCGTAATCTTTAATCTTTAATCTTGTACTTTTGAATCTTTAATCTTTGTGTTTAATCTCTAGCTTTTTATTAATCTCAATATACTTTTCTTATTAGTTTAATCTTAATCTTAATCTTTTTCATCATATTTTTCTATAAAGTTTAAATCTTTTTAAATTTCGTGATTTGTTTTTAAAGTTTTTATAATTTTTAGCATTAATCTAGGCTTTTTAGTTAGCTTATTGGTGTTTTATTTTGCTTATTGTCCTTAAAATGTTAAGTTTTAAGTGCTTATGTTCGTCCTCTTTAGTGTCCCTAGTTTTTAGGAATATCTGATTCGATTTTGCAATACCTTGTGTATTGCGAAATTGAACCTTCTACATAATTGCGAATTTGAACTTCAACACAATTGCGGAATTGAACTTCTTTCCTGATTGCGAAATCTTGGTTTTCAGTGATTGCGAAATCTTGGTTTTTAGTGATTGCGGAATTGTGCTAATCTGACATTTCAGAATTCTTCTTTTTGCATGAATGTGAAATCATTCCCTAATCACGCATTGCGGAATCCTTTTTACAATATTGCGGATTTATATCCCAATTTTCACGATTGTGAAATCTTTGATTTTGTTAGTTGCGAAATTGTTTATTTTTATTGCGAATTTATTTCAATTTTTAGTAATTGCGATACTTAAATTTAATTTTTAAACTAATTTTTCCCGCCATTTTTACTTAGTTTATTTTAATTTCTTTGTCTTAATTTTACTTAGCCTTATGTTTACTTGTTCGTCTTAGTTTAATTTTTAAAGTATTTTATTTTAAAGTTTTTAAATTTATCAAAGTTTTAAGTTTTAATATTTACTTTTATTTAGTTTAATTTCTTCGTCATTTAACTTTTAAGTCATTTAATTTTAGTTTAAATTTTCACGCTTTTGTTTTTACTTTATTTTTACCCTTTACGCAACGACATTTTCATTCATTTTAGTTTAAAATAGATAACCTTTTTCCTTTATATTCCACCAAGAACGACGGAGTCATACTTTCAACTGGTAATCAATTCGATTAGACCGTGAACAACGAACTTTTATAACTAAGTAAAATCTAGTTATTAAATGGCGCCGCTGCCGGCTCTTTCCGTGAAGATTAACGGTTTTCTATGAGAGACGCGTTGAATTTTGGGATCCGTTCACTCGTGAACGTTATTTTTCTTGCTCAAAAATTTTCAAAAATCCATAAAAATTAAAAATTGTTAAAAATCCATAAAAATAAAAAAATTTCAAAAATCCAAAAACATTTTATTTTATTTTTACACGTACATATATATTCTCTATTTCTTTTGTATCTTTTTCTTTTGCTTTTGCAGGTGTATGCATACTAGATCTTCAACTTATTCTGAGCCCGAGACTCGTTAAGATTTAGATATGGCTGGTGTGCACAACAAAAATAATCCACCCCACCCCAACATGAATAACAAACACAATGTTCCCCCACCCGATCTTCGAACAATGGAGGAGCTTTGTCAACCAACCATGAATGGAAGAGGAGTACCGATTGCGCCGATGCAAATCACGACTCCAGAGTTTTCGTTGAAGCATCACATGATCCAACAAGTTCAAAACACTTGTCCATTTCGCGGATTACCGGATGATGATGCCTACAAACACCTCGACAAATTCATTACCGTTACTCAAAGCATGAAGTTGCCCGGGGTTACTATGGACTTTCTTCGCCTTCACCTATTTCCACACACCTTATCCCACCATGCCGAAAAATGGTTTGATCGTCTTCCGAAGAATTCAATTCATACTTGGGATGAGATGACTCAACGCTTTTTGTCGCGCTACTTTCCACCATCCATGGTCACGAGCCTTCGGAATCAAATTAGTGGATTTACTCAAGAACCTGATGAATCACTTTTTGATGCTTGGGAACGTTATAATGTTTTGATTGATCGATGTCCAAACCATAACATGCTCCCCGTTACTTTGATTGATACTTTCTACAATGGTTTAACTTTTCGTGATCGTGTTACGATTAATGCTGCCGCCGGTGGCACATTTATGAAAAGAAGACCTGAGGAGTGTAGAGAGCTTATCGAGAACATGACTACTCATCACAAAAATTGGGATTCATCTGCATCTTTTTGGAATAACACGAGAGTCAATGTTTCTTCTACTTCTTCAAACCCTGATATCACCGAATTGACCCGCGCAATGGTCGAAATGAGCAAAAACATGCAACTTTTTGCTACAAATCAACAACAACAAGTTAAAGCTGTTGCAACTTCTTGTGAGATTTGTGGGGGTCCTCATTCATACACTGATTGTCCTTCTACTCATGACAATCCGGAAAACGTGTATGCGGCTCATGGTAACTATTCAACAGAAAACTACCAAGCCCGACCTCAAGGTGATCGTAACTTGCTAAGTTACCGTTCTAACAACTTTCTTTCACCCGGTTTTTCTCCTCAAAACCACAACCCCAACAACTTTAGTAGAAGCAACCCAAACCCACCTAGAGCTTCTAATCCTTATCACCCACCCACCCGCTCAACAACCACCACCCATTAATCAAGATGTTGAAACTTTCATGAGGACCCAAGGAGAGCAAATAAAGAATCTGCAAAGCCAAACCCACCTAGAGCTTCTAATCCTTATCACCCACCCGCTCAACAACTACCACCCATTAATCAAGATGTTGAAACTTTCATGAGGACCCAAGGAGAGCAAATCAAGAATCTTCAAAGCCAAATCATCAACTTAAAAGGAGATATCACTAAGCAAGGGAATGATATTAGAACCGATCTTCGACATGATATGCAAACCTCCTTCAGCAATTAAACGAATGATTTAAAGAATATGATGGCTAGTTTCTTCCCAAGTACTCAACCCTCTACTTCGGGCTCTCTTCCTTCAAATACCGTCACCAACCTAAGAGCGAATGTGAGTGCTATTACTACACGCAGTGGAGCTACCTTAGTAGGACCATCTACCACTCCCCCAGTTACTCCATCTACACCTCCTCCACCATCATTTATCCCTCCTACTCCCACGCCTAGTATCAGTTCTCCATTACTGTCTCCAACAACGGAAGTACGCAAGAAACACCCTTCACCAACCCCACCTTCCACCTTTAAACCTTCAACATCTCAACCTTTACCTACTACAACTACACCAACTAAACCTAATATCCCTTATCCGTCTCGCTTAGACAAGTGCCAATTTCTCACCAAGGATAATATTCAAGTGTCAAATTTTTTGAAGAAAATTTCGGGACTGACCATCACCTTTAGCCTTGTTGAAGCTCTATCCCAAATGCCTAAATTTGTTAAGATGTTTAAGGAATTGCTTAATAAGAAGGAGAAGATGGCCGAGTTTGTTAATACTCGACTGAATGAAAACTGTTCTGCAATCCTTCTTAAAGAACTTCCGGAGAAACTTGGAGATCCCGATCGCTTTGTGCTACCATGTACTTTTCACCAAACCGAAGAATTTACTGCCTTATCCGATCTCGAGGCAAGTATAAATCTGATGCCTTTAAGTGTTTGGAAAAAGTTATCATTACCCGACCTTAAACCAACAAAGACGACTCTTGAGCTAGCAAATCGCACTCTCGCTTACCCCGTTGGTATTGCCGAAGATGTGTTCATTAAAGTTGGCACCTTCACTTTTCCGGTCGACTTTGTTGTTGTTGATTATGAAATGGACCCTCGTATTCCGTTAATACTTGGTCGGTCATTCTTGAGAACCGGAAAAGCATTAGTCGATGTTGCTGAAGGTGAGCTCATTTTAAGGGTCGGGAATGATGCTCAAGAGTTTAAAATGGGGAAGATCACAACCAAACCCAATGGAAGAGAATCAGCAAATATGATTAATGTGCTTGATGATTTTGTCGTCTACAACAATCCTCTTTTCGATACTTGCTATGACAATCCACTTTTCCAAGATGATGTGGATGATTCTCTCTCCAATTTTGATCCTCCACCAATATATGAGTCTCCACCGATCTATGATGACTACGATGATGATTCTAGTTCCGATGGGGATGATTATGTTAATTTTGTTTCAGAGTATCCAGACATGCCAACTTATGATGATTTTGATGATGTTGATACTCTCTCGAGTGATTCTTCTCATGATGACCTTACTTCTACTTTTGATGAAGATCCTCCACCAACCATGCTTTATCCTACTTTGGATGACTACTCATTTGAGGAAGATTTTACTACTTTTCTCAACACTTACTTCCCAAATGAGAGTGATTCTCCTCCTTTGGACTTTGATGATGCTCTTTATCCTCCTTCGGATATGAAGAAAACTATTTCAAAGAAGAAGAAGCCGAAAGACACCGATATCCGTAGTACCTATGTCTTGACACCTCTTTATCCACCTTCTGAGGATGAGATTGTGCGATTTATGAGTGGATCTTCTTCAAGGTCTACTGAGTCTGAGTGTTATTTTCCCCTAAAGAAAAAGGTGTTCGATCCCGGTATTGCAATTTCTAAGCCATCTCAGTATCCATCTGATGAAATAAAAGGAAAGATTTTTTGGAACTTTTGGAGATAGGCTTGCACCTCATCACCCTTGCTACCACCGTGCTCAACAACTATTTAAGGGAACCTTGCCTACTTTTCTTTGGCTTGCCTTGTTCACCTTAAGTTTGTGCTACTTGATGGATGAAAACCATGTATTTGATCCCGGTGGATGTGTTTCAAGCTTCTTCCTATGCTAATCAAGGTCGAGTCAGGCTCACGAATCGGTTAACAAAAACAAGCGCTTCTTAGGAGGCAACCCGCAGTATGTATCCTTTTTCTCTGTTTTTATAATAAGTGTAGGGGGAGACCCTGGTATGTGTTTGTTTTATTCTTTCTTATCATGTACAGGGATTCGAGCTTTCAAAAATCCACTCTTGATGACTTTTGACGACCCGTGATTCCGTGTACCCCTTTTCCCGGTTCTATCCTAAACTATTTTGATTCTCTATTTTATATTCTTCAATATTGAAATAGGAATCACTTTAGTTGTCCTTTCCTTAGCAAGATTTAAACAAAGTGCACAATGTACTAAGTGTAGGGGAGGTTACTTCCACATGCTTAAACATTGAGGAAAATGTTTATATTAAGTGTAGCGGGGACTTCTACCGAAGTTAAGTGGGCTTTTCCTTGTATTTGTCCTCATTTTAACCGGAAAATCGGTTTTTCGACATTTTTCAAAATTTTTGATCTATTTTGGCCTAGTATTTTTACCTTTGTTATTGTTATTTTATTTCTTTTCTATAATAAATTTTAATAAAGTGGTTTTAGTTTTTAAACGTTGTGAATATTTTGACTCAACCCGAGTTTACTTATCCAAGTTTACTCTAGCTATTATCCTTAACGTGTTTAAGTCAAGATTTGCTAGGCTTTTATATAGGGAACTTTAAAACGCAAAAGTCTTAACTCTTACGGGTTAAGAACAAGAATTTTCGCAAGTTCCTATAATTGATCCTAGAAAGTCGTTTATCGAGGGAATTTTTAAAATGCAAATTCTAAACTTGAAAAAGTCTAAGAAGTTGCAAGATCCTATAGATGACTTGAAAGCCCAAAACATTGATTTAATTGGCTAAGCATCTACGAGTCTCATTCCTTGAGATTTTAAATTGTGGAGAACGAGAGATGATAGAGTCAATTATAAGTTTGGTATTCTTTCATGAATTTATGTGAGTTGATTATAAGCTTTTTCTCCCATTACTTGTTAATAAATATAATTGCAATAAGTAAGGTTGTACGATTTGAAAAGTCACTTAGCTTCTAGCACAAGATCGTTTAAAAGTTACTCGGTATTAATTAGAGTTCATAGCCAAGGCATAACTTATTGAAGCAGGATGCGAAGATTGGCGAGTCCGAAAAGTCCCTAACAAGGCATGAGGGCTACATTTTGTTGCTAAAGATCCCAAGTGATGTGAAAAATCATTTATCAAAAATCAATATGAAGGATCGAGACACACGACGAAAAGAAAATACTCCCCTAAAGATCATGGAGAAGTCTATCCAAAAAGGCCCTAACAAGGTATGAGGATAAATAGATCCAATTCCTAAAAGGAGGCGGATCATTGTATATCAAAATCCCAAATAAAGATTGGAGAAAAATGAAGAAGTCGTGGTCCAAGTATGAAGAATCACTCAAAACTTCAAGTGAAGAAATTCCTATTAAGAGGAGAAGACCATTATTTCATGAATGTCTCTCAAGATTTGAAGTATGAAGTCGCTGCCAAATATTGGTCCGAGAAAGGTCTCAAATCGTGAAGCGAGTTATGCCAAGATATGAACTTTATGAGGTCCCGAGAAGTAGTTTTAAAAGATTTTGTCCTTTAGCTAACTATTGATTAAATCGTCCTACTTTATTTTTAGCCTAATTACCTATCGAAATAAGTCAAACAATGCATCCTCGTGATCATTCAAGACAACAATAAAATATAAGAGATACACCTAGGAATAAGGGAGTTTAAGTGAATAATTGGCCCACATGAATTTGTGTTAGTGTGCTAACTTATAATAACAATGATCTCGTTTTTAAGCTTGGTATGGGGAACGTGAAACTTGAGGGTGATAAACTTTCATGACATTCCAAAACCCTTAGGTAAGTTTTTGATCTTTTTACTTGTTTTCTTCCTTTAAATATTTTGTCTCTTTAATAAAGGCCAATGTGGATTGATTATGATGGAAAATGTAAATCTTGCTTTGTAATTAATGTATTGCATGAGGGTATTGCAATGGTCAAGTGTAGGGGATTTGATAGGCGTGAAAACACCCATCCTGTTACCACTTAATTATAATAATAACAAGCCAAAACGTGTATTTTATGTCGTAAATGTCAGAATTATGCGTGGTTTGTGTTTTTATTGTGTTTTAGGACCAAAAGATGAAAAAGGAGGAAAACACGGGCTTTCACGGGCTTTTATCGATGAAAACGAGAAAAGACAAAGTCAAAAGATCAAGAGTGCAAAAAGAACGGAAGTCCAAGGCCTATTCTGAAGATTGATCGAAGAAAAAGTCTAAAGACGAAAGTTTAATGAAGTCGAAGAACTCAAGTCTAATTATTGAAGAAATTATAAGACAAGTTCAATTTATATCGACAAATCCCAAGAGGACGTCGAGAAAGACAAAGAAATTAAATGGAGTCGAGACAAGATGAAAGAGAGAAGAAAGTATCATCACATGTACTCCTCCTATAAATACCCTCCTAATGTGTCATTAGGAGGGTTTTAGAGAGTTAGATAATTTTTAGTTAGTTTATTTTTATGCATTAGGAGTAGGTAAGTACTTTCTCTCTCTGGATTTAATTTCTCTCTCTAAACTTTTCTTTCAAGTTTTCTTAATCTTTAATCTTTAATCTTGTACTTTTGAATCTTTAATCTTTGTGTTTAATCTCTAGCTTTTTATTAATCTCAATCTACTTTTCTTATTAGTTTAATCTTAATCCTAATCTTTTTCATCATATTTTTATATAAAATTTAAATCTTTTTAAATATCGTGATTTGTTTTTAAAGTTTTTATAAGTTTTAGCATTAATCTAGGCTTTTTAGTTAGCTTATTGGTGTTTTATTTTGCTTATTGTCCTTAAAAAGTTAAGATTTAAGTGCTTATTTTCGTCCTTTTTAGTGTCCCTAGTTTTTAGGAATATCTGATTCGATTTTGCAATACCTTGTGTATTGCGAAATTGAACCTTTTACATAATTGAGAATTTGAACTTCAACACAATTGCGGAATTGAACTTCTTTCCTGATTGCGAAATCTTGGTTTTCAGTGATTGCGAAATCTTGGTTTTCAGTGATTGCGAAATCTTGGTTTTCAGTGATTGCGGAATTTTGCTAATCTGACATTGCGGAATTCTTCTTTTGCATGATTGCGAAATCATTCCCTAATCACGCATTGCGGAATCCTTGGTTTTCAAATATTGCGGATTTATATCCCAATTTTCAAGATTGCGAAATCTTTTATTTTGTTAATTGCGAAATTGTTTCTTTTTATTGCGAATTTATTTCAATTTTTAGTAATTGCGAAATTAATTAGTTTTTACTTAAATTTAATTTTTAAACTAATTTTTCCCGCCATTTTTACTTAGTTTATTTTAATTGCTTTGTCTTAATTTTACTTAGCCTTATGTTTACTTGTTTGTCTTGGTTTAAATTTTAAAGTATTTTATTTTAAAGTTTTTAAATTTATCAAAGTTTTAAGTTTTAATATTTACTTTTATTCAGTTTAATTTCTTCCTCATTTAACTTTTAAGTCATTTAATTTTAGTTTAAATTTTCACGCTTTTGTTTTTACTTTATTTTTACCCTTTACGCAACGAAATTTTCATTCATTTTAGTTTAAAATAGATAACCTTTTTCCTTTATATTCCGCCAAGAACGACTGAGTCATACTTTCAACTAGTAACCAATTCGAATTGAAGCGAGACGATAACTTTTCATACTTGGCAAAAACCAAGTATTATTACCGGTCTTCCAAAGTTCAAATATACTAAAGACCATATTTGTCCTTCATGTGAGAAAGGTAAGAGCAAGAAGAAGCCTCACAAACCCAAACCTGTTTCAAACTCTACGAATAGGTTACATCTCCTACATATGGATTTGTGTGTCCCAATGAGAATCAAAAGCATTAATGGAAAGCGGTACATCCTAGTGATTATGGATGATTATTCTCGTTACACATGGGTTCATTTTCTTGCTTCAAAAGATGAAGCCCCTGGTGTAAATTATTAATTTCTTGAAGAAAACACCAGTGCTACTTAAAGACCCTGTTATCATTGTACGAACAGATAACGGCACATAATTCACCAATCAGCAGCTGAAAGCTTGTTTTGACGAAGTTAGGATTTCTCATCAAACTTCGGTTGTAAGAACTATAGAGCAGAATGGAGTTATGGAACGGAGGAAGCGTACGTTAGTTGAAGCTGCTCGGACAATGCTTCTATCCTCCAGTGCATCGTTATTCCTTTGGGCCGGCGCTATAGCAACTGCATGTTATACTCCGAAGCGCTCCATTATTCACACGCGATTGAACAAAACACCTTATGAGATCATTAATGGAAGAAAACTGGATATATCATTTCTACATGTCTTCGGTGCATTATGTTATCCGAAGAATGATTGTGAAGATATCGGTAAACTTGAACCTAAAGGTGATATTGGCTTTTTCATTTGTTACTCTTCAACTGCTTGTGCTTACAGGATTTATAATCGAAGGAATAGAAAGGTAATTGAGACTATGAATGTCACCTTTGATGAACTCTCGGGTATGGCCTCTCAACATAGAAGTTCAAATACAGAGCTTCAAGGGAAGACTTCTGGACACGTCAGTTCAGGACTCGCGCTTCAATTTGCACCGTCAACAATCTCATCGTTACAACCTTTGGAACATGACTTGGAAGTTTTATTTGGGCCAATTTATGATGAATATATGGAGGGTCCTTTGTCATTTGGTGTTCCTCAAAATGCCCCGGCTACACCTGCTACGGTTGTTCCAGAACCTCCAATTGCATCTACACCAATGGCATCCGTTTTTGCACCATCTACATCAACCTCAACCATATTAACTCCAAACATTCCAACCACCTCTGAGACTGCTGACGCGACTCAACAACATTTTCAGCAAATCCCTAATCATGTTCATCTTCAGAATGAAATCGTTGCTGAAAATGCGATGCTAAATGAACATGAGTTTGTTAACCCATTCGCGGCTTCCACAAGTACCATTCAGCCTTCAACACCATATGTGGATCCGTCAAGCTCGCATCAATTTTCTCATACACTTCCACATGAACACAAATGGACTAAGGATCATCCTTTGGTTCAAGTGATTGGTAATCTCTCACGACCAGTCTTGACACGAAATCAGCTGCGTACCGATGGTGATATGTTTATCTATGCACTATCAGTCAGCACAATGGAACCAGCAAGTTTTAGAGAAGCAATGACCGACACATCATGGATTGAGTCTATGCAAGAAGAGATCAATCAATTCATCCGGCTTGATGTATTGGAGTTAGTACCACGCCCGGACAATATCGATCCCCTTACCCTGAAATGGTTATTCAAAAACAAGATGGATGAAGTGTGAAAACCTTGTATTCCTTGAATCTTTTAGCTACTAGGCATAATCATTGTTCATATGATTAACAATCAAAGCGGAAAAGAACAATAATTAGGAAACAAGGTGTTTAGGCACAAGACACAAAGAATTACTCAATTGGATTGTTCATTAGCTTAATAACAAACAATCACTAGGTGTGTATACATTAATCCCACACCTAGTCGACACACGCTTTAGGTTCACATTGTGAATGAGAGTTATGAAAAACCTAATAACCCTTGGTTCCTTTTATAGTGTAAGGATTAGGGTTTTACAAGAGATAAGATCAAATAAAACATGCATATATTCTATTTAAATAAACTAATACAAAATATTAATAAATAATATTCTGAGTATTTATCCTAAATAGATTTTCTAACAACGTTTGACTTCTGTCAGTGTCCCGTTTACATTTGTCAGTGCCTAGACACAATGTGTCAGCGTTGAGACAAATGCCTTCATGTTTTCTTCGTTTTGAGTTTCTACCACATCAACTTTTTGACCCAACAATCTTCCCCTAGCTGAGGTCGGAAAAACTCTTTGTGTATCTCTTGTAAGTGGTACATCATCTTCAAATTGATTCCCTTCAAGTGTAGCATGTATGTCTTCCCCTTTTTGTCACATCAATAGGGAAGGAAACAATGTATGCAATCGAAGATTCTCCAAATGTAGGCTCTATATAATGATTCTGAAGAAAAATAACTATAATATTCTTGATGTAGAAGTAGAGTAACCCAAACCTATGTTCCATGTCTTGTACTATTCACGTGACGTCGAACTTATATGCAGATTTTATAAGCAGACCTCGATCTCTTGTCAAAATCCTCATCCTTTGTGAGACACTGAGCACGATAATATAACTCCTTCAAGTGATAGCAATCCTATTTTGCTAGATATGACAAGTCTTCGTCACCAACCATTAAAAGCACGAACAAGTTATCTTGAAAGTCAGTGAATGGTACGTCACGACTTTAAAAATATGATAGAACGTAAACTCGCGAAAATCTTCTTCGAACATCAAACTTACCATAAGAAATCTTCCCCTTAAGCCAACACCTCTTCATGACAAATCTTAATGAAATAACATCTTCATACCATATGTAAAAGTTTTGGAACAGATAACTCTTTCACAACGCTACCCCAGTTACATAATCTAATATCTATCAGATTCTTCATGAATTGTTGCTAACTTACTTAAAAATCATTGATCCCTTTAAAAATATCCGAGCCATTAATATCAACATGATATTCTGAATAAAATAGAGATTCCACGTAACTTAGTGTGTAAATACCTTGTTTTGTGTGCCAAAACATAAGCAATTTTCCAAACAGCAACATTTTCTTTGTCATCCAAGATCCTTCACTGTCCAAGATCTCATCATTGTGTTTTGTCCAATATCGGACAACACTTGTCAGCGTTTGAAAAAAAATATCTCAAACGACACATGAATTTATGTCAGCGCCTACATATAACTTTGTTAGCGCCAACTTTATACTTGTCAGTGCCTGGCCATCAGCGTCTTAACCATGCTTTGTCAGCGTCAATGACATCCACTGATACCAACATCTATCAGCGTCTACATAACACATGTCAGTGGCTAATCGATCTAAGGCTTTACAAACCCTAAATCATGATTTTATGTGAAAACCATAAACTGCAGTGAAATTCGACTTGGAATAACTTTTTCCTAAGAGCTCAGATCGAAGATCCCTTCGGTGAGATCCTAGACACAAGTGTCCAAAACCAACAGCAAAAATTTCACGATGATCCAACGGTTAACGAAGGAGAAATCGCGTTTTTACTATTACTGTTCACAAAAAACAGCATATCACCACTGCTGTCTTCATCGCTTAATAACTTTTTCTTAGTGATAGATCTCGCCAATCCCTCCGGTGGATATCTAGATATATGTGTGTAGAATACACACAAAATCTTTTGTGTCGATCCAACGGTTCAATAAAAAGTTATGGCCTTCTGAATACTACTGCCACACAAAATCGCCCAGAAAAAACCATAGACGGATTTTTCTTTTCTTCTCAAAACACGAACACCTTGTTGGTCCTAGCATCACGAGCCACGAGGCTCTGATACCAACTGTGGAAACCTTGGATTCCTCGAATCTTTTAGCTACTAGGCATAATCATTGTTCATATGATTAACAATCAAAGCGGAAAAGAACAATAATTAGGAAACAAGGTGTTTAGGCACAAGACACAAAGAATTACTCAATTGGATTGTTCATTAGCTTAATAACAAACAATCACTAGGTGTGTATACATTAATCCCACACCTAGTCGACAGACGCTTTAGGTTTACATTGTGAACGAAAGTTATGAAAAACCTAATGACCCTTGGTTCCTTTTATAGTGTAAGGATTAGGGTTTTACAAGAGATGAGATAAAATAAAACATGCATATTTTCTATTTAAATAAACTAATACGGAATATTAATAAATAATATTCTGAATATTTATCCTAAATAGATTTTTAACAGCGTTTGACTTCTGTTAGCGTCCCGTTTACATTTGTCAGTGCCTAGACACAATGTGTCAGCGTTGAGAAAAATGTCTTCATGTTTTCTTCGTTTTGAGTTTCTGCCACATCAACTTTTTGACCCAACATGAAGAGCAAACTATAATTAGGAACAAGACTAGGTTAGTTGTGAGAGGTTATAAACAGAAGGAGGGAATTGATTTCGAAGAACCCTTCGCCCCGGTTGCTCGAATGGAAGCTATTAGGATTTTCTTAGTATACGCTGCACAAAAATCGTTCACTGTGTATCAAATGGACGTGAAGACGACTTTCTTGCATGGGTCATTAAAAGAATATGTGTACGTATGTCAACCTGAAGGTTTCATTAACACCGAACATCCAAGCCATGTCTACAAGTTGAAAAATACAATTTATGGTTTGAAACAAGCACCGAGGGCATGGTACGACGAATTATCGTCATTTCTTCTCCAAAATCACTTCAACAAAGGACCATTGATCCAACGTTGTTTATCAAGCACTACGGCAACGACATCTTGGTGGCTCGGGTCTATGTAGATGATATATTTTTTGGTTCTACAAACCCAAAATATTCCATATTATTGGTCGACCTTATGAAAAGCCGATTTGAAATGTCCATTATGGGGGAAATGACGTTTTTTCTTGGTCTCCAAGTTCACCAATCCCCCCGTGGCATTTTCATAAATCAGTCCAAATATGTGCTCGATATTCTAACGAATTTGGAATGGACAACTGTGATCCTATTGGTACTCCAATGGCAATAAACACAAGCTTGATTTGGATAAAAAAGGGACATTTGTAGAGGCTACAAAATACCGAAGTATAATCGGGTCCCTTATGTACTTAACTTCAAGCAGACCGGACATTGTGCATGTTACTTGTTTATGTGCTCGGTACCAGGCTAAGCCAACCGAGAAGCACCTCAAGGAGGTTAAAAGGATCTTTCGTTATCTCCAGGGAACTATTCACATGCGTCTCTGGTATACTAAGGATTTTGGCTTTAATCTAACTGGTTTTTCAGATGCCGACCATGCAGGGTGTCATGATACATTTAAGAGCACTTCCAGTGGAGCACAATTTTTAGGCGAAAAGCTAGTAAGCTGGTCCTCCAGAAAGCAAGATTGTACGGTGTTGTCCACCGCGGAAGCAGAATATGTGTCTCTATCCGTGTGTAGTGCTCAAGTCCTTTGGATGAGAACACAACTCACGGATTATGGCTTTCACTTTAACAAGGTTCCTATTTATTGTGATTCACAATCAACCATAGCCATATCCTGCAACCCGTTCCAACACTCCAAGACCAAGCACATAGCTGTCCGATTCCATTTCATAAAGGAGCATGTGGAAAGAAGAACGATTAAACTTTATTTTGTCAAGATGGACTACCAACTAGCCGACATCTTCACCAAAGCCCTTTCTCAAGACAGATTTGAATTATTGGTTCGTGACTTCGTATGCGTAGTTTCACTCCAGATGAACTTGAACGTCTTGCACATTCGCAGTAATCTTGTATATATCTAACATAAAATCAAAATATAAAAAATATAAAACCTATATAAACAAAATAAAAAATGAGAAAATCTTTCAAAAATACAAAAAATATTCTTCTCCGACATGTCTCTCATCATCGATAATATGGACGTCTTAGAAATGTCGCTCAATAACGACACGGGTACGCACATAAAGTTCGAACGAGAGTTCAAATGTGTAACACCCCAATTTGATAAATGGAATGTCACGCGTGATTATGGCGTGTCATCAAAGCATACAAGGATAAATGTCTAAACATTACATGACCATAAAAGGAAATACCGGAATCAAACATCGGTAGCCCAAAAGTAGAACTCATCACACACAAACATAAGTACTATAAATGAAAGGACTAAACAATGTCCATGGAAAGTGTATCAAAGTATAGATAAATGCATAAAGTAAAGAAGGCTAGAAAGCTTACAGTCCATATGCACGTACGCTTAAAGTCTACGAGCGTCCCTGAGTACCTACCGTTTTGGGAACATGAAAAGGAAAACGGCTGAGCAAATACGCTCAGTGCACGGATGTACAAGTAAAGCATGAATAATATAAGCATATAAGCATGAAACAGCGGAAGAAACTAAGTCTTGGATAACCCGGTTAAGTCTTAGTAAAACTAGTTTTATAGTTTGAAAAGCCTTACGTTTATCTTGTAAAAACTGTTTAACATATTTTACCATTAGCCAATATAGGTCATGAAAATCAATGTGCATGAATACTTGGAGGGGTGACCTCGTCATGCAAATTAGAGGGGCTGCCTCTAATTTAATATACTGGTTTTGGGTAGGAGGGATCAACTCCTTGTGAAGGATGCAAGGCACACACCACATTCACACTGAGTAATCTGCTGAAAATATGTAACTAGGATGCACCCATACGCCCCACCTGATAATATAATAAATGGCCAAAAGATGAAAGGGACGCTGATACATATATTTTTGTATGGGTTCTAAGTTCTCTCGATATCCTCTCGAATTGATCTCGGTCTTAAGTGGAATGATTGTTCTTGGTTACTAAAAAAGGGTTTGGATTTTTAATCTACTAAATGTTAAATGCTCTAAAATGTAAACTTAAATTTAAAAGTAATCAAATTAATAACAATTAATAAAACTTGAATTAAAATTAAAATTAAAATTAAAATTAAAATTAAAATTAAAGTCACAGTTACAATAAAAACAAGAAATAAAAACAAGAAATAAAGAAACAGTAAACAGTAAGAAAACCTTAAAGATACCCAAAAGAAATTGATTCGGAAGATTGTCCTTGATTCGGAAGTTTTCACCCGGAAGTCTTCATTCGGAACTTTTAGAAATCCTTCATTCGGAACTTTCTTCGGAAGTTTATTCGGAACTTTCACCCGGAACTTGGTTCGGAACTTCGTTCGGAAGTTTGGTTCATCCGGAACTTGCACTCATTCAGAAGTTTTTGGAAAAGAAGTTTATTCGGAACTTTGAAACTCATTCGGAACTTTTGATAAAGAAGTTGATTCGGAACTTAAGTGTTCATCCGAAACTTTTTAATTCATTCGGAACTTTTAGACAAAAGACTCATTCGGAACTTTTTTACTCATTCGGAACTTTTGATAAAGAAGTTGATTCGGAACTTAAAAACTCATTCGGAACTTTTGGACAAAACCTTCATCCGGAACTTTCTTGTTCATCCGGAAGTCTGGGAAACCCAGATACAGTAACTTACCCCGAAGAACAAGGAAACAAATTTTAATCCAAAAATCACCAAGTTTTTCACCAAATCTTAAATAAAACTAAACACAAAGCATCTACTAACCATAAACTACAAATCCCATCAACAAAAACACAAATCCCAACAACTTTTAAAGATCAAATCAATCAAATAAAAAAAAACTTAAGAACTTGAATAAAAAGATGATGAAGAACAAGATGAAATGGAAAGATTAAACAAGAACTAGTATTGATGATAAATGTTTTAACAAGATCAAACAAAGATTAAGATTACAAGATTGGAGAAACAAAGATCAAAATCACCAAACACCCTAGTGGTGTTGGTGATACCTACGAAACAGAAGGGAGAAAAAGTGGGGAGAAAGAAACTAAAAACTAACTGAATGAAATGTGTGTGAGGGAATCCTTTATATAGTCTTGTCTTTTGGTTGGTGAGTGGGCTTTCTCCCGTTCTTCTTGTCCTTTCGTCTTTTCAGAAAAGTTTCCGTTTTCGATTCTGATTCGGGATTTGTCGTCGATTAAATTTAACTCGTCTTTTAATTTCTTTGTTTAATAGACTTAAGTTTCTTCGACTTATGTAAATCTTCCATCCTTGGTCCTTTTCTTCGATAAATCTTCGAATAGTCCCAGTTACTTCAAATCTTTTGCATTTCTTGGATAATAGACTTTATCTTGAGTCCTTTTCTTCAGTAAATTCCGTGCAATCCCATGTTTTCTCCATAATTCATCCGGTTGGCTCTGAAAACACAATAAACACAAAAACCACGCATAATTCCAAAGAAATGATATTAAATACGTGTTTTGGTCTTGTTTTAGCCAGAATTAAGTGGTAAAAGGTTGGGTGTTTACACACCTATCAAATCCCCTACACTTAACCATTGCCATGCCCTCATGCAATGCTTAGTGATAAAGCAATTTTACATTTTTCTCATAATTAATCAACCTTTGCCTTATTCCAATTCTACTAAACAAAAATTAACACACTAAGAGAAATTAAAACTTTAAAGTAAACAAAAGGATGGAAATAACTTGTAAAGAAACCAATGACTTACATTAGGGCTTTAGTGCTGCGAAGATTTATCACCCTCAAGTTTCACGTTCCCCAAACTAAGCTTAAAAACGAGATCATTGTTATTATAAGTTAGCAATTCAAACACTTACACACATGGCTTAATTAAATGCTTAAACTCCCTTATTCCTAGGTGTTTCTCTTATATTTTATTTTTGTCTTAGAATGATCATGAAGATGCATTTTTGGGACTTATTTCGATAGTTTATTTAGGCTGAAAGCAAAGTAGGACGATTTGATCAATAGTTAGCTAAAGGACAAAATCTCTTAAAACTGCTTCTCGGGATATCAAAAAGTTCATATCTTGGCATAACTTGGTTCGCGATTTGAGACCTTTCTCGGGCCGATATTTGGCATGTACTTCATACTTCGTATCTTGAGAGACGTTCTTGAGATAATGGTCTTCTCATCGTAATAGAGTTTCTTCATTTGGAGACTTTTGAGGGGTACTCCAACTTTGTTGACCACGACTTCATGATTATTTCTTCAATCTCTAATTGGGATTTTGAGATACAACGATCCGCCTCCTTTTCGGACATGGATCTATTTATCCTCATACCTTGTTAGGGTCTTTTCGGATAGACTTCTCCATGATCTTTATGGGAGTTGATTGCTTTTCGTCGTGAGTCTTGATCCTTCATATTAATTTTGGGAATAATGCTTTTCACATCACTTTGGATCTTAAGCAATAAAATGGAATCCTCATGCCTTGTTAGGGCCTTTTCGGACTCGCCAATCTTCGCGCCCCGCTTCATAAGTTATGCCTTGGCTATGAACTCTTATCATTACCGAGCAACTTTTAAACGATCTTGGGCTAGAAGCTAAGTAACTTTTCAAATCGTACGACCTTACTTATTGCAGATAAATTATTAGCAAGTGATGGGAGAATAGGCAAATAATTACACCAAGTGAGCTTGTGCAAGAATACCGACTTATAATTGACTCTATCATTTCTCGTTCTCCACAATTTAAAATCTCAAGTAATGAGACTCGTGGATGCTTAGCCTAATAAACCAATTAAGGTCTACATGGTTAAGGATACTAGCTAGAATAAACTTGGATAAGTCTATTCGGGTTGAGTCAAAATAAACGTAACGGGCCTAATATGTCAAAGATTTCTAAACTAGCTACACCACTTTATTAATATTTTTGACTTTATTGCGGGATATATACATATGAAAGCAACGATAAAAATTTAAAAATTACGACTAAATGGCCAAAGTTAATAAAAAATTTGAAAAATGTTGAAAAAGATGATTTTCCGGTTAAATGAAGGTATTTTCATGGAAAAGTCCACTTAAAACTTCGATAGAAGTCCCCCCCTACACTTAAGATAAACATTGTCCTCAATGTTTAAGCATGTGGGAAAAGTCTCCCCTACACTTATGACATTGTGCACTTTGGTTAACTCGAGTTAAGGAAGAGACAACTAAAGTGATCAATTTCAAATGTGAGTATGAAGAAAATTGAATCACGATAGTTGAGAGATAGAACCGGATTTCGGATAACACGGGAGCACAGTTCTTCAAAGGTTCCAAGAGTGCACGTATCCCTGTAATCACATCACCACTCAAAGAGAAAGACCTATAGAGGCTTTCTACACTTAGGAAGTTAAAACATAAAAGGATAGATACTCGGGCTGCCTCCCGAGGAGAGCTTGTTTTTGATAACCGAGTCACGAGCCTGACTCGACCCAAAATTAGTTCATGGGGAACGTGGTGAGGGATGGAATCACCTCCTGAGAGGTGTCCTCACCAAAGTACAACTTCACTCGTTGGCCATTCACCTTGAAATTAGGTCCATTAGGTTGAGCGAGCTCGAGAGTACCATATGGAAAAACTTGGGCAATGGTGAATGGGCCGGACCAACGAGATTTGAGCTTGCCCGAGAAGATTTTCAACCGAGAGTTAAAAAGTAAGACTTTGCCGCCAACATGGAACTCTCGGTTCTTAATCTTAGAGTCGTGAATGAGCTTAGTCCTTTCCTTATAGATCAAAGAATTTTCATAAGCCTCATTCCGAAGTTCATTGAGCTCATTGAGTTAGAGCTTGCGTAGGTCACCGGCTTTGTTAATATCAAAATTAGCCCACTTCAAGGCCCAGTAAGCCTTGTGCTCCAACTCAATGGGGAGGTGGCACGCTTTCCCGTACACAAGACGATAAGGCGTACAACCGATCGGGGTCTTGTAAGCAGTACGGAAAGCCCACAAAGCATCATCAAGTTTATCAGCCCATGAGGCACGATGCTCTCCCACGGTTCGTTCCAGAATTCGCTTAAGTCCTCGGTTGGATATTTCAGCCTGGCCATTAGTTTGTGGGTGGTAGGTTGTGGAAAGACGATGATTTACACCGTACTTAGCCATGACTCTTGTGAATTGGTCAATGCAAAAATGAGTCCCACGATCACTAATAATGGCACGAGGCACACCGAATCTAGTGAAAAGAGCTTTCAAAAAGTTACAAACCACCCTTGCGTCATTAGTGGGTAAATCTTTGGCTTCAACCCACTTTGAAACGTAGTCAACGGCTACAAGGATGTATTTGTTTCCTTTAGAAGAAGGGAATGGCCCCATAAAGTCGATACCCCAAACGTCAAAGATTTCACATTCTTGTATGAAATTCTGAGGCATCTCGTCTTTATGTGTGATCGTGCCTTGTTTCTGGCACACATCACATTGTTTAACCATATTGTGAGCGTCACGATATATGGAGGGCCAATAAAATACCGAATCAAACACTTTTTTGGCGGTGTAGTTGGGACCAAAGTGACCACTGGTGGGTCCTTTGTGGCAAGCATCAAGGATTTCTGACGCTGCCGGTCCATCAACACATCGGCGGATAATCAGGTCGGCACATTGTTTGAATAGGTAAGGGTCGTCCCAAAAGTAAGTCTTAATGTCGGTGAAGAACTTTTTCTTTTGTTGGGACGTCAACCCTTCCTTGAGAATTCCACCCGCCAAGTAGTTTGCAAAGTCCGCAAACCACGGGGTTTCATTAGAATTCGAATTTATAGACATTAAGGTCTCCAAGGGAAAAGAATCGTTGATTTCTTTGTTTGGATGATCCCCTTGGTAAGGATCCTCAAGTCTGCTGAGATGATCCGCGGCTAAGTTTTCTGCTCCTTTTTTATCGCGAATTTCGATTTTAAATTCCTGGAGCAGCAAAACCCAGCGAAGAAGTCTTGGTTTGGAATCTTGCTTTGTCAACAAGTACTTCAGCGCGGAATGATCGGTATACACGATTGTAGTAGAAAGGACAAGATAGGGGCGGAATTTTTCAAAAGCATAGACAACAGCTAAAAGCTCTTTTTCGGTTGTCGTATAATGCAATTGTGCCCTTGTCATTGTCTTGCTAGCGTAATGGATTGGTTGGAAGTGTTTGTTCACTCTTTGTCCCAGAACCGCTCCAATAGCAAAATAACTAGCATCGCACATCAACTCAAAGGGAAGCTCCCAATTAGGGGTGACCAAGACGGGTGCCTTAGTTAGCTTATCCTTCAGCGAGTTGAATGCTTCGAGACACTATTTGGAAAAGATAAAAGGAGTATCTTTTTCCAAGAGGTGGGTCATCGGGCGAGCGATTTGAGAAAAATCTTTGATGAATCGACGGTAGAAGCCCGCATGACCTAGGAAACTTCTCACACCCTTCACGGTTGAAGGTGGAGGCAACTTTGCGATAACATCGACTTTAGCATGGTCTACTTCAAGACCGGCTTTCGAGATCTTATGTCCAAGCACGATGCCTTCTTTTACCATAAAATGGCATTTTTCCCAATTCAGAACAAGGTGAGTGTCTTCGCACCGCTTAAGCATACGTTCCAAATTGGCAAGGCAAGAAGAGAAGGAATCCCCAAAGACCGAGAAATCATCCATGAAGACTTCCATGGTTTGTTCAACCATGTCATGGAAGATAGCTAACATGCACCTTTGGAAAGTCCCGGGCGCATTACATAAGCCAAAAGGCATTCTTTTGTAAACAAAAGTGCCATAGGGACAAGTGAATGTTGTCTTCTCTTGATCTTGGGGATCGATGGGTATTTGGAAATAACCCGAGAAACCATCAAGAAAGTAGTAATATTCATTACCCGCTAATCGTTCAAGCATTTGGTCCATAAAAGGTAGAGGGAAATGATCCTTTCTCGTGGCATCATTGAGTTTCCAGTAGTCTATACAAACTCTCCACCCAGTAACGAGACGAGTGGAAATCAACTCGTTGTGTTCATTGGGAACAACGGTTATTCCGCCCTTCTTGGGCACACAATGGATTGGACTAACCCATGGTGAATCCGAAGTAGGGTAAATCATACCCGCATCAAGAAGTTTGATAACCTCTGTTTTGATGACTTCATGGATTTTTGGATTCACCCTTCGTTGGCTTTGAATTGTGGGCTTAAAGTCGTCCTCCATGAGAATTTTGTGTGTGCAGAAGTGAGGATCAATTCCACAAATATCCGAAATCTTCCAAGCAATAGCCTTCTTATGATCTTTCAACACGGCGACAAGTCGGGCTTTTTCTTCTTCTTTTAAGTCCTTTGCGATGATGACGGGCTACTTCTTCTCTTCTTCAAGGAATACATACTCGAGATGGGGCGGCAACTCCTTAAGTTCTAAATCTGGAGGATTTTCGACGGGAGGCGTATTCGAAGTCGGAGTATCGATAGAAATGACCGTGGGAGATGGAGGAGAAGGATTGTATTCTTTGAGAAGGTTTTCAATGAGGCGGAGATCTTCATCCCAATTGGTAGTAGAATCGTCATTGTCTAAATGCACATCTCCCATGGTGGCTTCCAAATCTTTCCAAAGGAAATCACTTTCTCCAAATAGAGATAGTGATGAGTCGATAGAGGAAACGGTCTCAACATTGGGAAGAGAGGTAGGAATACTTTTACAAGCATCTTTGAAGTGTTCTTCACAAGCCTCATCAAGAACGTCAATACAATTAACACTCTCGTATGAATAAGGATGTTTAGAAAGCTTTCCCATGTTGAAGACTACTTTATCGTCACCCACTCTCATGATAAGCTCACCGGCTTCAACATCGTTGAGAGTGCGACCGGTCCTCAAGAATGGACGACCAACAATTAGTGGCATACGGGGGTCCATCTCGTAGTCGACGAAAACGAAATCAGCAGGGAAGGTGAATTTGTCGACTCCTACAATGACGTCTTCGGCTATCCACACTGGATAAGCAACCGTACGGTTGGCCAATTCCAAAGTCATTTTGGTGGGGACTAGCTCAGGGAGAGATAATTGCTTCCAAACGCTCAGAGGCATAAGATTAATACTGGCACCTAGATCGGCTAGGGCCATGCAATTATCTACTCCCGGGAAGTTGCAAGGAATTAAGAAACGACCCGGATCACCAAGCTTGGTTGGCAATTTCTTTAAGAGCACTGCAGATCAATTCTCATTAAGTTGGGTGTTGGCAATATCGAGGAGCTTTTCCTTGTCGCTCAGAAGATCTTTAAACATTTTTGCATATTTAGGCATGTGAGCGAGAGCCTCAGTGAAGGAGATATTGAAATTCAATTGTTTGAACATTTTAAGAAAGTTAGAAACCTGAATATCGTCCTTGCTTTTCAGCTTCTCTTTCCTCAACCTTGAAGGATAAGGTATATTGGATGAAGAAGAAGGCTTTAGGGGAATAGGATCACTCACAACCACGGGTGGTGGGGAAATTGGGGTAGAAGGTGAAGGAGGCGGAGAAATTGGGGAAGTAGAAGGATGAGGAATAGGAGCAGGTGACTCGGTCTCCTTAGTCACAATCACTGGTGGAGGTATAGGAAGCTCGGGTTCCTTGGTACCTTTACCACTTTGAGTAGTGATTGCTTTCATCTCCACTCTTGGATTCACAACGGTGTTACTCGGAAGAGTACCCGAAGAAGAGGGTTGATTACCTTGGAAGAAACTAGCCATCATGTTCCTCAGATCATTAGTTTGGCTATCTAACGTATTTCTCATGTCGGCTCTCAGATCGTTCCCTTGTTTGACCAAGTCTGCTTTCAAGTTGCGTACTTCCTGTTGGAGATTTTCCACGATCACATCATTGGTCCTCATGTAGGTTGCAACCTCTTGGTGTAATGCCGTGGTGGTTTGGTTGGGAGGAGCATTGTATGCGGGTGGTTGATAAGCAGGTTGTTGGTAAACTTGGTTGTTACGTTGAGGTGGTTGTTGCTGCTTGTGAGGAGGGATGTATGGTTGTCGAGGTTGTTGTTGTTGTTGAGGAGGGCGATTAAGGTTTTGTTGTTGGTTTGGGTTGGTAGGAGGAAAACCAAGTGGTGAAAGATAATTGTTGGAGCGGTAGCTAAGCAAATTACGGTCACCTTGAGGTCTTGCTTGATAAGCAGGTTGAGGATAGGTGCCATATGCCGCATTCACATTCTCAGCAAGGTAGTCTTGGGTGGCAGTACAGGTAGTGTAAGAGTGAGGACCACCACATATCTCACAAGGTTGGCTGACAGCGTTAACTTGAGCGTTTTTAGCGTTGTTGCTGTTGTTGTTGCTGACGGTGTGGGTGACAAGCGATTCAAGAAGCACAGTGATTTTGTCAAGTCGCTTGTCGCTGTCATTAGTGCTAGCACTAGCGACATTGGTCCGAACACTCTTGGTTTGCACACGAGACTTATTCTCAATGATATCCCAAGCAGCATTGGAAGTCTTAGCCAAAAGATTACCCCCCGAGGCACTGTTTAATGAATCTTGGTCACTCATGTTTAAACTATTGTAAAAAGTATTAATTTTATGTACTTTGGTAAAACCATGTTGTGGGCATTTTCTTAAAAGATCTTTAAAACGATCCCAAGATTCACTGAACGACTCATCGCACTTTTGTTCAAAATTTATGATTTCATTCCGCAAAGCGGTAGTACGAGAAGGTGGGAAAAAGTAATTGATAAACTTTGTTTCCAAATCCGTCCACGAGAGAATACTCTGTGGCGGTTCCTTAGCAAGCCAATGCCGGGCTTGTCCCTCTAATGAAAAGGGAAAAAGTTGTAACCTTATAACCTCTTGTGGAACACCATTGAATTTGATCGTGTTGGTTAGTTGCAAGAATCTCTTGATATGGTCGTGTGGATCATCAATGGTACGTCCCAAGAATGGTTGAGCGGAAACCATCTGGATAAAGCCTGATTTTAGCTCGAAATTGTTGGCTGCAATTGGAGGTATGACAATTGGATCCGTGTTGCCATCTACATGATCTTGCAGCAATTCAATCATCGGGCGATTATCCGGAGGGGGCTCATTGTTGTTGTTATTGTTCATGTTGTTGAAAGGCGGGTTGTTGTTGATATTATTATTGTTTGGAGGTGGTATGTTGTTGTTGTTTTGTACACCGGCCATGTCTAAGTTATCGAGAGGCTCGGGCTCTTGATAAGACGTGGATCGAGTGCGCATACACCTGCAAAAGAACGAACAAAGAAAAGCAAAGCAAAAATAGTTTTGGTTTTTATGTTTTTTAATTTTTTTTTTGTATTTTTGAAAATTTTATATTTTTTTGGATTTTTTGAAAATTTTTATGAAAAAGTAACGTTCACGGGGAACGGATCCCAAAATCCAAGTTCTCACAAAAAACTTTTGATCTTAACGAGAAGAGCCGGCAGCTGCGCCATTTGATACATATATTTTTGTATGGGTTCTAAGTTCTCTCGATATCCTCTCGAATTGATCTCGGTCTTAAGTGGAATGATTGTTCTTGGTTACTAAAAAAGGGTTTGGATTTTTAATCTACTAAATGTTAAATGCTCTAAAATGTAAACTTAAATTTAAAAGTAATCAAATTAATAACAATTAATAAAACTTGAATTAAAATTAAAATTAAGATTAAAATTAAAATTAAAGTCACAGTTACAATAAAAACAAGAAATAAAAACAAGAAATAAAGAAACAGTAAACAGTAAGAAAACCTTAAAGATACCCAAAAGAAATTGATTCGGAAGATTGTCCTTGATTCAGAAGTTTTCACCCGGAAGTCTTCATTCGGAACTTTTAGAAATCCTTCATTCGGAACTTTCTTCGGAAGTTTATTCGGAACTTTCACCCGGAACTTGGTTCGGAACTTCGTTCGGAAGTTTGGTTCATCCGGAACTTGCACTCATTCGGAAGTTTTTGGAAAAGAAGTTTATTCGGAACTTAGAAACTCATTCGGAACTTTTGATAAAGAAGTTGATTCGGAACTTAAGTGTTCATCCGGAACTTTTTAATTCATTTGGAACTTTTAGACAAAAGACTCATTCAGAACTTTTTTACTCATTCGGAACTTTTGATAAAGAAGTTGATTCGGAACTTAAAAACTCATTCGGAACTTTTGGACAAAACCTTCATCCGGAACTTTCTTGTTCATCCGGAAGTCTGGGAAACCCAGATACAGTAACTTACCCCGAAGAAAAAGGAAACAAATTTTAATCCAAAAATCACCAAGTTTTTCACCAAATCTTAAATAAAACTAAACACAAAGCATCTACTAACCATAAACTACAAATCCCATCAACAAAAACACAAATCCCAACAACTTTTAAAGATCAAATCAATCAAATAAAAAAAACTTAAGAACTTGAATAAAAAGATGATGAAGAACAAGATGAAATGGAAAGATTAAACAAGAACTAGTATTGATGATAAATGTTTTAACAAGATCAAACAAAGATTAAGATTACAAGATTGGAGAAACAAAGATCAAAATCACCAAACACCCTAGTGGTGTTGGTGATACCTACGAAACTGAAGGGAGAAAAAGTGGGGAGAAAGAAACTAAAAACTAACTGAATGAAAAGTGTGTGAGGGAATCCTTTATATAGTCTTGTCTTTTGGTTGGTGAGTGGGCTTTCTCCCGTTCTTCTTGTCCTTTTGTCTTTTCAGAAAAGTTTCCGTTTTCGATTCTGATTCGGGGTTTGTCGTCGATTAAATTTAACTCGTCTTTTAATTTCTTCGTTTAATAGACTTGAGTTTCTTCGACTTATGTAAATCTTCCATCCTTGGTCCTTTTCTTCGATAAATCTTCGAATAGTCCCAGTGACTTCAAATCTTTCGCATTTCTTGGACAATAGACTTTATCTTGAGTCCTTTTCTTCACTAAATTCCGTGCAATCCCATGTTTTCTCCATAATTCATCCGGTTGGCTCTGAAAACACAATAAACACAAAAACTACGCATAATTCCAAACAAATGATATTAAATACGTGTTTTGGTCTTGTTTTAGCCAGAATTAAGTGGTAAAAGGATGGGTGTTTACACACCTATCAGACGCTACGAACAATCACTCCGTCGTGGGGAAGTTATAACACCAGTGCCTCTAGTGTTATGGTTATGGTACCTCCATAACTAGGTGAAACTGGTCATGCATGTATATGGCTTTAGGTATTTTAATTAAACATAAGCAATCAAAACATATAAAACATATACTAGGGAAAACAGTTGGCTGCATACGGGGAATCCTAATATGGAAAGAATGTCCATACTGAAAGGACGGAGAATCCGTACCTTATGTCTAGTGAACGAAGAAGACGAACGGAAGAAGGTCCTACTTCGGTATCACTAATTCTACATAAATACATACATGTATAAGTATCTGATTACTGAATACGTAACTGGTTTTATATCATGTCTTAGCTTGTTTTATATGCTCATGTCATGGTTTATTGTTTTAAGCTTTATACCGTGTTTATTCTATATTCTGTCTATTCTGATTAAGTAATACTTGTATTTCATGTATTATTATACTTGTTGTGTAATAATAAGTAACTTTCTAAAAATAGCAGGTTTCCTAAAATAGAAAGTTTCCAAACATAGAAATTTACCAAAAATAGAAAGTTTCCAAAAATTGAAAGTTTCCAAAAAATAGAAAGTTTCCAAAAATAGAAAGTTTCCAAAAATAGAAATTTCCCAAAAATAGAAAGTTTCCAAAAATAGAAAGTTTCCACAAATAGAATTACTGCTTAAAATAGATAAGTTTCTAAAAATAGAAAGTTTCCATAAATAGATTAGCTGCCTTAAATAAATAAGTTTCTAAAAAATAGAAACTTTTCATAGATAGATATAAGCTGGTTAATTAAGCTAATTATATAAGCTTAAGTGTTTTCTGATTATTATTCTAAGTCATGTGATTATATAGTATAGTTTATTAATTATTACATGTAAATTAAATAAACTATAGGTTAAAGTATTTAATTAAATATAACATGATTTTAATTAAATAAAAGTAAAATACTTAGGTTAAAACATGTATTATTAACTATTAATAATATAACCTATGTCATATAAATTAATTAATTATAATCATGGTTTTTAATAATTAATTAATTATAAGGTCTAATTAACTAATAAATACTTAGGTTAAAATTCATGAACTAATAATTAAATTAATAACCTAAGTCATGTAAATTAAATTAATCATGTCATGTTTTTAATTAATTTAATTTAAGTCTAAAAAAATGACATAACTTGTAAAAATCATAAACCTTGAAAAAAATGATTCATGAACGGGACACGTGACTAAAACCCATGAACGGGACCCGTAACCATCACCATAACCCGAAATAAGTCGGGTTTCCCCTTGGTTTTGCTGCTGCCATGGGACCACCACCACCATATCGAGACCATATGGTCTCGGTGGTGTGAATTAAGCCAAGCCGAGACCCCTATGGGGCTCGGTTAGGCGTCAGCTACAACACAAACACCCCTAAACCCTTGATTTGATTTAACCCATGATTATTAACATGTTTAAAATACTTGTTTTTAATTAGTTTAATTAAAAACATCATGATTTTATGTGATTCAATAAATCAAAACATAAAAAGAAAAGGTTAAAAGTTATACCGATTACGTGAAACAAATGAGGACGAACACACAACGATCCTTGTAAAAATTCCAAGATCAGAATCAACCCGAACACCCTTGTGGTGTTCTTGAAACCGGCGGCCAAAGAGGACAATGAAAAGAAAAAAAACTAGGGTTTTGATTATTTTCTAGATTTGTGATAAATGGCACATGTTTTCCCTTAATTCCATAGTTAGTAAAAATTACATGGGCCAAGCCCATGTTTCTTGTGTATGCCGCGGCATGAGGGCCCCACATGGGGTAACCCGTACCTTTCTCGTGTCTAAAATAATATTGTGTTCTCGTGTTCGTGTTTTACATGTTTAAATTAGTTATCGATCGTGACTTAATATATGTATTCGTGTTCGTAATAAATATATGTACATACGTAAAATTAGTTTGTGATTAATTTACGTTCATGATTTCATGTTCGTATGTTCATGATTATAATTATTATTGTAATAATTATCATGTGTTCATACGTAATAAGTACTTATCGTGTTATAACACGTACGTAATACTTGTAATTCTTATTCATGAAACTTAAACGTGCTATAAAAGGAAAGTTCTAATCATGTACGTACGATCTATAGGGTACTATTCAAGGTAAAAGCATGCGGGTTTTACAACTCTTCCCCCCTAAAAAGAATAACTCGTCCCCGAATTATAGATAAAGTAAACTAGAAAAGAAGAACATACCCGAATTCAAAATATGAAATGAGGGTAAGAAGCCCGGATAGACTCCTCTGTTTCCCAAGTGGCTTACCGCTCGGTATGATCCCTCCAAAGGATCTTGACGAATGGAATCGTCTTCCTTCTCATAACTCATTCTTGTCTGTCAAGAACTCTATGGACTTGCTTTTTAGTAATTCGGTGGTCTAGGTGGGTGGTGGAAGGTGGAAGCCATTGATGAGTTGAGAGAAAGAGAGGTTGTATGTGTGAAAATAGAAAATGTATTAAAAGTGAAATGAAACACAAATGAAACACAATCAACACCCCTCCTTGGAAGCTTTGGAGGGGTATATATAGTCACACACGACACTTAAACTATACAGCGTTTCCTAGTCTTGTCTATGCGTGTGTGACTATGATAACTAATGGGAATTCTTAAATGTCGTCACATAAAGTGAATTTCCAACAATCATCCCCCATGGGACGACGTGTAGAATTCCTTACAATATTTTTCCTAACAAGTACATAATGATTAAGAACAAAAGCTTTCATGAAGCGTCTAATGCTGATGATGTCTTCTGAGGCCTTTGACTTTAAGTCTTCACTTCAAAACGAATCATCTTTAAAGTAACTTGTAGTAGAAATACTGTAACGGCACGAGCTAAGTAATCCATATACTTCTGGTTATGGAGAAGCTTCTGAGTTAACTTCCCCCTAATTCATGCGACATAAACTTGATGTAGAATCTTTTAAATGGCTTCCCCCCTTAACCGACAATCCTCGTAAGCAACTTCAAAGCATTCAATAAAGCTTAGAATAATTAAGCGCACGGCGAAATTTAAAAAGCAAACCCCATCATATAACATGATAATGTTTCTATGAGGGATTGAAAGTAAGGGGCACACCAAGTAGATCAACAATGTCTCTTCTCACGCTTGAATAACTCTTCTAAATTTTTCTTCCCCCTGAGAGTTCAAGTAATGCATACTAGAAAGAATCAAGACATTTCTTCCCCCACATAGTTGAAGAAAATAAACCAATCCCAAGTATGAAGCTCAAATACTGAATTAGACACTTTATCCCATTCATGAAGTTGACATCGTAACACCAGAGTCAATTAAGTCCCGGAAATGCACATATCTTCTTCCGGAGATGCACCAGAGTCAATTAAGTCCCGTAAGTGCATATCTCTCCATATAGGATAATGATGATGAATAATTGCAACAACAAAACAATTAAACATCGAATCAGTAGTGTACCGTTTAGAGATTGATAACGCCACGAGTTAAAACACTGATTTTCTCTGCGACTATGACAAGTGTCATCCCGGATGTCTTCAAATCAAAAGAAGGTATGAAGTTCATTATGTTTTCTCGTTGTGCGTTCAATGTGTCTTCTTCTCCCCCTTGATGGTTTCGAAACTCGGAACCAACAATAAATCGTACGCACATGTACCTGAAATCTCGTGAGAATAATAAATAAGATGAGTTATATATTTTGTGAGAATCATCTGCTGATCAAAATTCTCTACTCATAAACTCTCCATGGCCGTCTTTACCAACCCCCTTGTAATCAATTTGAAGTGACCACTGATAGAATGAACTAGATACATCAAACGTGAAACTGAATAAGAATCCTTCGATCTTGTGGCTTAAGCTTGCACAATTGTTGAATGAGGAACGGTGGAGAAATCTCTAAGTACCCAATGCATCACTGAAGAAGTCTATAAGCACAACACCTCTTGAAATTATCCACGTCGACTAAGCGCGTGACACTGAGTACAACAATGTAACCCCATTAAGTGATAGTTATCCGAGTCATCAACCAACCACCCCGAACCCGAAACTAGATAAACAAGTCTTCATTCTAAGATTAAGCTCGAGCAAGTTATCTTCAAAGATAAAATAAGTTCACGCCTTCGATAAATTCGTCTCCAACTTCAAATAAAAATAATAATATCCGATCAAACAAATCCGTAGCCACAAAAAATATAGCCATTTTTCCTCGGTCTTGTCAAATAAATCTCGTCACGTTGTCTCGTCACTTGATCATTTTGTCACGTCTTTTTTTTTTCATTTTGGCTCGTCACAATGTTGATTATACCCGTATAAAATCATTAGCCAACAACAATTTCAATATTCATTATGAATTTTGAATAGCAAATTGTAGTCGACCCATCACTTCTTTGTAATATACGGATATAACTTGGATAGAATGCAATAATATATCTTATTTACCTATAAGGAACATGCATGCCCTCCAACATTTTCGTTGATAATTATTATATCCCAACGAAATGCAACAAAAAAATATTCCATGTCATGTGAACACACAAAAGAATTAGTCTACGTCGGATATAAAAAGATTAATTAGGCCCATCCGAATGTGGCGGTCCATTTAAGATTATACGCGTGCAAGATGATATGGATCCACAACAAATCCTATAACCGACCTATTCGAACACATACCTGGTGCAATATCCAAGATATGGGGATATGAAAGATGCTATACCTAATTTTTCTCATACTTAACCTATCCTCCATACTAACTTTGTTTCATCCGCCCCCAAAATATATTTTCTCTCAGCCACATCAAGCTAATCTCCATTTGACCAAAACAGATCCCATCTCAATCTGACTTAGCAAATCAATCACCAAGAAGTTGATCAACCATTTCCCTAAATAATCCATCATCATCTTCATCGAATCCAAAATACCACAGATAACAACTCCATTTAACTTCTTTGTCTTGGATGATCTCAATCACCAATCTGACTTGGATGTCATCGCATTCATTAAAATGAATAAAGTAAACATCAAAAATCGTCAAACCCCCAATCTTAAACAAGAAATCAACGAATAATCAAAACCCATTCACCCAAAAACGAAACATTATCATCATATCTTTACATAACAGTCGTGGCTTCAAGATCATTCAATTGGCTACGGGTAGGTTTTAATATTGTTGTTTTCTTGTGTGTCGAGTCCCAGTCGAAACAAATAAATCGATTATAACATGATTGTTATAAATCAGTATTTGATTTCCTAAATTAAAAAGAGGGTTGTACCCAACAAAGGTCGATGATGATATGTTTTTCGTGTTGGATCTATAAAGATCTCGACATGCATATATGTTTATCACGAGGTGAATCAGAGATCTTTCTTGTTTTCTGTATTGTATTTTGACTCTTGAGTCTAGATGTATGAGAAATATAGGAGACGATGGGATAGGATTAGTTATGGTGTTGTGGAGTAATAAGGATGGATGATATGTTGAAGTCTTGGTTCGGTCAAGGTCAAGTCATGCTGTTTTTGTTAAACTTGTCACCATGTTTTCTGAAAACAAACAGTGAGGCATCGTGATGTATTCTAACTTAAAAACCCATCGCAATGTAAACAAAATAAGCTATCGTAATCATTTCTGTTCCATCGGAATGTTAAGAAAAAATCAGCAGCATGACGTCATAGATGCCATTCCGATAGGTCAAACCACCCATCGCAATATGACTCATCGGAATGAGGCCCAATCGTAATAGATAGGTCGAACCCATCGGAATGTGTCAAAAAACAACCCTTCGCAATCAATGCGATCGAAAGAGCCATCGGAATGCAAGCATCGGAATGCATGCATCGGAATGTGCCATGATGTTGAGTACTTCTACACCTTTAGGAAAAGGATGCAATAAATAGGGCAAGTGAGCACGACGATTTAGGAAAACCGTGTGTGAATGACCCAATTAAGTTCGTTCTCAAGGAGGCTAGTGTGTTATGTGTGTAATGATAAGGATTAATTTGTGATTATATTTGAGAAAGAAGAATAGAAAGGGGATTAGAAGAGAATGACGGTTATGAAGACGGATTAAACTAAGTCTAAAAAGGCGTACACGTAATGTCCTAAAAACCACCAAAATTAAAATTTAAACCTAAAAATTTCTAAAAATCACCAAAAATCCCTAATAATATTCTAAGAGTTTACAAAAAATCAAAACATGCAAAAACCTTTTAATTAATTAGATAATGACTTTTTAATGCTAATTAAAGCCCTAAAAATCAAAATTAATTATTAAAAAGCCCTAAACAAGATTTTCAAGTTTTTAAACCTCAAAAATACCCTAATTAAGCTAAAAACTATTTTTCAAAATTTTAAAACCAATTAAAACTATTTTTAAACAATTAAAAACTCCTAAAATCAATTAAATCTTAAATTAATTATAGAAAATAATTAAAAGACCTAGAAAATAATTGGAAAGTTGCAAAAATCCTAATTAAGTATTTAGAACCTAGGAAAAATATAAAAACCCAGAAAATCAGACTTTTAATTTTTAATAATAAAATAATATTAAAATAATATTAAAAATCCAAAAAATTATAAAAAATTCTAAAAACTTGCAAACTAGCTTAATTTAACCTAAATAACTCAGAAATGAAAGTGAAATTACCTAAATACCCCTATTGGGCCTAGAAAATGGGCCAAACCCAAAACAGTCCCTTATTGGGCATAATTAAGGCCCAATAAGAAAAAGTGCTCAGAATAAGCTCAAAAAGCACAGGTTGACTCAAAATTTGATTTTAAACAACTTTTTCCAAAGGCCCAAAAGCTGAAAATGTGAAATAAGCTAACTTATAATAAGCAGTTTATTCTTAATGGGCTTTTTGGCCCATTAAGCCATAAGCTGATGTCATAAGCTAAAATTTAACACACAACCTTCTTTTGACCTAACAAAGACTTTTGCAAAAAGAAATTTCAAATAAGACCACTTAATAAGCCAAAAACAAGTCAACAACTTATTCACAAAACGACAAAATAGTCGTTTTTATGATCTAGACCACCTCAGAAGCTGATTCAAGTTGCAAAATGTTTCTTTTGACAAAACTAAGCTTAAAAACCAAAGACCTTTCAAATAAGCACACTCAATAAGCTGGAAAATCAAATAAGCACTTATCTTAAAAGTCAAACAAGTTGGTTTTCTAGTAAAAAGTCAAAGTCAAAGTCTCATAAGCTCCAGTTCACTTAAATGGGTCAAATAATGAAGATCTATTACAAAAATAAGTTGTTGCAAGTCAGAATAAGCTAGAATAGCTTATTGATAAGCTGATGACAAAATTGCACTAGCAAGGGCTAGTTTTGGATGTTGAGCAGTGGAAATTTTTCCCACTGCTTGACTATTTTGATTTTTTGTCTTTAGTGACTTTTTCTTGGATTCAGATTTCACAAAGGCACCCAATTGATCTTTGGATCAAAAGGAGTCAATAACAATCAAAATAACACAATCACAAACACCCAATTGATACAGTTTAATCAATTAATCACCAGACATTGCACAGACATGAATAATAAGCAGTTTAGCATTCAAGAGCAGTTTAAGCACAATTCAGCCAGCCAAATTCAACCAAATGCACACACAAGCTATAATAAACTCCAATAAGCAAGTCTAAACAGGTTTCATGCACTGGTTCAAAGAATTAAGCAAGATTCAAGCAATGAAAGTTATTGATGAACACTACACATGCAGTTTTTAACTTTTGCTGATGTATTTGACACACAAGCCAATTTCAACACCTCAAATCTTTCAAACAGGTTATGTTAACTTCGTTTAAACCACTTTTATCCCTAAGCATGCATACACACTAAGTGTTCCCAAAATCCTAGGTCAAAACAAGCAGAAACAAGGTCTATATAGCAGATTGATCAATTCAAGTGTTCAAACCCAAAAACTTGCAGCAAAACACTCTCAAACAAAGGTATAGCAGATACAAAGCATAAACAACACTTTCCCTTAACACAAAAACAGATTACAAGCATAAACCAGTAGACCCAAACACCCCTTTAACTTTTTCAAATCAAAATTTTCAAAAGCAAAACAAGATTTCAGGCCAACCAAGCATCAATTAACACTAAAACAAGTCTAATAAACAGATTCAAGCAAGAACAAGCCACAAAATTCACAAGAACAACAGTTTCATACAAATATCACCAAAAATCACAATTTAAGCAGATTTGGAGATTAAGTATGCAAACCTCATGGATGTACATCCACACCCACGAATTTTGAGCTTATGTGCTAGCAAGAACAAGCACAAGCTTCCACAAAAGCCTGCTAAGATTGAACAAGGGTTAAGCACAATAACATGAAAAATAAGAAACTTGGGAAAAACTTGATTAATGCAAACTTGTTACCCCACACTTGATTATCCCCAAGTTATAAGCCTCACCACACCTTAACCAACTCAGTTAGGATGCTATGATCAGCCCTATAGCCCAAGAATTCCAAGATTGGAACAAGACTTAGCAAAATATCAAGAAAATGAGGAAAATATGCAAACTTGTGCACACTCCTCTTTTGAAAACAGGTTTTAAACTTCAAAAGCAGTAAACTAAGAACATAAACAAGCAGAATAAAGATGGCACTTGGTCTTTCTTCAAAGCACTTAACTCAAATTCATTAATCAGAAAGAGGATTTACAAGTGTTTGAACAAAGGAAAAACCAAAAGCAGCTGAAAAATGAAGGCCTAAGTGGCTTTATATAGCCTTACAATGAGCTAAGTTACAGCTAAAAACTATAAACCCTAATGGTTGAAGTCCCCAATATGCCCTTGTAGGATTTGAAAACCTTGGACTCATGTGATGCTTTCTTGGACGTTTGCATGAGTTGGCAGGGTTGGAATTTGATCAATGGCCCATAATAAGCTTAAGTTTGAAGCAAGGATGTGGGGCGTTGGATTTGCTTTACTGTTTTGTCTTCTTCTCCAAGGGGTAGAAAGCAGGGTAAAACATGTGACAAAGGAATGATGTGGCAAGCTGTTTGTGAGTTTGGCTGTGATTAGGGAGACCCTAATTATAATTCTGGAGGTTACTGGGTGCTAATTACAAACGGATTAAGAAAACCCAAATTTGTTCTTATGATGAATAGTGCATGTTTTGATCCAGATTAAGGTTTGAATGTGGTGTTTAGCGCGTGTTTTTGTAACTAATATTAATTAGTTATAATCCTGGTGAGTGGAAGGCTGAGGTGGAGGCAGTGAGTGGTGTGATTGGTGGAAAAGATTGAGTGGGGCACGTGGCAGCTGGTGAGTGGTCTAGGTTACAATGTTGTCTGGCCAGTTTAACACCCCCATGTTTCAAAAACTTGTCAAATCCCTTCCAAACTCTATCAACGCCCACTTTCTTCCTTGTCAACTTTTGCCTTTTTACACTTCTGGCCCAAAAACTTTTGCAAAGTGAAATCAGGGGTAATTCTTGCCATATTTGAATTCTTCAAGGGCTGAATTGGTATTTTCTTCAATGATAATGGTCTAGACTTGCAATATTGATAATTTGGAGGACTGAAATTGTCAAGTCTTGATGATTGAGGGACCATTTTTGCCAATTGTTGAAAGTTGAGGGTCCTTTTTGTAATTTTGGATTTTTCAAAGGACCAAACTTGTCATTTCTTGTACTTTGAGGGACTTCATGATATATTTGACTTTGTGGATGATATTGGTTGACAATTTAGCTTTGTTGAGGGGCTAAACTTGCCAATTCTTCAAAGTTAAGGGCCCTTTTTGTAATTTTGACAAACTTTAGGGACCAAACTTGTAATTATGAGGATACAAGGGTATAAAGTGTCAATTCTTCATAATTGGAGGACCCTTCTTCATAATTTTTCAAATCTTCAAGGGTTGATCTTGGGAAAGTCTTCACTAGGGCTTGGTTCATTGTGCGGCTTCGTTTCCCGTGTTCGTTTTTCCATGATTCTTGTGATCTTTTGTCATTATCTCAATATCCGTACCTAAAATACACAAGCAAAAAACACAAGCATATATTTGGGTATTTTGATGATATTTAATGCATTTTAAGCCCTATTTGGAAGATGAGACTATGTATAAAAGCAGTCTCATCACTCCCCCATACTAAACCATTGCCGTGCCCTCACGCAATGCTAGAATAAAGTATCAAAGCATCTCCAAAATTCATTTTTATTCACTTTATTGGAATGATAAACTAGCTATACTACTACTATTACTACTTGTGTTATAGACATAATGTATGATTTTCATCACAAAATGGGACGTTTAGGTTCATAGAACAAGAACACGTGAATGCTTCGTTAGAAATAATTTCATCGTCCTCGATTTTCACTCCAATTCCATGCTAAGCGTGCAACGAGATCATTGTCATTATAAGTTAGTAATGCTAACACTACTCATATGCCCTAATCACGTACTTATCCTCCCATTATTCCTAAGTTGTATCTCTTATATTTTATTTTGTCTTGAATGTTTCACGAGGATACATTGTTTGACTTATGCGATAATAGAGATTTAGGTCTAAAAATAGAGTCCTAACGGTGTAACTAAGACCATCAAATCAATAACCCCTCCTAATAGACGACGATGTTAAAAAATTAAGTTGACAAGAAGAATCGATAAACACGGTTTTATAACGGTTTTGAACATGAGACTTATTACCTAGACTTTTATACGCCCCCTAACGGAAGGGCCTTATTATCTTTGGTTTACCTCCATCTTTTATTCAACTTCGCCATGAAGCTTTTATTATGACTTCGGTCTTGCCTTGCCTTTTATTATCCGCCTCATCGGTGGTTTTATTAGCCAAAGACGTATATCCTCACGCTAAGGCGAATTTTGGATCTTTAAAGCTTCGAAGATTAAGGCTTGATTCACTTTCAATTTTGCATAGATTTTAGGCCTTCTGGGGCTTCAAATTGTTTGCTTGATTTAGGTGAGAACTTGAAATCTTATTATTGGGTGAAGCTTTCGATTATTAGGGTGCCAATACTTCAAAACCGTGACGCTGGCGATACCTTAATGTCTTCCCAATTTAATTACACGGAAGCTACTAGAAAAGACTAGAAACCCAACAATCCTAACTAAACCGCTAAGTCAATATTTATTAAGCAAAAAATATTTACATGCGAAGGGAGAATAAGCAAACAACGAGAACACATGAGTTTTTGAAAGAATATAAGTATTCTATGTTTAGCATAGTAACTTATAATTAACTCTATCATTTCTCGTCCTCATTTAAGAGACTTAGCCTAATGTGTAGTTAAGGAATCAAAGCTAAGTGCTCAAAACGCACGGTCGAGTCAAAAATTACTCTTATTCTCGCCATCGGAAAATCTACATTCGTGTCTTAAACACTTATAAAACATGAGAAAAAATTTAAAATTTGGCCATTTTTAGCCTTATTTTGCAACAAAAATGATAAACAAAATGATAAACTTTGGAAAGCGTGAAGGTTTGGCAAGGCAAGTATCTATTCACCCCCCCATACTAAAGTTAAACATTGTCCTCAATGTTTCGAGTCTAGGGGTGCAAACACCCCCATACTAGAGACGTAGTTGAATGCCTAATCTAGCATGGAAAGGGTGTAACCAATAAGTAATATCCGTTTATGAAGTGTGCTAAAAACCTAAGGTTAGAACATCAAAGGATATATCATGGATATTGAGAAATGTCTCCAAAGCAAATGATCGAGTGCTCCCATAAAACGAACACGAGAGGCTCCAATCGTGAAGATCATGATCTAAAAACCACATATCACAAACAACCACGGAACAAAGGTTGGAAGGGCACAAATCCCCACACGTAAGCTACATTAGACTAAGAAAGCGATAATATGTACATAGGATAAGCATGGGACTCCCCCACGAGGCTCCTCGTTTTTGATTACCGAGTCATGAGCTCGACTCGATCCCCTCAATACTAATTATCATTGGGGAAGGTGACTTGGTCGAGGTAGTTCAAGGATGGAACTTCCCCACCAAAGTAGTGCTTCAACCTATGTCCATTCACCCTGAAGTGAGGACCATCATCTTGAGCTAGCTCGATGGTCCATAAGGAAATACTTGAGTCACGGTGAATGGACCGGACCAACGGGATTTAAATTTACCGGAAAATATTTTCAATCTTGAATTAAAAAGTAAAACTTGAACCCCAATGTTAAAAACCCGGTTTTTAATTTTTGAATCATGCAACTTTTTAGTTTTCTCTTTGTAAATCAATGAATTTTCATAAGCAATGTCTCTCAATTCATCCAATTCATTTAATTGCATTTTCCGGTGTTTTCCCGCGGTCTCCATGTCATCATTACAATGCTTTAGGGCCCAATAAGCCTTGTGTTCTAACTCGATAGGCAAATGACAATTCTTTCCATACACAAGCTTATAGGGAGTGCACCCAATGGGTGTCTTGTGAGCGGTCCTAAAGGCCCATAAAGCATCGTCTAACTTATCCGACCAAGATTGTCGGTTTTCTCCTACGGATCTCTCCAAGATCCTCTTCAATGCTCGGTTTGAAACCTCGACTTGCCCACTTGTTTGTGGGTGGTAAGCCGTAGAAAGACGATGTGTAACCCCATATTTCCTTAGGACTCTTTCGAATTGGTCATTACAAAAATGGGTTCCACGATCGCTTATGATCGCACGAGGGGTTCCAAACCTAGCAAACAAGCTTTTCAAGAACTTAACTACCACACGAGCATCATTAGTGGGCAAGGCTTTCGCCTCCACCCACTTAGATAGGTACTCAACCGCAACAAGGATGTACTTATTACCGCGAGATGATGGGAACGGCCCCATAAAGTCTATACCCCAAACGTCAAAGATCTCACATACTTGAATGATATTTTGTGGCATTTCATCTTTTTGTGAGGCTTTTCCTTGTCGTTGGCATGCATCACAAGACTTCACAAGAATTTGTGCATCTCGGTAAATAGTAGGCCAAAAGAAGCCGGCATCAAACACCTTTTTAGCCGTGAGATTAGCACCGTGGTGACCACCCGTGGGTCCCTCATGGCAAGCTCTAAGGATGTTAGAAGCTTCGGTGCCAAAAACACAACGTCGGATGATTTGATCCGCACACGTTCGAAACAAGTAAGGGTCGTTCCAAAAATAGAACTTGACATCACGAAAGAATTTTCGTTTTTCTTGAGTTGTCATACCCTTAAGGATGAAGTTACCCGCATGGTAATTTGCAAAATCCGCAAACCATGGGGTAGAAGAATCAAGTTTGGAATTCACTACACCAAGTGTCTCGAGCGGAAATGTTTCGGTGATTTCCTTAGGCTCGTAAACACTTTGGTGAGGATCTTCTAAACGAGAGAGATGATCGGCCGCTAGATTCTCGGCTCCTTTTTTGTCAACGATTTTGTGATCAAATTCTTGAAGGAGGAGAATCCAACGAAGTAATCTCGGCTTAGCATCTTGTTTAGCCATGAGATACTTGATAGCCGAATGGTCCGTATACACTATGCATTTTGTCAAGACGAGATAAGTCGGAATTTCTCAAATGCATACACCACGGCAAGGAACTCCTTTTTCGTTGTAGTGTATTTAAGTTGAGCCTCGGTCATCGTCTTGCTAGCATAGTGAATAGGCAAGAAATGCTTATCATGACGTTGCCCCAAAACGGCCCCAATAGCGTAATCACTTGCATCACACATAAGTTCAAAGGGGAGGTTCCAATTTGGAGCAACAAGAATGGGAGCTTCGGTAAGTTTCCTCTTAAGGATCTCAAAGGCTCGTACACAATCTTCGTCAAAGACAAAACGTGCCTCTTTTTCAAGAAGATGTGTAATGGGTCGAGAAATCTTCGAGAAATCCTTGATGAATCGTCGATAAAAGCCCGCGTGTCCTAGGAAACTCCTAACTCCCTTGACGGTTTTGGGATGAGGTAATTTGGCGATGACGTCTACCTTAGCTTGATCTACCTCAATCCCCGCTTTCGAGACCTTGTGCCCTAAGACGATTCCACTCTTAACCATAAAATGACATTTTTCCCAATTGAGCACAAGGTTGGTTTCCTCACAACGTTTTAACATTCTCTCAAGGTTCGACAAACACGAAGTAAAGGAATCACCAAACACGGAAAAGTCATCCATGAAGACTTCCATCGTCTTCTCGATCATATCATGAAAAATAGCCATCATGCATCGTTGAAAAGTTCCCGGTGCATTGCAAAGTCCGAATGGCATTCTACGATAGGCAAACGTTCCATATGGACACGTAAACGTAGTTTTTTCTTGATCACGAGGATCGATGGGAATTTGGAAGTAACCGGAAAAACCATCTAAAAAGCAATAGAAATCGTTTCCCGCAAGACGCTCCAACATTTGGTCCATGAAGGGCAAGGGAAAATGGTCTTTTCGAGTGGCTTCATTCAACTTACGATAGTCAATGCACACTCTCCATCCGGTCACGAGTCTAGTGGGAATCAACTCATTGGCATCGTTTGGCACAACGGTCATCCCTCCCTTTTTAGGGACACAATGGATAGGACTCACCCAAGGGCTATCGGAAATAGGGTAAATCATTCCCGCGTCAAGGAGTTTAAGGACCTCCTTTTTGATGACGTCGTGAATTTTGGGGTTCACCCTCCTTTGACTTTGGATTGTTGGCTTGAAATCTTCCTCCATTAAGATTTTGTGGGTACAAAACTTGGGATCGATCCCCTTAATGTCGGATAACTTCCACGCAATCGCCCCTTTGTGAGCCTTTAGAACATCGACAAGTGCGGTTTTTTCATCATTCGAATGATCCTTCGCAATAATAACCGGCAACTTGTCGTCCTCCTCCAAATAGACATATTCGAGGTGAGGAGGTAAATCTTTCAACTCGAGAATAGGTGGTTCCTCAAGTGAAGATTTGGGCTCGATACTCATAACCTCCTCGGGTGGAGGAAATGGGAAATCGTTAAGAAAATCCTTGATAATCGAGAAGTCCTCATCGTTTTCGAGGTCTTCGTCACAAGTACGTGGAACATTGCATTCTTCTAACGTAAAACCACCACCTTCAAATGGAGTGAAGGTTGGTGTCGAATTATCAAGAATTAGATCCAACATAGTGGGATTGCCACTAGTTTCTTCATCACCAAAACCTAGAACTTCTTGTGAAAATTCCTCGCAAACCACGTCAATCATATCAACGAGGTTTATGGTTGCAACGGAATAAACATGAGAAATTTGAGAGTTTTGAGTTGCGTTTATAACAAGTTCCTCGTCGTTGAAACGTAAGGTGATCTTTGTAGCATGCACATCAATCAAAGCCATAGACGTATCTAAAAACGAACGACCTAAAATGAGAGGAACTTGAGGATCCGTGGGGATATCAACAATAATGAAGTCTACGGGATAGTAGAACTTCCCCACTTTCACAAAAACGTCTTCCGCCAAACCACATGCGGGAATTGTGGAATGGTCGGCCAAGTCGATAGACATTAGTGAAGGAGTAAGATTAGGAAGATTGAGCGACTTGAAGATTGCAAGTGGCATCAAATTAATGCTAGCACTAAGATCGGCCAAGGCGAAGCATTCTTCCATGTCTTGGATTGCACAAGGGATCAAAAATTTACCGGGATCACCGACTTTTTGAGGTATGCGATTAAGATAAACCGACGAACAACTAGACAATTGGTGCAATTTCTCCTTGTTGTTCAACATACTCTTAAAGTTAGCCGCAAATCGAGGCATCATGACCAAAGCATCGGCGAAACTCACATTAAGGTGCAAATCACGAAACATTTTCATAAAAAGCTCAAATTGGTAATTGTCGCGCTCTTGACGTTTCTCCTTCCTAAGTCTCGATGGATAGGGCAAAGGTGGTGTGGGTTGAGGCTTAGTAGGCATGGCCTTTGGAATCTCGGGTGCCAATGATGGTAATGGGTCAACCGTAGGTGTGGTATGAGCGGTACTTCGTGGGATTGGGACATGCTCCTTTTGGACCACCACCTCGGGTTCTTCCTCAACTGCTTCCTCCGTAGGAGCAATTGGTTGAGGAATCGGCTCCTTAAGTGTCTTACCACTACGTGTGGTAATCACTTTCATCTCACCCTTAGGGTTGGATATGGTGTTGCTAGGAAGACCACTTGAAGACGGTTTACACATTATTGCCTCAAACATAGACGAGATTTTATCTTCAAAATTAGATTGCCTCAATACGGCTTCGGTTTGCCTTTTCTCGGCCTTAAGCATCTCTTGTTTAATCTCATGTTGCCCTTGTTCCATTTTTTGTTGGTTTTGTTGCAACCTAGTGACATTTCCTTCCATCTTGTTGGTGTGGATTTTAAGTTCATTAGCTAACTCATTTTTCAACTCTTTCTTCAAGTCGTTTTTAAACTCGGATCTTAGGCTAATGATTTCTCTTTGAATGTTGTCAAACCTAGCATCATTCCCACTAGCATATTCAACAAACTCACTTGGAAGATCTTTCAATGTTTGCAAACTTTTGTTGTTATTTTGAAAATCATTTTTGTTTGAAACTTGATTATTAGCCCCTTGATTCCCATAGTTTCCCTTGTTGTAATTGTTCTTAAAACCAACTTGATTGTTGCGATAGTTGTTAGCATTTTGATTTGATCCAAAACCCGGTGGAGTCATTTGATTAGAGCGGGAAACTTGACCGTTTTGGTTGTAATTTCCCGTGGCCGCAAAGGCACTCGAAGTGTTACCACCGTTGGTAATGCACTCGGAGAAATCATGACCTCCACCACAATACATGCAAGAAACCTCAACCGCTTTAGCCGTAGCGGGAGCACTTGGTTCACCAACTTTAAACTCAATCAAAAGTCCTTTCAACTTATCAAAAATCTTGTTTTCCAAGTTCGCCTCAATTTGGCAAGCATCGATGGTATTAGACAAAGAAGGTGAAGCCGAAGACGAAGCCTTACGAACACTAGACGTGCTACGAGGACTATACACCTTAGATCTATTTTCAATTATCACCAAAGCTTCCTCAACCGTTTTACACAAAAAATTACCACCCGCGGCGGCATTCAAATAATCCCTTTCATGATCATTAAGCCCATTGTAAAACGTGTCAATTTGATGCAAATCGGAAAAACCGTGATGAGGACATTCATGTAACATTTCCTTAAACCTATTCTAAGCCGTTGAAAAACTTTCATTAAATTCTTGTGAAAACTTTGAAATCTCGTTTTTCAAGTGCGTAGTCTTAGAGGGCGGAAAAAATTGGTTCACAAACTTAGACACGAGATCCTTCCACGTCAATATAGAATTGGGTGGCTCTTTCTCTAACCAAATTTTTGCGGGCCCCGCTAAGGAATACGGAAAAAGCATCATCTTAATCGAGTCGTTAGAGACATCCTTAAACTTGCAAGTAGCGGTAAGACGATTGAATTGGCGGATATGGTTGTGTGGATTGTCCTTCTCATCACCATGGAATTTGTTGTTTTGAATCATGGACAACAAACCCGTTTTCACCTCAAAATTCTCCGCAAGGATAGCGGGAATCACAATAGCCTCTCCATAACCCTCGGTGGGTGCTTGAAGTAACTCCATCATAGTTCGATTCGCCATGGTTGGTGCTTCTCTTACAATGGGTTTGTCAATAGGAGACTCCTCACTAGAATTGTTGGGAGTGGGAGTTTTGTTCTTTCGTTTACGTGCACGTCTTGCTTGATTTCGAGTTAGCATAAACGTCACGTACAACGAGGGGATGAGCAAAGAAGATTCTTTTTGGTGTTTTGTATTTTTTCAATTTTTTTGTGGTTTTTGATTGTATTAACCTTTTTGGAACTTGGTGAAATGTATTAGGTAGACAAAAAGTCCACAAATCTCCTCACTAATCAAATCTCTTGATTAACGAAGCCTCAAAGAATGAAAACGATCACGTGGGGTGAACGCCTTCGATGACTTTAGAACGATGGTGGAACACCAAATCATTCAAGAGGGTTTAATCAATAGAAACCAAGAAAATATATATGATACTTAGTAATACTTTGGGCGGCAAAACCCTCGATTCACTCTCACAATCAAATACTCACAAGCAAGCGGGGAAACGAGGCGGCGCGAAGCACTTAAGAGCCTTTTTCCTTAGGATATATTTTATAATATCCGCCTTATACCCACCTTATAGTTTGTATTTTCAAGATTAAGCTTCACGAAAGTATTTATCTATTTTTGCCTTTTTCTTTGGTTTGAGATTCGAATACAATGATTGGGTAATGACCTCCCAAGTCAAGGTTGTGATTTCTCACGTATTTGGAGTACTTGTGTATTTATTGTTCTACGTATACAATATAGTAATAATATTCACACAAAAACCGAAAAACGATAATACGTATTAGTAGAGTGCTACTAATACAAATACTAATTATGGTTAGTATAAAAAAAACAACAATACCAAATCAAAACACAACACGCCTCCCCGGCAGCGGCGCCAAAATGATGTTGAGTACTTCTACACCTTTAGGAAAAGGATGCAATAAATAGGGCAAGTGAGCACGACGATTTAGGAAAACCGTGTGTGAATGACCCAATTAAGTTCGTTCTCAAGGAGGCTAGTTTGTTATGTGTGTAATGATATGGATTAATTTGTGATTATATTTGAGAAAGAAGAATAGAAAGGGGATTAGAAGAGAATGACGGTTATGAAGACGGATGAAACTAAGTCTAAAAAGGCGTACACGTAAAGTCCTAAAAACCACCAAAATTAAAATTTAAACCTAAAAATTTCTAAAAATCACCAAAAATCCCTAATAATATTCTAAGAGTTTACAAAAAATCAAAACTTGCAAAAACCTTTTAATTAATTAGATAATGACTTTTTAATGCTAATTAAAGCCCTAAAAATCAAAATTAATTATTAAAAAGCCCTAAATAAGATTTTCAAGTTTTTAAACCTCAAAAATACCCTAATTAAGCTAAAAACTATTTTTCAAAATTTTAAAACCAATTAAAACTATTTTTAAACAATTAAAAACTCCTAAAATCAATTAAATCTTAAATTAATTATAGAAAATAATTAAAAGACCTAGAAAATAATTGGAAAGTTGCAAAAATCCTAATTAAGTATTTAGAACCTAGGAAAAATATAAAACCCAGAAAATCAACTTTTAATTTTTAATAATAAAATAATATTAAAATAATATTAAAAATCCAAAAAATTATAAAAAATACTAAAAACTTGCAAACTAGCTTAATTTAACCTAAATAACTCAGAAATGAAAGTGAAATTACCTAAATACCCCTATTGGGCCTAGAAAATGGGCCAAACCCAAAACAGTCCCTTATTGGGCTTAATTAAGGCCTAATAAGAAAAAGTGCTCAGAATAAGCTCAAAAAGCACAGGTTGACTCAAAATTTGATTTTAAACAACTTTTTCCAAAGGCCCAAAAGCTGAAAATGTGAAATAAGCTAACTTATAATAAGCAGCTTATTCTTAATGGGCTTTTTGGCCCATTAAGCCATAAGCTGATGCCATAAGCTAAAATTTAACACACAACCTTCTTTTGACCTAACAAAGACTTTTGCAAAAAGAAATTTCAAATAAGACCACTTAATAAGCCAGAAACAAGTCAACAACTTATTCACAAAACGACAAAATAGTCATTTTTATGATCTAGACCACCTCAGAAGCTGATTCAAGTTGCAAAATGTTTCTTTTGACAAAACTAAGCTTAAAAACCAAAGACCTTTCAAATAAGCACACTCAATAAGCTGGAAAATCAAATAAGCACTTATCTTAAAAGTCAAACAAGTTGGTTTTCTAGTAAAAAGTCAAAGTCAAAGTCTCATAAGCTCCAGTTCACTTAAATGGGTCAAATAATGAAGATCTATTACAAAAAATAAGTTGTTGCAAGTCAGAATAAGCTAGAATAGCTTATTGATAAGCTGATGACAAAATTGCACTAGCAGGGGCTAGTTTTGGATGTTGAGCAGTGGAAACTTTTCCCACTGCTTGACTATTTTGATTTTTTGTCTTTAGTGACTTTTTCTTGGATTCAGATTTCACAAAGGCACCCAATTGATCTTTGGATCAAAAGGAGTCAATAACAATCAAAATAACACAATCACAAACACCCAATTGATACAATTTAATCAATTAATCACCAGACATTGCACAGACATGAATAATAAGCAATTTAGCATTCAAGAGCAGTTTAAGCACAATTCAGCCAGCCAAATTCAACCAAATACACACACAAGCTATAATAAACTCCAATAAGCAAGTCTAAACAGGTTTCATGCACTGGTTCAAAGAATTAAGCAAGATTCAAGCAATGAAAGTTACTGATGAACACTACACATGCAGTTTTTAACTTTTGCTGATGTATTTGACACACAAGCCAATTTCAACACCTCAAATCTTTCAAACAGGTTATGTTAACTTTGTTTAAACCACTTTTATCCCTAAGCATGCATACACACTAAGTGTTCCCAAAATCCTAGGTCAAAACAAGCAGAAACAAGGTCTATATAGCAGATTGATCAATTCAAGTGTTCAAACCCAAAAACTTGCAGCAAAACACTCTCAAACAAAGGTATAGCAGATACAAAGCATAAACAACACTTTCCCTTAACACAAAAACAGATTACAAGCATAAACCAGCAGACCCAAACACCCCTTTAACTTTTTCAAATCAAAATTTTCAAAAGCAAAACAAGATTTCAGGCCAACCAAGCATCAATTAACACTAAAACAAGTCTAATAAACAGATTCAAGCAAGAACAAGCCACAAAATTCACAAGAACAACAGTTTCATGCAAATATCACCAAAAATCACAATTTAAGCAGATTTGGAGATTAAGTATGCAAACCTCATGGATGTACATCCACACCCACGAATTTTGAGCTTATGTGCTAGCAAGAACAAGCACAAGCTTCCACAAAAGCCTACTAAGATTGAACAAGGGTTAAGCACAATAAAATGAAAAATCAGAAACTTGGGAAAAACTTGATTAATGCAAACTTGTTACCCCACACTTGATTATCCCCAAGTTATAAGCCTCACCACACCTTAACCAACTCAGTTAGGATGCTATGATCAGCCCTATAGCCCAAGAATTCCAAGATTGGAACAAGACTTAGCAAAATATCAAGAAAATGAGGAAAATATGCAAACTTGTGCACACTCCTCTTTTGAAAACAGATTTTAAACTTCAAAAGCAGTAAACTAAGAACATAAACAAGCAGAATAAAGATGGCACTTGGTCTTTCTTCAAAGCACTTAACTCAAATTCATTAATCAGAAAGAGGATTTACAAGTGTTTGAACAAAGGAAAAACCAAAAGCAGCTGAAAAATGAAGGCCTAAGTGGCTTTATATAGCCTTACAATGAACTAAGTTACAGCTAAAAACTATAAACCCTAATGGTTGAAGTCCCCAATATGCCCTTGTAGGATTTGAAAACCTTGGACTCATGTGATGCTTTCTTGGACGTTTGCATGAGTTGGCAGGGTTGGAATTTGATCAATTGCCCATAATAAGCTTAAGTTTGAAGCAAGGATGTGGGGCGTTGGATTTGCTTTACTGTTTTGTCTTCTTCTCCAAGGGGTAGAAAGCAGGGTAAAACATGTGACAAAGGAATGATGTGGCAAGCTGTTTGTGAGTTTGGCTGTGATTAGGGAGACCCTAATTATAATTCTGGAGGTTACTGGGTGCTAATTACAAACGGATTAAGAAAACCCAAATTTGTTCTTATGATGAATAGTGCATGTTTTGATCCAGATTAAGGTTTGAATGTGGTGTTTAGCGCGTGTTTTTGTAACTAATATTAATTAGTTATAATCCTGGTGAGTGGAAGGCTGAGGTGGAGGCAGGGAGTGGTGTTATTGGTGGAAAAGATTGAGTGGGGCACGTGGCAGCTGGTGAGTGGTCTAGGTTACAATGTTGTCTGGCCAGTTTAACACCCCCATGTTTCAAAAACTTGTCAAATCCCTTCCAAACTCTATCAACGCCCACTTTCTTCCTTGTCAACTTTTGCCTTTTTACACTTCTGGCCCAAAAACTTTTGCAAAGTGAAATCAGGGGTAATTCTTGCCATATTTGAATTCTTCAAGGGCTGAATTGGTATTTTCTTCAATGATAATGGTCTAGACTTGCAATATTGATAATTTGGAGGACTGAAATTGTCAAGTCTTGATGATTGAGGGACCATTTTTGCCAATTGTTGAAAGTTGAGGGTCCTTTTTGTAATTTTGGATTTTTCAAAGGACCAAACTTGTCATTTCTTGTACTTTGAAGGACTTCATGATATATTTGACTTTGTGGATGATATTGGTTGACAATTTAGCTTTGTTGAGGGGCTAAACTTGCCAATTCTTCAAAGTTAAGGGCCCTTTTTGTAATTTTGACAAACTTTAGGGACCAAACTTGTAATTATGAGGATACAAGGGTATAAAGTGTCAATTCTTCATAATTGGAGGACCCTTCTTCATAATTCTTCAAATCTTCAAGGGTTGATCTTGGGAAAGTCTTCACTAGGGCTTGGTTCATTGTGCGGCTTCGTTTCCCGTGTTCGTTTTTGCATGATTCTTGTGATCTTTTGTCATTATCTCAATATCCGTACCTAAAATACACAAGCAACAAACACAAGCATATATTTGGGTATTTTGATGATATTTAATGCATTTTAAGCCCTATTTGGAAGATGAGACTATGTATAAAAGCAGTCTCATCATGCCATCTGAAAAATCTTATCCAAAAGTACCTTATCCGTTTTTTCTAGATCTAAGTTTTTCTGGATCTGAGTAATCTTCATATTCATAAATTTACCAGGAAAAAAAACATGTAAACAAGATCTTAAAGCAATCAAGATCTTGAAAACACAGATCTCGTAAACATATCGGACTATATGGATGAGGACCAAAACCAGATAAATGATACTACTGAAAAAATGCACAACTTTTTAACCAGAAAGTTTGGATTTTGGATATCGACTTGTCTATGAAAACTCATATTTGGACAATATTTCAGCCAAGTTGACAAAAACCAGGATGACAACTTAAACCAGACAAAAAGAAAAAATACAGTGACAAGACAAAAGTGACAGATTTTAAGACACGAGCAAAAAAAAAATTTTTTTAGACCACCGAATCGAAAACAAGAACACGATCCAAGGATTGAACCGAGGCTCTGATGCCAATTGTGGATTTGCTTTTTAGTAATCCGGTGGTTTAGTAGGGTGGTAAATGGTAGTGGTAGCCATTGTTGAAGTTTTGAGAGAGAGTGGTTGTGTGTGTGAAAATAGAAAATGTATTAAAAGTGAAATGAAACACAATCAACACCCCTCCTTGGAAGCCTTAGAGGGGTATATATAGTCACACACTACACATAAACTATACAGCGTTTCCTAGTCTAGTCTATGCGTGTGTGACTATGATAACTAATGGGAATTCTTAAATGTCGTCACATAAAGTGAATTTCCAACAAACTCGTTCGGGTTCTTCTATAAAATTGAGATCTTCACGAATTTGTTCTAGTGGATACTGAACCATGTGAAGGGGATGATACTGGTACCCTCTGAGTAAGGACACATGAAACACATTGTGTACATGCGAAAGCTGCGGAGGTAACGCTAAACGGTAAGATACTTCACCGACTCGTTCAATGATATCAAACAGTCCGATGAAACGAGGACTGAGCTTCCCTTTAACTCCGAAGCGTCTAACACCACGTGCCGGCGAAAACTTAAGGAAAACGTGATCTCCTACATTAAAATGTATGTGCCTACGATGCTTGTTTGCGTAGCTCTTCTGACGTGAACGTGCTTCTTGAAGTTTCTGCTTAGCTACTGCGAACCTCTCATTAGTCAACTCTATGATCTCTGGTCCTTTAAGTGTTCACTCACCAACCTGATCCCAGCAGATTGGGGCGCGACACTTCCTGCCATACAACATCTCGAAAGGAGCATACTTGATACTTGCGTGCCAACTGTTGTTGTATGCAAACTCCACCAAACAGATATAATCGTCCTAATCACCCGTCCATTCCAACGCACATGACCTCAACATGTCTTCCAATGTCTGAATCTTTCGCTCTGACTACCCGTCTGCTTGAGGATTAAAAGTCGTGCAAAGCTTAAGTTGTGCACCTCAAGCTTTCTGCATACTTTTCCAAAATCGTGAAGTGAATCGAGGATCTCTGTCTGAGACGATGCTGGATGGAGCACCGTGGATTCTTATTGTAAAACCCGCATGCTTTTACCATGAATAGTACCCTTTAGATCGTACGTACTAGATTCAAACATTCCTTTTATAACATGTTTAAGTTCATGTATAAGAATTTTAAGTATTACGTACGTGTTAGAACACGATGAGTATTTATTTCGTATGAACACACGATATTTATTCAAATAATAATTATAATCACGAACATGCGATCATGAAATCATGAACATAATTTAATCACGAGAAAATATTATTTACGTATATATATTTATTACGAACACGAATAAATATATTAGGTCACGATCAATAATTAACTAAAACACATAAAACACGAACACGATAAAACACGAACACACTATAATAATTAGACTCGGAAAAGGTACGGGTTACCCCATGTGGGGCCCCCTACCCGCGACTACACCAAGATGGAATGGGCCAAGCCCATTTTAATTTTTACTAAAACAGGGATTTAGGAAAACATGTTTTATTATTTACAGAATAAGAAAAATAGTTAAAACCCTAAAATTCTTTTCCTTCTTCCTTCTCTCTTTGGCCGCTGGATTCAAGACACCAAAAGGGGGTGTTCGGTTGATTTTTGATCTTGGAAATCGTGAAAGTATTCGTGTGTGTTCATCCTTAATTGATCCACGCATTCGGTATAACCTTTTTAACCTTTTTTTTTATGTTTTGATTTGTTGAATCACATAAAATCATGATGTTTTTAAAAACTAATTAAAAACATTTATTAAAACATGTCTATGATTATGGGGTAAATCAAAACAAGGGTTTTTAGGGGTGTTTGTTCTAGCCGACGCCTAACCGAACCCCTAAGGGTCTCAACTTGGCTTATTAAACACCACCGAGACCTCATGGTCTCGATATGGTGGTGGTGGTCCCACGGCAGCAGCAAACAAGGGGGAACCCTGACTTGGTTCGGGGTATGGTGTTGATTACGGGTCCGGTTCATGGTTTCTAGTCACGGTCCGGTTCATTGATTATGTTAAGGGTTATGATTTGAATAGTTATGTGTTAAAAATTAAATTAATAAAACATGAAATAAATAATTTAATTAACTTGACTTAGGTTATAAATCTAATTATTAGATCATGAATTTTTAACCTAAGTATTTATATTTTTCTAGACTTTATAATTAATTAATTATTAAAAACCATGACTATAATTAATTAATTAACATTACTTAGGTTATATTATTGTAATTAATAATACATGTTTTAACCTAAGTATTTTAACTTTATTTAATTAAAAAGATGATATATTTAATTAAATACTTTTAACCTATAGTTTATTTAATTTACATGTAATAATTAATAAACTATATCTTATAAAAATATGACTTAGAAAATAATCAGAAAACACTTAAGCTTATATAATTAGCTTATTAACCAGCTTATATCTAATTATGGAAACTTTCTATTTTTAGAAACTTATTTAATTAAGGCAGCTAATCTATTTATGGAAACTTTATATATTTAGAAACTTATATATTTTAAGCAGTAATTCTATTTTTGGAAACTTTCTATTTTGGAAACTTTCTATTTTTGAAACTTTCTATTTTTGGTAACTTTCTATTTTTGGAAACTTTCTATTTTAGGAAACCTGCTATTTTTAGAAAGTTACTTATTATTACACAGTAAGTATAATAATACATGAAATACAAGTAATACTTAATCAGAATAGACAGAATATAAGATAAATACAGCATAAAGCTTAAAACAGGAAAACATGACATGAACGGATAAAATAAGCTAAGACATGATATAAAACCAGTTACGTATTTAGTAATCAGATACTTATACATGTATGTATTTATATAGCATTAGTGATACCGAAGTAGGACTCTCTTTCGTTCGTCTTCTTCGTTCACTGGACATAAGCTACGGATTCTCGTCCTTTCTGTATGGACATTTTTTCCTTATTAAGATTCCCCGTATGCAGCCAACTGTTTTCCCGTAGTATAAGTATATATGTTTGAGTGCTTATGTTTAATTAGAATACCTAAAGCCATATACATGCATGACCAGTTTCACATAGTTATGGAGGTACCATAACCATAACACTAGAGGCACTGGTGTTATGACTTCCCCACGGCGGAGTGATTACTCGTGGCATCCCTTCAGCTTTTGGCCATATTATTATATTTATCATGTGGGGCGTATGGGTCCATCCTAGTTACATGTTTTTCAGCAGATTACTTAGTGTGAATGTGGTGTGTGCCTTGCATCCTTCACAAGGAGCTGATCCCTCCTACCCAAAAACCAGTATATTAAATTAGAGGCAGCCCCTCTGATTTGCATGATGAGGTCACCCCTCCAATTATTCATGCACGGTGGATTTTCATGACCTATATTGGCTAATGGTAAAATATGTTAAACAGTTTTTATAAGGTAAACATAAGGCTTTTCAAACTATAAAACCAGTTTTACTAAGACTTAACCGGGTTATTTGGGACTTAGTTTCTTCCGTTGTTATATGCTTATATGCTTATATTATTCATGCTTTATTGTACATCCGTGCACTGAGCGTATTGCTCAACCGTTTTCCTTTTCATGTTCCCAAAACGGCAGGTACTCAGGGACGCTCGTAGACTTTAAGCGTACGTGCATATGGACTGGAAGCTTTCTAGCCTTTCTTTACTTTATGCATTATCTATACTTTGATACTCTTTCCATGGACATTGTTTAGTCCTTTCATTTATAGTACTTATGTTTGTGTGTGATGAGCTTTACTTTTGGACTACCGATGTTCGATTCCGGTATTTCCTTTTTATGGTCATGTAATGTTTTAGACATTTATCCTTGTATGCTTTGATGACGCGCCATAATTACGCGTGACATTCCATTATCAAAATGTGGTGTTACAATTATGGTATCAGAGCCAAGGCTTCGACATGTAGGCTCTCAAATCATGACCTGTGATTAGTGGGTAGTCACTATGGTCTTCCTAGAACTGACAGTCGTTTTCATGCATTCATCATTTTTATGCATACATATATATGTCATTGTCTTAGGTTTATGACTATGTAATGGTTGGTACATGACTGGCCCTATTTAGTCGCATGTGATTTATCGAAACTTTTAAATTTGGGACCGACCATAGGCGTCCCCTCGCCATGTCTTTTATTTTGGGTGAACTAACCATACGCGTTCACTCTCGAGCATAAAAAAGTTTTCATAAAACTGCGTCATGCATTAATATACAAATTTTCTTGCATAAATTTTTTTTTCTTGATTTATTGGTATAATTTTTTTTTCATGTATATTTATATTTTATGTTTTGATCTGTTTAATCATATGTTTTATCTTATACTGTCAGATGGTTCTCACACGTGAGCAGGAACAACTCAATGCAGCAATCCGAGCTCAAATGCAAGCTTTGCTTCCTCAACTGAGGAATGACATCAGGGCTGAGGTTCAGGCTGCCAACAATCAGCAGCAAAACCAAGCACCTCCTCCTCCTCCTCCTCTGGTGACATTGGCAATATGGCTGGAAAGATTCAACAAGCTCCGCCCTCGAGCTTTCGAGAGAACAGATAGCCCCAGTGAAGCTGAAAGATGGTTGGCTCACATCGAGAAGATCTTCGATGCTATGGGTTGTGACCTCGTGTTCAAGGCGAGGTTGGCATGCTACTGGTTCGAAGGTGATGTGTTAAATTGGTGGTTAGCATTGAAGCAGTCTGAGGGAGGTGATAATTGGGTGTCTGGTTTGACATGGGCTCAGTTTAGAGATAGGGTGATGGAGCAGTTCTTTCCCAAGGCTGAGCAAGACAATCTCAAGAGGGAGTACCATAGGATCCGACAGAGAGCTGGGGAGAATAGCAATGAGTTTATGCAGCGCTTTCTTCGCTTAGCTGGTTTCCTTGGTGCAGCGGCAGGTACTCCTTAAGAGCATGCACACCACTTTAGGTGGGCTCTTCGCACATCGGTCGCAAACAATCTGGTGTGTGCTACGTTCAACACAGTAGCACAAGTGGCCGATGCGGCACGTAAGCTGGAGATGCTGCATGAGAGAGATGAGTTCGGGGAAGCTGAGAAACCCGACAAGAGGTAAACATTCGTATTCAAGCGGTGACCAATCCGTATTCTTCCTATTTATGTCAATTATTCATCTCGTTAAATTGTATCTTCCAGGCAGAAAACTGGGGACCGGTCTCAGCCGGCTACTCAGCAGCAGCCTAATTAGTCCAAGGGAAACGGTCAGACTAACGACCGTTCTGCTACGGATAGACGTGGCGGTAATGATAATTACCGTAACAACGCTGGACACTCCAACGGCAGCAGGTCCTAATACTTACGCATTTTCTTAAGATTTCATGTTATAACTCGTAATTCTGACACTCTAGCAAATCTTCTACAAGGAACCATGGAAACGGTAGGGACCCAGAACCAGAGAGGTTCACAGCCTAGCCGTCCAGCTATCACTGGTCCTCAGCCAGCCAGAGCACCTACAGGAGGATATACTCATCCTCTTTGCTCTACTTGCCACCGTAAGCACCCAGGGCCATGTCGTCGAGACACTGACGCATGCTTCAAGTGTTGTCTTCCTGGCCATCGCATGAAGGACTGCCGTAAGGGCGAGATGGAGGGCACACCAGGACATGCTGATACCAAGCCGCCTCCTACCACTGGACGTGTCTACACGACATCTCGAGATCAGGCCAACAAGTCTACAGGTACCATCACTGGAATCATGTATATGTATGGTCAGGCTGTGTGTGTTCTATTTGATACGAGTGTTACTCAATCGGTCATTTCTACTGCTTATGCCAAGAACATTAGGATGCTCCCCATGCCACTAGATAATAGACTTACTATTTCCATGCCTTTGAGAGACTCTGTACGCATAACCCATGTATACAAGAGTCTTCCCCTAGAATTTGACGATAAGGTTCGTCCTGTTGACGCACTTCCGCTGGACATGAATGACTTTGACATGATTTTGGGCATGGATTGGCTATGCAAGCATCATGATACCATTGACTGCCATTCATATCGAGTCATCTTCGGCAATGTTAATGCACCAGAGTACATTCACAACGGTTTCGTACCCGGAAGGTCTGTATAAATCATATCTACCCTACAAGCACGTGCACTACTGTCACATGGCTACGAGGGTTACCTAGCTACGGTTCACGACATGGATGCTAAATCTCCATCAATTCAGGATCAGCTAATAGTGTCGGAATTCCAAGATGTATTTCCAGAAGAACTTCCGGGCATACCACCTGCACGAGAAGTGGAATTCAATATCGAGCTTATTCCAGGAGCTGAACCGATCTCCAAAGCTCCTTACCGCATGGCTCCCATAGAGTTAAAGGAGCTGAAGGATCAACTGCAAGAACTTCTAGAACGAGGTTTCATTCGACCGAGCGCATCTCCATGGGGCGCGCCAGTCTTGTTTGTTAAGAAGAAGGACGGCAGTATGCGTCTTTGCATAGACTATCGCGAGCTCAACAAGATTACCATCCGGAATAGGTATCCACTGTCGCGTATAGACGATCTGTTTGACCAACTCCAAGGGGCCAAACACTTCTCCAAGATTGATCTTAGGTCAGGCTACCATCAACTACGGGTTAAGGAGCAGGATATCGCCAAGACTGATTTTCGTACACGATATGGGCACTATGAATTTGTAGTCATGCCATTCGGTCTGACAAATGCTCCAGCAGTGTTCATGGATTTGATGAATAGAATCTTCCATGAATTTCTGGACAAGTTCGTCATTGTCTTCATCGATGACATTCTGATTTTCTCGAAGTCCAAGGAGGAACACGAAGACCATCTTCGTACAGTACTACAGATTCTTCGCCAGAAGCAGCTGTATGCTAAATTCTCCAAATGTGAGTTCTGGTTAGACAAGGTGGCATTCTTAGGTCACATTGTATCAGCAGAAGGAATCACTATGGATCCAGCGAAGGTTGAGGCTATTACTAAGTGGCCGAGGCCGACATCAACGACTGAAGTCCGGAGTTTCTTAGGCTTAGCTGGCTATTACCGTAGGTTCGTGGAGAACTTTTCCTGCTTAGCACTACCATTGACCAAACTGATGCGGAAAGGGGAGAAATTCGTCTGGACTGAAGAACGAGAGAAGAGCTTTGAAGACCTGAAGCAGAAGCTAGTATCTGCACCTATTCTTACTCTCCCATCTGGTACGGGTGGATTTCAAATCTATAGTGATGCATCGGGGAAGGGACTTGGCTGTGTTCTCATGCAACATGGGAAAGTGATCGCGTACGCTTCACGTCAGCTTAAGCCTTATGAAGAAAATTACCCTACGCGTGACTTGGAACTTGCTGCGGTTGTGTTTGCATTGAAGATATGGAGGCACTACTTGTATGGAGAATCATGTGACATTTTCACGGACCACAAGAGCTTGAAATATATCTTCACTCAACATTAATTGAACATGAGGCAGAGGAGATGGTTAGAGCTGTTGAAGGATTATGACATTAATCTACAGTATCATCCCGGAAAGGCGAATGTAGTAGCAGATGCACTTAGCCGAAAGTCCGGAATGATCAATGGCATTAAAATTGAGGAGCAAATCATAAGAGACATGGAGCGAATAGACATAGAGATCATGGTACGTTGACAGCACGGTTACTGGGCTAATCTTAGAGTAGAACCCGAGTTACTCTCTAAAATCAAGGAAGCTCAGAAAGATGATGGAGAAATCTGGGCGATAGTTCAGAATTTGGAGAAGCAGACGGAATTCAGAGTAGATGCAGATGGTATCGTATGGTAGGGCACGAGACTTTGTGTTCCTGACGATCAAGAACTCCGAGAAGCCTTGCTAGCTGAAGCTCATAGCTCCCCATTCTCTATACATCTTGGTTCGACTAAGATGTACCATGAAATCAAGCAATACTTTTGGTGGAGTGGTATGAAACAGGATGTTGCCACTTACGTCTCCAAATGTCTTACCTGCCAGCAGGTTAAGATCGAGCATCAGCGATCTGGCGGTCTCCTTCAACCGTTAGATATCCCAGAGTGGAAATGGGACAAAATCACCATGGATTTTGTTACTGGTCTTCCGCCAACCAAGAGGAAGCACGATGCAATTTGGGTTATCGTAGTTCGACTCACCAAATTAGCTCATTTCTTACCGATCCGCAAGGAAGAATCGGTAAGTAAACTCGCTGATAAGTATAGAAGAGATCCTCGATTCACTTCGCGATTTTGGAAGAGTCTTCAGAAAGCTTGGGGTACACAACTTAAGCTTAGCACGGCTTTTCATCCTCAAACAGACGGGTAGTCGGAGCGAACGATTCAGACATTGGAAGACATGTTGAGTTCATGTGCGTTGGAATGGACGGGTGATTGGGACGATTATATCTGTTTGGTGGAGTTTGCATACAACAACAGTTGGCACGTAAGTATCAAGTGTGCTACTTTCGAGATGTTGTATGGCAGAAAGTGTCGCGCCCCAATCTGCTGGGATCAGGTTAGCGAGCGAACACTTGAAGGACCAGTGATCATAGTGATGACTAATGAGAGGGTCACAGTAGCTAAGTAGAAACTTCAGGAAGCACGGTCACGTCAGAAGAGTTACGCCGATAAGCATCATAGGGACATACATTTTAACGTAGGAGATCACGTATTTCTTAAGGTGTCGCCGGCACGTGGTGTTAGACGCTTCAGGATTAAAGGGAAGCTCAGTCCTCGTTTCATCGGACAGTTTGATATCATTGAACGAGTCGGTGAAGTATCTTACCAGTTAGCGTTAAATCCGCAGCTTTCGCATGTACACAATGTGTTTCATGTGTCCTTACTCAGAGGGTACCAGTATCATCCCCTTCACATGGTTTAGTATCCACTGGAACAGATACATGAAGATCTCACTTTCATAGAAGAACCCGAACGAGTTCTTGACAAACAAGAACGAGTCATGAGAAGGAAGACGTTTCCATTGGTCAAAATCCTTTGGAGGGATCATACCGAGCGGGAAGCCACTTGGGAAACAGAGGAGTCTATCCGGGCTTCTTACCCTCATTTCATATTTTGAATTCGGGTATGTTCTTCTTTTCTAGTTTACTTTATCTATAATTTGGGGACGAATTATTCTTTTTAGGGGGGAAGAGTTGTAAAACCCGCATGCTTTTACCATGAATAGTACCCTTTAGATCGTACGTACTAGATTAAAACTTTCCTTTTATAACATGTTTACGTTCACGTATAAGAATTTTAAGTATTACGTACGTGTTAGAACACGATAAGTATTAATTACGTATGAACACACGATATTTATTCAAATAATAATTATAATCACGAACATGCGATCATGAAATCATGAACGTAATTTAATCACGAGAAAATATTATTTACGTATATATATTTATTACGAACACGAATAAATATATTAGGTCACGATCAATAATTTAACTAGAACACATAAAACACGAACACGATAAAACACGAACACACTATAATAATTAGAGTCGGAAAAGGTACGGGTTACCCCATGTGGGCCCCCTACCCGCGGCTACACCAAGAAGGAATGGGCCAAGCCCATTTTAATTTTTACTAAAACAAGGATTTATAAAGATCTCGACATGCATATACATTTATCACGAGGTAAATCTGAGATCTTTCTTGTTTTCTGTATTGTATTTCGAGTCTTGAGTCTAGATGTATAAGAAATATAGGAGACAATGGGATAGGATTAGTTATGGTGTTGTGGAGTAATAAGGTCGGATGATATGTTGAAGTCTTGGTTCGGTCAAGGTCAAGTCATGCTGTTTTTGTTAAACTTGTCACCATGTTTTCTGAAAACAAACAGTGAGGCATCGCAATGTATTCTAATTTAAAAACCCATCGCAATGTAAACAAAATAAGCCATCGTAATCATTTCTGTTCCATCAGAATGTTAAGAAAAAATCAGCAGCATGACGTTATAGATGCCATTCCGATAGGTCAAACCACTCATCGCAATGTGACTCATCGGAATGAGTCCTATCGCAATAGATAGGTCTAACCCATCAGAATGTGTCAAAAAAACAACCCATCGCAATCCATGCGATCGAAAGAGCCATCGGAATGCAAGCATCGAAATGCATGCGTCAGAATGTGCAATCTAAAAAATCTTATCCAAAAGTACCTTATCCGTTTTTTCTGGATCTAAGTTTTTCTGGATCTGAGTAATCTTCATCTTCATAAAATTACCAAAAAAAAATGTAAACAAGATCTTAAAGCAATCAAGATCTTGAAAACACAGATCTCGTAAACATATCGGACTATATGGATGAGGACCAAAACTAGATAAATGATACTACTGAAAAAAATGCACAACTTTTTAACCAGAAAGTTTGGATTTTGGATATCGACTTGTCCATGGAAACTCATATTTGGATAATATTTCAGCCAACTTGACAAAAACCAGGATGACAACTTAAACCAGACAAAAAGAAAAAATACAGTGACAAGACAAAAGTGACAGATTTTAAGACACGAGCAAAAAAAATAAAATTTTAGACCACCTATTCGAAAACAAGAACACGATCCAATGATTGAACCGAGGCTCTGACGCCAATTGTGGATTTTCTTTTTAGTAATCTGGTGGTCTAGTAGGGTGGTAAATGGTAGTGGTAGCCATTGTTGAAGTTTTGAGAGAGAGTGGTTGTGTGTGTGAAAATAGAAAATGTATTAAAAGTGAAATGAAACACAAAAGTGAAATGAAACACAAATGAAACACAATCAACACCCCTCCTTGGAAGCCTTGGAGGGCTATACATAGTCACACACGACACTTAAACTATACAGTGTTTCCTAGTCTAGTCTATGCGTGTGTGACTATGATAACTAATGGGAATTCTTAAATGTCGTCACATAAAATGAATTTCCAACAAACTCGTTCGGGTTCTTCTATAAAAGTGAGATCTTCACGAATCTGTTCCAGTGGATACTGATCCATGTGAAGGGGATGATACTGGTAGCCTCTGAGTAAGGACACATGAAACACATTGTGTACATGCGAAAGCTGCGGAGGTAACGCTAAACGGTAAGATACTTCACCGACTCGTTCAATGATATCAAACGGTCCGATGAAACAAGAACTGAGCTTCCCTTTAACTCCGAAGCGTCTAACACCACGTGCCGGCGAAACCTTAAGGAAAACGTGATCTCCTACGTGAAAATGTATGTGCCTACGATGCTTGTCTGCGTAGCTCTTCTTACGTGATCGTGCTTCTTGAAGTTTCTGCTTAGCTACTGCGACCCTCTCATTAGTCAACTCTATGATCTCTGGTCCTTCAAGTGTTCGCTCACCAACCTGATCCAAGCAGATTGGGGCGCGACACTTCCTGCCATACAACATCTCGAAAGGAGCACACTTGATACTTGCGTGCCAACTGTTGTTGTATGCAAACTCCACCAAACAGATATAATCGTCCCAATCACCCGTCCATTCCAACGCACATGACCTCAACATGTCTTCCAATGTCTGAATCGTTCGCTCTGGCTGCTCGTCTGTTTGAGGATGAAAAGCCATGCTAAGCTTAAGTTGTGCACCCCAAGCTTTCTGCAGACTTTTCCAAAATCGCGAAGTGAATCGAGGATCTCTGTCTGAGACGATGCTGAATGGAGCACCGTGGAGTCTTATTGTAAAACCCGCATGCTTTTACCATGAATAGTACCCTTTAGAGCGTACGTACTAGATTAAAACTTTCCTTTTATAACATGTTTACGTTCACGTATAAGAATTTTAAGTATTACGTACGTGTTAGAACACGATAAGTATTTATTACGTATGAACACACGATATTTATTCAAATAATAATTATAATCACGAACATGCGATCATGAAATCATGAACATAATTTAATCACGAGAAGATATTATTTACGTATATATATTTATTACGAACACGAATAAATATATTAGGTCACGATCAATAATTAACTAGAACACATAAAACACGAACACGATAAAACACGAACACACTATAATAATTAGACTAGGAAAAGGTACGGGTTACCCCATGTGGGGCCCCCTACCTGCGGCTACACCAAGAAGGAATGGGCCAAGCCCATTTTAATTTTGACTAAAACAAGGATTTAGGAAAACATGTTTTATTATTTACAGAATAAGAAAAATAGTTAAAACCCTAAAATTCTTTTCCTTCTTCCTTCTCTCTTTGGCCGCCGGATTCAAGACACCAAAAGGGGGTGTTCGGTTGATTTTTGATCTTGGAAATTGTGCAAGTATTCGTGTGTGTTCATCCTTAATTTATTCACGCATTCGGTATAACCTTTTTAACCTCTTTTCTTTTATGTTTTGATTTGTTGAATCACATAAAATCGTGATGTTTTTAAAAACTAATTAAAAACATTTATTAAAACATGTTTATGATTATGGGGTAAATCAAAACAAGGGTTTTTAGGGGTGTTTGTTCTAGCTGACTCCTAACCGAACCCCTAAGGGTTCTCGGCTTGGCTTATTAACCACCACCGAGACCTCATGGTCTCGGTATGGTGGTGGTGGTCCCACGGCAGCAGCAAACAAGGGGGAACCCCGACTTGGTTCGGGGTATGGTGTTGATTATGGGTCTGGTTCATGGTTCTAGTCACGGTCCGGTTCATTGATTATGTTAAGGGTTATGATTTTAATAGTTATGTGTTAAAAATTAAATTAATAAAACATGACATAATTAATTTAATTAACATGACTTAGGTTATAAATTTAATTATTAGATCATGAATTTTTAACCTAAGTATTTATATTTTTCTAGACTTTATAATTAATTTATTATTAAAAACCATGACTATAATTAATTAATTAACATGACTTATGTTATATTATTGTAATTAATAGTAAATGTTTTAACCTAAGTATTTTAACTTTATTTAATTAAAAACATGATATATTTAATTAAATACTTTTAACCTATAGTTTATTTAATTTACATGTAATAATTAATAAACTATACCTTATAACAATATGACTTAGAAAATAATCAGAAAATACTTAAGCTTATATAATTAGCTTATTTAACCAGCTTATATCTAATTATGGAAACTTTCTATTTTTAGAAACTTATTTAATTAAGGCTGCTAATCTATTTATGGAAACTTTCTATTTTTAGAAACTTATCTATTTTAAGCAGTAATTCTATTTTTGGAAACTTTCTATTTTAGAAAACCTGCTATTTTTAGAAAGTTACTTATTATTACACAGTAAGTATAATAATACATGAAATACAAGTAATACTTAATTAGAATAGACAGAATAAAAGATAAATACAGCATAAAGCTTAAAACAGTAAAACATGACATGAACGGATAAAATAAGCTAAGACATGATATAAAACCAGTTACGTATTTAGTAATCAGATACTTATACATGTATGTATTTATGTAGCATTAGTGTTACCGAAGTAGGACTCTCATTCGTTCGTCTTCTTCGTTCACTGGACATAAGGTACAGATTCCCGTCCTTTCAGTATGGACATTCTTTCCTTATTGGGATTCCCCGTATGCAGCCAACTGTTTTCCCGTAGTATAAGTTTATATGTTTGATTGCTTATGATTAATTAGAATACCTAAAGCCATATACATGCATGACCAGTTTCACCTAGTTATGGAGGTACCATAACCATAACACTAGAGGTACTGGTGTTATGACTTCCCCACGGCAGAGTGATTGCTCATGGCGTCCCTTCAGCTTTTGGACATATTATTATATTTATTATGTGGGGCGTATGGGTGCATCCTAGTTACATGTTTTTCAGCAGATTACTCGGTGTGAATGTGGTGTGTGCCTTGCATCCTTCACAAGGAGCTTATCCCTCCTACCCAAAAACCAGTATATTAAATTAGAGGCAGCCCCTCTAATTTGCATGATGAGGTCACCCCTCCAATTATTCATGCACGGTGGATTTTCATGACCTATTTTGGCTAACGGTAAAATATGTTAAACAGGTTTTATTAGGTAAACATAAGGCTTTTCAAACTATAAAACAAGTTTTACTAAGACTTAACCGGGTTATTCGGGACTTAGTTTCTTCCGCTGTTATATGCTTATATGCTTATATTATTCATGCTTTATTGTACATCTGTGCACTAAGCGTATTGCTCAGCCGTTTTCCTTTTCATGTTCCTAAAACGGCAGGTACTCAGGGACGCTCGTAGACTTTAAGCGTACGTGCATATGGACTGTAAGCTTTCTAGACTTTCTTTACTTTATGCATTATCTATACTTTGATACTCTTTCCATGGACATTGTTTAGTCCTTTCATTTATAGTACTTATGTTTGTGTGTGATGAGCTTTACTTTTGGACTACCGATGTTTGATTTCGGTATTTCCTTTTTATGGTCATGTAATGTTTTAGACATTTATCCTTGTATGCTTTGATTACACGCCATAATTACGCGTGACATTCCATTATAAAAATGGGGTGTTACACTTATGATCTCCCTTCTATAAGTATCGGCGAGTTTACTGACCGAATCTTTCTTGCGGATCGGTAAGAAATGAGCTGATTTGGTAAGTCGATCTACGATAACCCAAATTGCATCGTTCTTCCTCTTCGTTGGCGGAATACCAGTAACAAAATCCATGGTGATTTTGTCCCTCTTCCACTCTGGAATATCTAACGGTTGAAGGAGAACGCCAGATCGCTGATGCTCGATCTTAACCTGCTGGCAGGTAAGACATTTGGAGACGTATGTGGCAACATCCTGTTTCATACCACTCCACCAAAAGTACTGTTTGATGTCATGTGTTGGGAATTATTTGTTAAGTGTCAAGTACTGTTAGTGTATTCCAAGTACTGTTAGTGTTATGTAAGTATCGTTAGTGTTAACGCGGTACATAGTAAGTACTGCTACTTATAAAGTAAGTACTGCTATGATGATTAGGACGAATATATCTTTGTGTAAGAAATGTCATAGTTATAGTTAGAGTATATCTTATGAGATATATCTAAATAGTTAGAATATTGATAATATATCATCTGAGATATAGTTATCTTTATAGAATATTCTAAGGTTTCTAGGGTTCCTTACTCTATAAAAGGAACATAGGTACAATGTCTTTCATGTACCTCATACAAGTCGATTAATAAGAGAATCGAATAGTTAAAAGTAATTCTGTTCTTTTGTGCTTTATAAGTTAGATTTCGCATAACTTATTTAGTGTTTAGTAATAGTGCTCAAAGTGTTTTAGTTTGAGTATAAACTATTATACTAATTCTTAACAGAATATAGATCCAACCAAAGGGATCAACAAGTGGTATTAGAGCTTGTTGAGAAACTCTGAAAAAGAAGAACACGAATCCATACACTCCACACATTCCAAATCTCAAATGTCTCAACCAGATGGTGTTAATGCTCACTTGGATGATGTTCAGAACACTGATCCTGTTCTGCCACAAAGACAACCACAAGTTGTGCATGCTGCACCAGCACAAGGTGCTCAAGTCGTGAATGATGTAGCTACCTCTACACCAACACCTTCTCATACTCTGTCTTCTGTTAAACTCCCAGTTCTCAAAGGTGACAATTATGAGACTTGGGCTATGTAGATGGAACATTACTTGAATCACACAGATCATACAGTGTGGCAAGTTATCAAGAATGGGAACACACCAAATAAGCTACACTGGTTTCCAGACGGTACATGCTATGCTCTACCTGCTGTGATTGCTGAGCAGATACAAGCAGAGATCAAAGAAAGAAAAGCCAGAACTGCCTTGGCTATGGCTCTTTCTGAAGACATTCTACCAAGCTTTCATCATTATAAAGATGCCAAAGCTATGTGGGATGCTATAAAACTTAGATTTGGAGGCAATGAAAAATCTAAGAAAATCAAGAAGATTGTTCTTAAGCAAGAATTTGATAACTTCTCAATTACCTGTATGGAGGGAATACATGGTGGATATGGAAGGTTCAGCAAATTCTTATACAGTTAGCAGTTTATAGACAAGTAATCCCTAATGAAGAAGCTAATCTAAAATTCTTAAGAAGTGTTCCACCAGAGTGGAAAGCAATGGCTATGCACTTCATCACAAGAGATGATTTGGAAACAATTCTGTTTGATCATCTCTACAACAATCTTAGAGCATATGAGATGGATGTGAAAGGCACTAAAGTAAAGACAGCAACTGCTTCAAAGTCTAATTTGGCTTCTGTGTCAGATGGGAACAGCGATACTTACTTTCAAAATACCACTAGTGGATCTAGTAGCGGTACTTACTTCACAAATACCGATGGAGGACTTACTAGCAGTACTTACCCACAAAGTATTGAAAGCAGTCCTATGATCTCTCAAAATCCACATGGAAGGTCTTCACCATTGTTTAGTGACAATGATGCCTTCTCATTCTTTGTTGGACAAGACAACAGGCCAAGATTAACTCTCAATGACTTGTTCCAAATGGATGATGTTGATGTTGAAGAGATGGATCTTAAATGGCAAGCTGCTATGGTGTCAGTAAGATCTAATAGGTTCTTCAAGAAGAGTGGAAGAAAAATGACTGTTGATCCTAATGAGCCATTAGGATATGACAAGTATAAATTTGAATGCTATAACTGTGGAAGGAATGGACACTTTTCAAGAGAATGCAATAGAGATAAAGCTGAGATAAACAATCTGAAGTCCAAGAATAGCTTTAGAACCAGTCCAAGAATAACTGAAAGCTTTCCAAGAGGAAACAGCAGTAGTCCTAAAGGAACCAAAGCATTGGTTACTATAGATGGAGTGGTGAATTGGGCAGAAGAAGAGGAAGAAGAAGAGCTTGGATTAATGGCTCTCTCTCATGAAGATACTGAGGTACACCCTTGTTCTAAAGATTGTATTATTAAATTTAATAGTCTAAAAGTAGAACTAGAGGGACGAAATCAAAAAGTTAACACATGCACTATAAAAGTAGAGGCTTTCAAACAGGGTGTTGTTAAACTAGAAGATAAAATATTTTTGTACAAAAAGGCTCAACAAAAAAACTATGAAGAGAAAATTAGGATTTTGACTCTTCAATTGAGGGAAAATGATGTGGAAATAAAATCTTTTAAAAGACAACTTTTAAAAATAAATAGAGAAGATGAAGCTTTAAAAACCAGTCTTTGTAAAGAGAGGGAAGTGATTAGTCAATGGCAACAATCCTCTAAGGGACTGGGAAAGTTGATTAATTCATAAATGGGGTATTATGATAAAACAGGCCTAGGATATATTGAGCATCAACCTGGGATAACCTTAACTAACAAGGACTTATCAAAAGGGATTTTTGATAGTTCTAGTGAGGTCGATGATACACCTGAAAATAATAGATATGCTGAAGGAATGAAGGCAGTTCGTCCACCAGTATCAGGAATTTTCATGCCCCTTGTAATGATACTAGTATAGAGTTAGAAGATCCTAAGATTAACAATGTATTTAACTCTAGTACTATGTCTCAAGGAAATACTGATGTGACCAAGAATATTGTTTATCCACCTTTAATGAACAATTTTGTTTCTGAGGAATCTAAGAATAGTTCTGCTCCCAAGCAGGTAAAAACTCCTAGCAAGATATTGGAAAAAAATGAACAACATACTAAATCCAAAAGGGGTGGGATAGGTTTTGAAAAAGTAAAGTCAAAACAACCTTTTGGGTCTTCTTTAAGAAGAAAAGGATGTTATGTTTGTAGTAGTCTAAGCCATTTTATCAAAGACTTTATTACATGAAGATAAAATTGTAAAACAAAAGTCTACACAAAGGGTCATGAAAAACAGTAATGTGAAAAATGCACAGGGTTTTAGGAAACAGAAACTTAAAGATGACAAACCTAAGTTTGATCACACAAGGGTAGTTAAATAGGTTAAAGATAATCCTACCAAAAGTTTTGTTCCTAGGGCAGTACTTATGAAGCAAGGACTTGTATCCTTAAAGTCTGGTAAACCAAGTACCGGCAAGCCTAAATCTACAAGTACTGCTAGACCAAACTCAAGTACTGTTGGTTTAAAGTCTGTAAAACCAATGTTCTCCAAGACTTTTAATAAAGTTTTTGAAAAAGTTAAAACACCTAGAAGTAAGGACAAGAACAAACCAATAAAAATGTGGGTTCCTAAAAGAGATATACCATGTGTTAAAGCAAGTACCGCTAAAGCAGTACTTAAGTCACAGAAGTCAAAGCACATATAGTCACCCTATGAATTTGACTACATAAATGAAACCATGAAGTATAAGAGTAAAAGTAGCATTACTGGGAATGCTTTAGTACAAACTCTAAAATGTGTAGGTCCCACAAGATCTGAGCCAAATGTGGCTTGGGTCCCTGTTAAAAACTAACAAGTTTTATTCGTGTGCAGGGGCATCTCATTGATGAATTAAAAGATAAAGGAATTGTAGATAGTGGATGCTTAAGACACATGACAGGGAACAAAGATTTTCTTGCTGAATTTGAAGAATTCAGAGGAGGTCCAGTAGCCTTTGGAGGTAGCAAAGGTAGAATCACCGGCAAAGGGAAAATCAACACAGGAAAGTTGGAATTTGAAGATGTCTTCTTTGTAAAAGAATTGAATGAGTCCAATCTCTTTTCTGTATCACAAATGTGTGATAAGAAGAACAAGGTGCTATTCACAGACAAGGACTGCTTGGTGTTGTCCAAAGACTTTGAGATGCCCAAGGAATCTCAAATACTGCTTAAAGTACCCAAGCAAGAAAATATGTACACCTTTAATCTTCATACTATTACTCCAACAGGTGGTATTACATGTTTGCTAGCTAAGGCTTCTTTAGATGAGTCAAACTTATGGCATAGAAGGTTAGGTCATGTGAATTTCAAGAATCTTAATAGATTGGTAAAAAGGAATTTGGTTAGAGGTTTACCTAACAAATCTTTTCAAAATGATTTCACATGTGCTGCTTGTCAAAAAGGAAAACAACATAGAGCCTCTTGTAAGACCAAGACTGTAAATACTATGACAAAACCTTTACATCTCTTGCATATGGATTTATTTGGTCCAGTTTCTATCAGAAGCATTAGCCATAAGACCTTTTGTCTAGTCATAACTGATGATTATAGTAGATTCATTTGGGTTTTATTTTTAGCCCTTAAAAGTGAAACAATGAATTACTAAAGGATTTTATCACTTTAGTTGAAAAGCAGTTCACTAAACAGGTTTTAATCATTAGGACTGATAATGGAACATAATTTAAGAATGCTGATTTTGATGAATTTTGTAGGTCTAAAGGAATTAAGAGGCAATTTAGTAATCCTAGAACTCCTCAACAGAATGGAGTAGCTGAAAGGAAGAATAGGACATTAAATGAGGCTGCTAGAACTATGCTGGCTGATTCACTTTTGCCAAATACCTTTTGGGCTGAAGCAATCAATACTGCATGTTATGTGTTAAATAGAGTCCTAGTAACTAACCCTCAAAACAAAACACCTTATGAACTTTTGACTAATGTAAAGCCTAACATAAGTCATTTAAAACCTTTTGGGTGTCATGTGTCCATACTAAATACTCTTGATTATTTGGGAAAGTTTGATGGAAAGTCTGATCCAGGATATCTTGTAGGATATTCATTGCAAAGTAAAGCTTATAGGGTTTACAATTTGGCAACTAAGAAAGTTGAAGAAAATGCTCATGTCAATTTCTTATAAAATAAACCCAATGTTCCAGGAATAAGTTATGCTTGGATGTTTGATTTAGATTATCGAATTAACTCCATGGATTACTAATCTTTGCAAAAAGATTGTCAAACTAACAATGCAGGTGAGGAGTCAAGTGCAACTAATGCAGGTACTAAAGAAGATGTTTCTTCATCACATGAAGATGTTCACATCTATGTGCCAAATATGCCTACTGTTACTCCCATGTCTGCAACTCCCAAGAAGCAAACCATGCCATCAAATGATGATCAAGCCTCCCAGGAGCTTCAGAGGCTTCAAGATCAAGAAAAGAATGCTACATCTGCTAATAAGCATTCAGGAGAAGAATCTTTTGAGTCACAACATTCAGGAGTACATACTATACCTAGCGGTACTTCATCTGCAAGTACTGCTAAGTCAAAATCTGCTACATCTGCTGACTCACTAGAAGAGATTTTTCAAGCATTGGACGATGAAGACTTATATGCCAGTCCAGCTGAAGGAATCTTCTCCAAAGCTTCCTATGATGAGTAGGGTGCAGTAACTGATTTCAACAATTTGGAAACAGAAATTCCAGTCAGTTTTATTCCCACTCATAAAGTCAACAACAACCATCCAACTACTCAGATTATTGGTGATCCAAAATCTGATGTACAAACCAGAAGACAACTACAAACTAATATTGAAACTCATGCACTAGTGAGTTATGTCAAACAACAACATAGAACAAATCATAAAGATACTCAACATTGTTTGTTTGCCTGTTTCTTATCTCAAGTAGAGCCCAAAAATATCTCTCAGGCTCTTGATGAAGAAAGTTGGGTGGATGCCATGCAAGAAGAATTAACAAAATTTGAGCTACAAAAGGCTTGGATTCTTGTGGATCTTCCCTCAGGTAAAAGAGTAATTGGTACAAGATGGGTCTTCAGGAACAAGAAGGATGAAAGAGGAGTTGCTGTGAGGAACAAGGCAAGACTTGTTGCTCAAGGCTACAAACAGGAAGAAGGGATAGACTATGATGAGGTTTTTGAACCAGTGGCAAGGATAGAAGCCATTAGGTTATTTTGGCATTTGCATCATATATGGGATTTATAGTATATCAAATGGATGTGAAAAGTGCCTTTCTATATGGTACTATTTCATAGGAGGTATATGTCTCACAACCTCCAGGTTTTATAGATCCTAAATTCCCCAATAGAGTCTACAAAGTAATCAAAGAACTTTATGGTTTGCATCAAGCTCCAAGAGCCTGGTATGCAACTTTATCCAACTTTCTGCTAGAACATGGATATAGAAGAAGACCATTGATAAAACTCTGCTCATCAAGAAAAATGACAAAGACATCATTCTAGTTCAAGTCTATGTTGATGACATCATTTTTGGTTCTACCAATAAGACATGGTGTGAAGAGTTTGAAGATTTGATGAAAGGAAGATTTCAAATGAGTTCTATGGGAGAACTAACTTTCTTTTTGTGACTACAAGTCAAACAAAGGAAAGATGGAATATTTATCAGCCAAGATAAATATGTTGCTGAAATCTTAAAGAAATTTTCATGTATGGATACAAGGAGTACAAGTACACCGTTTGAAGCCAAGAAATCTTTATCAAAAGATGAAGATGGAGAGGATGTTGACATTCATCTCTATAGGTCAATGATTGGTTCATTGATGTATCTTACTGCTTCAAGACCAGATAAAATTTTGTTGTGTGTGCATGTTCAAGATTCCAAGTTCATCCAAAGGTGTCACATCTATATGTTGTGAAGAAGATTTTTAAATAACTTAAAAGTCAACCTATTTTAGGATTATGGTATCCTAGAGACTCCACCTTTGAATTGGAAGCTTACTCAGATAGTGACTATGCTGGAGAAAATCATGATAGGAAATCCACAACAGGAGGTTGTCAATTCCTAGGCAGAAGACTCATATCATGGAAGTTGTAAGAAGCAAACCATTGTTGCTACTTCTACAACTGAAGCTTAATATGTAGCTGCTGCTCATTGCTTTGGACAAGTACTTTGGATTCAAAATCAATTGTTGGACTATGGGTTCAATTTCATGAACACCAAGATTTACATTGATAATGAAAGTACTATATCCATTGTCAAGATTCCAGTATTTCACTCCAAGACTAAGCATATTGAAATACGACATCACTTTATAAGAGATGCTTATGACAAAAAGTTATTCAAGTCTTGAAGATTCATACAGACAACAATGTAGCTGATTTGTTGACCAAGGCATTTGATGCAAAGAGATTCAAATTCTTAGTGACACACATTGGTATGCTCAACCAATAACATGCTATATATGTTGAGGGGAGGTAATAGCTGTACAAGTTTTATATAAATTTTATTGTATAGTCTATGCTTTGTGTTTTTGATGTTATTGCAGGTTTATAGAAAAAGATAAAAGAGGTTACATGTCTAGTGGAAAGCATGAACTGGTCAAAATTGTGAGGTACTGTTGTCACTCCAAGTACCGCTAGCACAAAACCAAGTACCGCTTATGTTCCATGTACCGCTACATGTCCGTTGTACCGTTAAGGGTCTCTTTTGTAAATTTTGCGGTTTGTTCGCGCTTGGGTTTGTTATTTACTTAAATACTTATCTCAATTACACAATTGATTCACCTAATCTTTTACTTTTCACTCTTGATTCTATAATCCTCTCTCTATTCTTTCGATCATCAAAAATACTAATGGCTGCCTTACAAGTTATCTCTAAGCATAATTTAGTTGAGAATCTTGCTACGAATGATGACTCTCTTGGTTTCCATGAGATGCTTGGTTTCCTTTCTCGCAGTCGTATTCGCTTCGCACTCATTGTAAGTCCAGTTGTCTCTATACCCATTGTTGAACAATTTTGGGATACTGCTATTTTAGGTACTCGTTTTGATCAACCTTGCATTAAGGCTAAGGTAAATCATAGGAACATATATGTCACTGAGGTACTGCTACGAGCAAGTTTGAGACTTAATGATGAAAATGGACTTAGTATGCTTAATAATACTGAGATTCATGATGGCCTTGCAGCCATAGGCTATGGGGGTGGTAGGGAAAGTCTTACTTTCTTTAAAGCATTATTTTCACCTCAATGGAAATTGCTTTTTCATGCTATTATTCACTGTTTAAGTTCAAAAAGTACATCTTTTGATCAAATACCTGCTGCATTGGCATCTGCTGGTATTTATCTAGCAAATAACAGGGTTTTTAACTTTTCAAAATTAATTTTTGAAGGCATGACTAGGAATTTGGAAGGGACTAAGAAGTTTTTAATGTATCCTAGATTCATTCAAGCTTTAGTTAGTGACCAAATACCAAACCTACCAGCATTAGCTGATACATGGGATGTTCCTTCATTCACAAAGAGAACTTTCTCTTTCTTAAACAAACAAGGCAATGCCTTTTCAGGAACAGTAACACCATTGTTTGCTCATATGTTAGCCCAACCTGCCAATCAAGAAGGTGAGTAACCTAACAATGCTAGTGCTTCTCAGCAAACTCCTTCTCACCAGAGCTCCCACTCTCTAGAAGATTCACAATCTTCTTCTCACAATGTTGGTATTCCACCAAACACTGATGAGATGATCCATACACCTGCTGCTTTTATTGCTGCTAGTGGTTCACCATAAGCACAAGCACCAGAGGTGGTGGATGTTGCAAATTTAACTTCTTTGTGTACAAGTTTGTCCCAACAGGTACAGGTATTGCAGAAACATAAGCTTGTTCAAGACAAGAAAATTGCTGAATTGGAAGCTAGCCTACTCAAGTTAAGGAACAAAGTGTCATCTTGGATGAGGCCGTATAGATCTGTTCAGACATCTGCAATCAGGAAGCAAAGGTTCAGGAACCTCAAGAAAAGGCAACTGAATGCAACCAAACAGGGGAGGAATATTGAAGAACAGGGAAGGAATAATGAAGAACAACCACCTTCTTCTAATAATCAAACAAGGATCTCTGGAAATGACATAAATTTTGAAATGGATGAAGATGTCATGGGGACTTTTAAAGATGGAACTTGTTTAGAGACTGGTTTGGATGGACCTTCAGATATGGAGATTCAATAGCAAGACCCACAACCTACTCTAGAGGAACCACAAGTTCAAGAACAAGTTCAAGAAAAGTTGGGTAAATCAACCAGAGGAGCCACAAGTTGCAGAAACATTGGTAACTCAGCCAGAACCATCAGTTCAATCACCACCTCAAGCTAATTGGAGTACTTTCTATGAGAAGTTGGAGGAAATTTCTAATTAGTTTCCTGATCCATCACCACAAAGCAATAAATCAGATAAGACTAAAGAAGTGCAAGTTGATATGATGGCTTCTATGAAAGATAAAGCATCTAGGGATACACAAGTGATTGAAGAAACAAGTGTGTCAAATACTGGTGAAGTCAACTTTGTTGAAGATCCAAGTACTGCTAAGCCAACTGCAAGTACTGCTGACATTGTTGAAGACCCAAGTACTGCTAAGCCAATTGCAAGTACTGCTAAGCCAATTGCAAGTACCGCTGGTGATCATCCTTCATTGGAAAGTCAAAGTTCATTTGGAGAAAATGAGACTTTCGCCAAATTGCTGCTTGATTTAAAGAAGAATTTAGTTGAGAAGACTAAGCAAGTAGAAGTGGAGAAAAAGACACAACAAGAAGTTCTTGCCTCAAAAGATCAAATTCAAGGTAAGAAAGTACAAGCTTCACACCCTACAAAAGGTATAGTCATTCAACAGTTAGCTAATGAAGAAGTAGCTGTCAAACTGAAGAAGAAGCTACCTAAGATAAATCCAAAGGATAAGGGGAAGAAGCAATTATTGTCAGAATCTGAAGATGAAAGTGATTCAGATGATGATATAAACAAAGTCATGTACAGATTTAATCAAATTGACCATGATGAGGAATTTGCTTATAGAATGCAAGCACAAATTCGTGAAGATGAATTGCAGGAAGAACTTGCAGCAAAGCAAAATTTGTTAGAAGCTAAAAGGATACAGCAAGAATGGAACATACAAGAGTATGTCAGGATTCAAGCTGAGATACATGCAAGTGAGCTTCTTGTAGACTCATTGATAGCTGAAGAAAAAGATGCATATGATGAAGATCAAAAATCAAGATTGATTGATGATCTGGTAAGGGAGCAACAAAGATTATTTGATGAAAAGAGAAGGAAAGAAAAGATTAAGCCTCCAACTACTATGAAGATTAGAAATCAAATGATGAAATTTCTAAAGAAAGTAAAAGGATTTTCTCATATTCAGCTGGTCAAGAAAACTTTTGAAGAAATCAAGACTTTGTATGAGCAAAGTAAGAGGACTGAATTGAATTTTGTTGAGATTGGATCTAAAGCAGACAAGAAAGCTATTGAAGAATTCAAGAAATGTCTACAACAACAAAGACAATTTGGTAGTACTCCTAGAATTGAGCCAAGTACTGGTAAACCTACAAGTACATCTCCACCTATCAAGACCACTTATGTGAGGAAGAATAGAAAGGAGAAAGTAAGTTCAAGGGAGGAAGAGACTGCTCAAAGGATGAATACAGGAGTTGAAACTCAAGGAATTGCTCAGACTGAAAATGTACAAGCAGTACATACACAGTCAACAGTACATACAACAGTACATACTGAGGAAACGGTACATACAAGCTTGGAAGAGGGTTCAACAGAACTTGAAGGAATTTCCAAGAGTGTTAAAAGGAAAAGATCAGCGAAGCTAAAGAAGAAAGCTAAGAGAGCTAAAACTACAGCAGAAGATAGTGATGATGATGAGAGCTTAAGGAAGTACTTGAAGATTGTGAACTTTGAAGATCAATGTTTTGATACAGAGATTTTTGGAAAAAGAGCATCCATTGTTAAGTGGATTTACTTTACAGATTTAGGACTTGAAGCTCATGGAATTCAGTGATCTGATGGCACAAAAAGGATATTCAGACTTTTGGAAGACATTCTTCACATTCTGGATAGACAAGATATTCAAGATCTTGTAAGGTTAGTTGAAGATGAGTTTAGCGTCGACAAGGCAAGTAGTGGATCTTTATTATAATGATATAGTGCAGGTAAAACTGAAGTATCACTAATATATAGGGAATTTCTCTTTATGTATGAGCCACACAAATGTGATCAAGAAATGTTGAAGGAATTAGAGAATCAGGTTCCTAGTTACTGGAGATATTACAGGTCATGTGGATTGCATATTTTGGATGTAGATGATGTTACATATTATATGTTGTAAGAGAAGACTTATCCCTTCAAAAGGAAATTGTTGGAAAGGATGTTAGAACAACAATTAGAAGTTACAGAAGAGTCTGCTGATGCTTTGGAGTTGATCAGAATGGTTAAACAACAAATCAAGGATTTGAAAGATGAGGAAGAAGCTGAGAAAGAATCTTAAGTGTTTGACTTTCAGTCACACTTCATAAATGGTTCTCAGTTCACCATGTCTAACACACATAAGAACTGGCTAGTCCATAAGCAAACGGTTTGTGGTAAAGACTTATCAAATCCGTTGAAAGCTGATAGTTTGCTAAAAACTATATGGTTCTAACTCACCTTGTTTTGAGACAAAGAGTTAGCTAGTCCTAGACAATCGGTACTAGGTAAAGACTTCATCAAATTCGTTGATGGTTGACAATTTACCAAAAATTGTAAGGTTTCCATTACACCTTATTCTTTGTGAATAAAGTATTGGCTATCCAGAGTGTACGGCTAACTGGTAAAGAATTTATCAAATCCGTTGATAGTTGGTGATTTGCTAAAAATCATGAAGCCAATATAGATTGGTGTTTTGTTGTTAACTGTTTTATTTCAGGTATGAAGATTGCAGACAAAGAAGTATTAAAAGATATAATACTTAGAAGGTTTTGTTATCATCAAATCAAGAAGAAGATTTATGATCAAGAGTTCAAGGACTAAACTCAAGAAGACAAATACTGATGCTGCAAAGATGAATGAATGTTTAGAAGACACAAGAAGATCATAGTTTGAAGACAAGGATGATGCTCATAATGTTTGAAGATTATCTTATCAGAAGCAGATCTACATATGAAGTGTTTGGCTACATTCAGTTGGATACAAATACAAATTACCAAGTTCAATCCAAGGATGAAGGAAATACTGAAGCCATGCATTTCTAATACATCTAGTACAAAAGAAACAAGAAGACAACAAGTTATCATTTCTTGTTTAGGGGAGGATTGTTGGGAATTATTTGTTAAGTGTCAAGTATCGTTAGTGTATTCCAAGTACTGTTAGTGTTATGTAAGTACCGTTAGTGTTAACGCGGTACATAGTAAGTACTGCTACTTATAAAGTAAGTACTGCTACGATGATTAGGAAGAATATATCTTTGTATAAGATATGTCATAGTTATAGTTAGAGTATATCTTATGAGATTGTAACAACCCAAAAATCGTGGTCATTATTTAATTATATTTTTACGTATATTTTTGAAATTTTTGACGAGGTTGATTTTCATGATGATTGGTAATTTGATTTGGATGATGTTGAAATTTTATTTTTACGTTTTGACGAGTTGCGAGGATTATTAGTGATGACGATATCGACGGATGCCCAAGAAATTTTTCGTTTTATTTTAAACATGTCGATGTTTAATATTTTGACTTTATTTTTATGTCGTATTAAGTCGAGCCGGGACTATATAATATATCATTTTGAGTGCGTTTTAAGTTATGAGAAGCATTTTTATGAAACCCGAGACCCATAAATATTTTCAAAAGTGACTAATAGTCATTTTCCGCTTTTTAACAAAGTATTTGCACTTTGGTCCTAAAGAATCACAACTGGAAAAAACTACCCTAAACTTTTCCCATATAAAAGGAAAATAAACACAAAATAACACACAAACACTTCCACCCACCAAATATTTCTCTCCCTTCCTCCCTCTCCTCTCTTTCCCGTCACCCCCAACCCACACAAACACCAATTTTTTTTGATTTCTAGTTTGATTCAATCAAATCTAATCAAAGACCCATTCCTAGTTTTTGATTCACTACACATTGGTATGAAAATTTCCCACATCCATGAACATTTTTATAAAACCCATTTTTGGATGAAATTCTTGATGTTTGATCTTAAATTGTTGTTGCAAGTAGGTGTTTATGTTCATATGTATATGTTTTATTGATTGCATGTTGATATTTTTGAGTTTGGTTTTTATGATTTGATCATCTAGGATGATTTAAGGTGTTATGATATGAACTAGTAATGTAGGAATGCTTATAGTGGTAAAAATGAGGTTAAAATGTGGTGAAAAAATGATTTTGGGTGATATTTAAAGATGTATTTTTTGGCAGATTATTAAAAGTAGTTTTCTGAAAATATGAGTTTGAGTTTGAGATGAACTAGTTAGATATTGTTGTAGAGGATGTTTTTACCTTCGTTTTGGTATAAGGTAGGACTTGTAGCTCCAAACGAGCGAAAAGTTACGTTAGTTTGATTATTTCGTGTACCGGGAGACGAGTACCGACACAATATATAATTGTTATCGGTATTTGGATCGAATCTCGGGGACTATAAAATGGATTTTTGAAATATGTCAAGGACTGATTTTTAAGGTTAAGTATGAGGATGTTGAGTTATTTTCAAAGTTGAGTGTCGGTTTCATAAACGGAGAAAAATAAATGTGTTAAAAGACTATAAGTGTTGTTGACGTAAAACTGTTCGGTTTTTGTAGTTCAAAGATGAGTCGGGCAGGGAACTTTAAAAGTAAAATCTTTTGATGAGTTTTTAACAGGGCTTTCTATATATATAGTAAGTAAAGTTACTGATTAGTATCATAAAAATTTGACGTGTTTAAGTAGGGTAAACGAGCATGTACATTTGGTGTATACCGGCAGATTTTTATCGAAGGAGTTAACTAATAGTAAAAATATAAAATGGAATAAAAAGGGGCACTTGTATTATTTTTATTTTGGATTGGTTTTGATTTTATGATTTTGAGTTTGATATTACTAAGTATGGATTTTATTCGAGTTTATTATTGATGAACGCGCCATATTTGATAGGTTGCGGTTTTTGTGTTTACCGGGCATCAACTATCGTCGAAGATCATCATACTACTTCTATTACTACAGGTGAGTCTATAGCCTCGCTTTCTACTTGTTTTAATGATTTTAAAACCCGCGAGGGGGATACATGCTATTTGAAGTAAAATGAACACATGTCATAAGTAATTGTTGGACCCGATGTTGCCTGTGATGAAATGAATTATATAAGTACCTAATTGCATAAGACCCTAAATTCATGAGCCGTTAACTATTTTCTGACATGATGTTGCGAGTTGAGAATAGCCGCTTATTTTAATAATAGTACTATTGGGCTGACAACCCTATCTGAGACCAGGACTTTACGATGAGTAACCCGCTGGGAAGGATAATTTTACGTGAATGAGAATTGGTATTCTTGCAATTAATACCCTAGTAGGGGCACTGGTAATTTTTCTAGTCATGCTGGCATTTGGCGTGGGTGACTAAGTTAAGGGGTCGGTGTCATGAGCTTAATACAATTCAATAACTATTGTTATATATTATACCTGATTGATAGATTGTATGGCCACAATTCTATTAAACAATTGTTGATGATTTTTACGATGTGTTCAATTATGTTTTGTAAGACCTATAGACTTGCTCAACCTTTGTGTTGATGATTTTAAGCATGTACTTCAGGTACTTGAAGTTGTTGATTTGCGGAGCTTGTTGGAGAAGGATTGCGGGATTGCTTTTGTAGTAGTTTGGTCTAAAACGGAATTCTTTCCCTATTGTCGTAAACTTATAGTAAATGGTCAAATATTTTGGTAAAAGGTTTGTTGTTTTGATTAAGATCCTAGGGGAAACCTGTACGCTACTCTGATATATTTTAAACTGTTTTAAATTGGGATTGAAGGTTTTAGACGTTGATTTAAATTATTTCCATAGTTATTCTTAAATATACTATTTTTGGGTCATTTAAAGAGTTGTGAAATGAAGTTTGTAATTAACACCCAATTGTGTATTTTCCGCTGCGCAATGTAAATTGGGGGTGTTAAAGATTGGTAACTAATATAGGATTTTTAGTCCAATTAATTTTCGTTCCACGGATCGACTCGAATTTGATATCCAATTAACGTAAGACTTACTTTGTTTTTTGGTAACAATATTTTTGGTATTTTTTTAAACTAAAAATTATATAATTAAAAACTATTTTAAAAATCTATTTTAAAAATCTAATGTAAGTAACTAAAACCTTTTTAAATAAAAACTATTTAAAATGATTAAACAAATCTAATTTACTTTAATAAACTAAATTTAAACTATTTAAATGAAATAAAAACTTTTTAATCTAATCTATTTTAAAACAAAACTATATAATTTGAAAACTAATTTGTATTAAGTAAAACTTAAACTAAATTTAAAAACAATTAAATTTATAAAATTTAAATAAAATATATTTATTTTTTTCTTTTTATATTTTTATAAACTGAATAAAGTAAATAGATTAAAATAAAACTTTTTAATTAGAATAAACTTAATATGTATTAAATCTAGATTAAATAAACTGCCTGTTAAGTTTAAAGCCTATATTAATTTAACTGAAACAAAACAAACACAAGAATACGTCTAGAGCAGATGGTTAAGCTATATGGCAACTGGACAGGAGGTCCAGTGTTCGAGTCCCTGGAGGGACAGATTAAGCTAAATAATTTTTTTTTTTGGAACTTATATTTTTTTGACTTTTGGAGTAACAGATTAACAGATCAAGTGGATCTGTTAAGTATCAATAAGCACAGACTAATAACCAGAATAAGCCAAGTAGTAGTTGAATAAGCTAAAATATAGAACTGAATAAGCTAAAAAAATTTAACCTTTAAGCAGATTTAAACATTCAGATAACAATAATAAGCAGACGAGATGATTAAACCAAATAAGCTACGAAATAATAACAAATAAGTAGTATCAAACGAACACTTAAGCAGAAATCCAAATCTAAAACTAAATAAGCAAAACTCAAAAAGCAAATCCAAATAGTAATAACTACGAAACAAAAACCTATTCAAAGCAGATCCAAACTACTACGAACCACAATAAGCAGTACTAAACAAATCGAATAAGCAGAAACCAAAACTATTCGAACCAAAAAGAAACTTAAACAATCCTAAACAGATTATATTATCCAAACAAACTAAAAAAAGCAACAAATAAACCTAATAACAATAGCAGACTAAAAATAAGCAGATATCCCAACCAAAATGCAAGCAGATTCAAGCAATCATAAACTATAGCATATAAATCAAATAACTAGAAACATAATAAAAACAAAGAAAGCAAACCTTATGATGAAAACCTTTGAGTAGAAGGTTAGCGCTGAGCCACCTTGTGAACCGTAATCAACCAAACCAACACCACCTTCTTTACCCAAAACTCATCACCATCGTCAGCATCAACAGTAGTACAGTAGCCGAATATATATATATTTTTTTTTTCTTTAAATCTTTCCAGTGGGGAAAGAGTTCTACCTTCTACTATTAATTTAACAATTATTTAATCAAAAAAATTAAAATCAAGATAATAATGTAATAATTTTAAAAGAGATAAAAATTAAACAGAAACTTCAATTTCATTAATAAAATTCGAATTACAATGCTTCATAAAAGAAATTACATAAAACCCTAATTCTATTTTTTTAATGAAAATAAAAATTAAACTAAAGAAAAAGGTACTCCAAAATTACAGATAGGAGGGGTTTCTATAGGAGAAACCCCAAGAAACCCTCTTCTTAGCTTCAACATTAAGCAATAAATCACAGCCATCCAATCCTTATTTCTTCTTCTCTCTCTTCAAATACTTGATCTTGCGGTGGAAAAACGCCCTTGCATCACTTAGATTGCTAGGCTGGCAATTTTGTGTTAGTTGTGCTAGTTGATTGGTGATGTGGATTTCTTTTATTGGGTGATGTGGTGGTGGAGAGGTGTGTGAGCCAATCACAAAGGAGAGATTGGCCACGTTGGATGATGGGAGAGGATCACAAGTAAGTGCATGATCTGTTTTTCATGGGGATTTAATTCCTATAGGCTTGAATTAACCTTTTAGGGTAAAATCCCCAAATTTGGTTGGTTAATTGGTGATGTAAAATTTTAGGGTTTAGGATGGTAACTGCGAGTTTTTGGGGAGAAGATGAAGTGGGTGAGAGAAAATCTCACTTTGTTTGTAACGTATGAATGGGGTGAGTGGGGTAAAAGTTTATTATTTATTGTGTATTGGGGGAAGTAAATGGAACACGTGTGGGGAGTACATAAAGAGATGTGTGTGTGGGTTGACTGGTTGTATTTGTTGACCATTTAATTTACCAAGTGAAGTAAATCGTTTCTTTTTTGTGCACTCGTTTGGGCTTGGCCCAATGATATCATCCGTTTCATAGCAAAAAGGCTTGGGCTAAAATAACTCTTATCCGAGAAAGAGTTTGTAAATGGGCTTAGTTGGACCCTTTTGATCCAATGTGAATAATTTATACTTCATTATGGGCTTTTGGTCCCAATTCCTAAATGTGGGACCCACAAAGCTCCAATGTTTTCAGAAAGATTGAATCCGCTAAAATCGAGCTCGATTTCGGGTTCCTTGATTGTTTCTTCAAAAACGTGTCGGTCTAGCCGGTTTTCATGAACTTGGGCATATTTTTGGTCTTTGACTTTGTCTTCGTCTCTTTCTTGGACTTTTCTACAACATTTTACCGCAAAATCTCGTGTTTTCTCTTCTTTTGATCATTTGTACCTATTTAAACACAAAAACACAAAACCACGCGTAATTCCGATATTTACGATATAAAACACATGATTAGGTCTTGTTTTTCCTTGATTTTAGTGGCAAAAGCATAAGTGTTTACACACTTATTAAATTCCCTACACTTGACCATTTCAATGACCCCATGCAATGCATAGTTTTAAATCATTAAGTTACATTTTTCTCATAATTAATCCATCTCGGCCTTTATTACTATTACTACTACTACTACGATGAAAAGATAAAAATTTAAAAGGAGACAAAAGTTATAACAATTATTTAACATGGAAATTATTGATGGAAGAAACTCGTAAAGAAATCTAAGACTTAAATTAGGGCTTTGGTGTCATGAATATAAATCACCCTCAAGTTTCACGTTCCCCATACCAAGCTTAAAAACGAGATCATTGTTTACCACAAGTTAGCACAACTAACACTTACTCGTATGGTTTAATTAATCACTTAGACCCCCTTATTCCTATGGTGTATCTCTTGTATTTTATTTTTGTCTTGAATGATCACGAGGATGCATTTTTTGACTTATTTCGATAATTTATTAAGGCCAAAAAAAAAGTGAGACGATTTAATCACTAGTTAGCTAAAGGACAAAATCTTTTAAAACTGCTTCTCGAAACCTCATAAAGTTCATATCTTGGCATAACTCGTTTCACGATTTGAGACCTTTCTCGGACCGATATTTGTTTTGTACTTCAAACTTCAAATCTTGAGAGACGATCTTGAAATTATGGTCTTTTCTTCATTTTGGTATACATCTTCATTAGGAGTGAAAGATGCTTCAAACGTTGACCACGACTTCTTCATTTATCCTCTTCTTTATTTAGGATTTTGATATACAACGATCCGCCTCCTTTTCGGACTTGGATCTATTTATCCTCATACCTTGTTAGGGTCTTTTTGGATAGACTTCTCCATGATCTTTAGGGGAGTAATTACTTCTCGTCGTGTGTCTTGATCCATCATATTTATTTGGATTAATGATCTTCACATCATCTTTGGATCTTTAGCATAAAGTGAATCCTGATGCCTTGTGAGGGCCTTTTTGGACTCGGGTATCCTCATGCCTTGTTAGGGACTTTTTGGATATGCCAATCTTCGCGTCCCGCTTCAATAATTTATGCCTTGGCTATGAACTCTAATTAATCCCGAGCAACTTTTAAACGATCTTGGGCTAGAAGCTAATTAATTTTTCAAATCGTACGACCTTACTTATTGCATTTATTTATTTACAAGTGATGGGAGAAAAAGCTCATAACTAACTCACATAAGCTAATGAAAGAATACCAAACTTATAATTAACTCTATCATTTCTCGTTCTCCACAATTTAAAATCTCAAGGAATGAGACTCGTGGATGCTTAGCCTAATAAACCAATTAAGGTCCATATGGTTAAGGATACTAGCTAGAGTAAACTTGGATAACTAAACTCGGGTTGAGTCAAAATATTCACGACGGTCCTAATATATCAAAGATATCTAAACTTGTTAAAACCATTTTATTCATTTATTTAGTTTTGACTTTATTCTTGAAATGGAAATTATTACGATGCGATGATAAAAGGAAAGAAAATAAATAAAAATACTACTAGGCCAAAATAGATCAAAAATTTGAAAAACGTTGAAATTTTTTTTAAATTTTCCGGTTAAATGGGGTCACATTCATTGAAAAGCCCACTAAAATTCGATAGAAGTCCCCCTACACTTAATATAAACATTGTCCTCAATGTTTAGGTATGTGGGAGAATAAACTCCCCTACACTTAGGACATTGAGTACGTTGTTTAAAATCGAGCTAAGGACGGGACAAATAAAGTGATTACATTTATTCGTTTTATTTATATACATGTATGAATCACAATAGTTTTGATAGAACCGGGTACACGGGAACACAGGATCACGGGTCGCGTCAAAAGTACCAAAAGTGGATCATCAAAGCACATGTCCCTGCACAACATCACAACACACAAACAACCTACTTGGCTCCCCCCTACACTTATTGGTGGAAATGGATGAAGGTGAAAAAGGGTGGAAAGGATGGTAAAGGTAAAAATCTAACCTAGTTATACGATGCTTGATTTATTTATCACGAGTGTCTAGCTCGACTCGATTTCCCGAATTAATTCAAGGGAAATGTGGAGAGGAATGGAATCATCTCATGAGAGATGTCCTCTCCATAGTACAACTTAACCCGTTGGCCATTCACCTTAAAGTTGGGCCCATTTGGTTGGGATAACTCAATGGTGCCATAAGGGAAGACTTGGGCCACGGTGAATGGACCGGACCAACGGCTCTTAAGTTTACCCGAAAAGATTTTCAACCGAGAGTTAAAGAGTAAAACTTGGTCACCAACTTGGAACTCTCGGTTTTTAATCTTGAATGAGCTTAGTCTTCTCCTTGTAGATTAATGAATTTTCATAAGCCTCATTCCTAAGTTCTTTGAGTTCATTGAGTTGGATTTTCCTATGATCACCGGCTTTGTTTATATCAAAATTAGCCCATTTGAAGGCCCAATAAGCCTTATGCTCCAACTCAATAGGGAGGTGGCACGCCTTTCCGTACACAAGGCGATAAGGGGTTCAACCTATAGGTGTCTTATAAGCGGTACGGAAAGCCAACAAAGCATCGTCTAATTTATCGGCCCATGAGGCACGATGCTCTCCCACGGTTCGCTCTAAGATTCTCTTAAGACCACGGTTAGAAACCTCGGCTTTTCCATTAGTTTGAGGATGATACGCGGTGGAAAGTCGGTGATTGACACCATACTTAGCCATGACTCGTGCAAATTGATCATTGCAAAAATGAGTCCCGCGATCACTAGTAATAGCACGAGGCACACTTAATCGAGCAAACAATTGTTTCAAGAAGTTAACAACCACCCTCTCATCGTTAGTAGGTAAAGCCTTTGCTTCAACCCATTTTGATACGTATTCAACGGCTACGAGGATGTACTTGTTTCCTTTCGATGATGGAAACGGCCCCATAAAGTCGATGCCCCATACGTCAAAGATTTCACATTCTTGGGTGAAATTTTGAGGCATCTCATCTTTATGTGTGATCTTGCCTTGTCTTTGGCAAGCATCACAATGTTTAACCATTTCATGTGCATCATGATAATTGGAGGGCCAATAGAATCTGGAGTCAAAAACTTTTTTAGCGGTGTAATTAGGACCAAAGTGACCACCGGTGGGTCCTTTATGGCAAGCTTCAAGGATTTGTAAAGTTGCCGGCCCATCAACACATCTACGAATGATTAAATCCGCACATTTCTTGAAAAGATAAGGGTCGTCTCAATAGTACGTTTTAACGTCCTTGAAGAATTTCTTCTTTTGTTGGGACGATAACCCTTCGATAAGAACACCACCCGCCAAATAGTTTGCAATGTCCGCAAACCATGGGGTATCATCAAGATTGGAATTAATAGACATTAAGGTCTCAAGGGGAAAGGATTCATTAATCTCTTGATTTGGAGATTCCCCTTGATAAGGATCCTCAAGTCTACTAAGATGATCCGCGGCTAGGTTTTCCGCTCCCTTTTTATCACGAATTTCGATTTTAAATTCTTGTAGGAGCAAAACCCAACGAAGGAGTCTCGGTTTAGCATCTTGCTTGGTCAACAAGTATTTCAAGGCGAAATGGTCGGTGTAAACGATGGTGGTGGAAAGCACAAGATAGGGGCAGAATTTCTCAAAAGCATACACTACGGCTAAAAGCTCTTTTTCGGTAGTGGTATAATGCAATTGAGCCCCCGTCATTGTCTTACTAGCATAATGAATGGGTTGGAAATGTTTGTTAACTCGTTGACCTAAAACCGCTCCTACCGCGAAATCACTAGCATCGCACATGAGCTCGAAAGGTAACTCCCAATTTGGAGAGACTAAGACTGGTGCCTTAGTTAATTTTCCTTTAAGAAGTTCGAAAGAGTCGAGACATTCTTGAGAGAAGATGAAAGGAGCATCCTTTTCTAAGAGATGAGTCATTGGACGAGCTATTTTCGAGAAATCTTGGATGAAACGTCGATAAAATCCCGCATGGCCTAAAAAACTTCTAACTCCTTTGACGGTGGTGGGTGGAGGTAACTTAGCAATGACGTCAACTTTAGCACGGTCGACTTTGATACCGGCTTTGGAAATTTTATGACTGAGGACGATGCCTTCTTTTACCATGAAATGGCATTTTTCCCAATTAAGAACGAGACGAGTGTCTTCACACCGTTTAAGCATACGTTCTAAATTAGCAAGGCAAGAAGAGAAAGAATCACCATAGACCGAGAAATCGTCCATAAAGACTTCCATAGTTTCTTCAACCATGTCATGAAATATCGCCATCATACACCTTTGGAAAGTCCCAAGAGCATTGCATAAGCCGAAAGGCATTCGTTTGTAAGCAAATGTTCCATAGGGACAAGTCAATGTGGTTTTCTCTTGGTCTTTTGGATCGATAGGGATTTGAAAATATCCGGAAAAACCATCTAAGAAACAATAGAAATCATTACCCGCTAAACGCTCGAGCATTTGATCCATGAAAGGAAGAGGGAAATGATCCTTACGAGTGGCATCATTGAGCTTACGATAAATGATGCAAACTCGCCAACCCGTTACAAGTCGAGTAGGAATCAACTCGTTGTTTTCATTGGGAACAACGGTGATTCCGCCTTTCTTAGGCACGCAATGGACGGGACTAACCCATGGCGAATCCGAGATAGGGTAAATCATTCCGGCATCGAGAAGTTTGATAACTTCTTTCTTAATGACTTCATGAATTTTTGGATTAACCCTTCTTTGATTTTGGATTGTGGGTTTAAAGTCATCTTCCATGAGAATTTTATGAGTACAAAAATTAGGATCAATTCCGCGAGTGTCGGAGATTTTCCAAGCAATTGCTTTCTTATGATTCTTAAGCACATCTATAAGTAGGGATTTTTCATCTTCTTTTAAGTCCTTAGCAATAATGACGGGCAACTTATTATCCTCCTCTAAGAAAATGTACTCTAAATGAGACGGTAAATCTTTAAGCTCTAAATCCGGCGGATTGTCGGTGGAAGGTTTAGTCAAAGTAGGATCATCGTTTGTAACTTCCTTAGGAGTAGGTGGAGAAATATGGTCCTCATTGAGAAGTCTCTCAATGGTACGAATGTCTTCTTCCCAATCGGTGGGAGAATCGTCATATTTTAAATCCACATCCCCTAAACTCGCTTCAAATTCTTGTAAAAGAAAATCACTTTCTCCAAATGGAGTCAATGAAGGAGCAATAGAAGCTACTGTCTCAACATGAGGTAAAGGAGAAATCCCGCTCGTACAAGCCTCGTGAAAATGTTCTTCGCATGCTTCGTCGAGCACATCGATGTAATTCACGCATTCGGGCTCATCGGGAAGTTTGGAAAGTTTACCCATGTTAAAGACGATTTTGTCATCCCCGACCCTCCTGATAAGCTCACCCGCGGCTACATCAATCAATGTACGCCCGGTTCTCAAGAAGGGTCGTCCCACAATTAAGGGAACACGAGATCCATTTCATAGTCGACTACGACGTATTCGGTGGGAAAAGTGAATTTGTCGACTCCTACAAAAACATCTTCGGCTATCCCCACCGGATAAGCAACCGTAGGGTTAGCTAATTCCAATGTCATACTAGTGGGGACTAGCTTGGGTAAAGATAATTTTTTCCACACGGACAATGGCATAAGATTGATACTCGCTCCGAGATCCGCCAAGGCCATACAATTCTCAACACCCGGAAAATTACAAGGAATAAGGAATCGACCGGGATCTCCTAACTTAACCGGTAATTTTCTCAAAAGAACCACGGAACAATTCTCATTCAATTGGGTATTGGCAATATCAAGCAACTTTTCATTATCACTTAAAAGGTCCTTAAACATCTTAGCGTACTTAGGCATGTGAGCGAGCGCCTCGGCAAAGGTGATATTAAAATTCAATAGTTTGAACATTTTTAGGAAGTTTGAAACTTGAATATCATCCTTATTCTTCAATTTCTCTTTCCGCAACCTTGAGGGATAAGGTATATTGGGTTGAGATGAAGGCTTTGGAGTGGATTGCTCACTCACATCCTTTGGTGGAGGAGGAGGAATAGAAATGGAAGGTGAAGGAACCGGTTTGGGAATCGAAGGTGTGGTAGAAAATTTGGGTATCGGTGGAACATAAGGTGTAGACGAATGCATAACGGGTGGTATGTCACAAGTGGAAGAAGAAGGAGGTTGTGTCCAAGAAGAAGGTATCTCGGGTCCTTCGTTAGGTGGGGAAGGTTCTACGGTGGTCTTACCACTCCTAGTAGTGATAGCATTAACATTAGCCCTAGGATTGGTCACGGTGTTCGAAGGGAGGGCACCTTGGGGACGAAAGGTTTGAATCATTGTCAAAAATTTCTTATCGGTCGATTCTTGCATCTCTCTCATCATTCGTTCATGGTCGGTTAATTTTTGTAGAACCAAGTCCATTTGAGGATTATGCATGTTCATTTGATTGTACCCTTGATTGTTAAAACCTTAATTATTAAAACCTTGATTAGGAAAACCTTGGTTTTGATATTGATTATAACCTTGATTAAATCCTTGATTTTGAAAACCTTGGTTATTAAATACTTGATTTTGGTTATTGAACCCTTGGTTTTGCCCTTGAAAATTCCCTTGATTTTGATTAAAACCCCGTTGATTAGAATTTCCTTGAAAATTACCCCGTTGAGGACCTTGGTTCCTATTTTGGGCGGGTGGGGGTGGTCTTTGTGGTGCTACAAAACCCGGGGGAGCCAAATAGTTATTAGACTTGTAAGACAAATGGTTAACATCAACATTTGGTTTGAAATGAATCCGTTCATTTTCATTGTTATTATAAGCATAAACTTCTTGTTGATTATTGTAAACCTTGTCACAATTAAAGTATGAATGCGGTCCACCACAAGTCTCACACGTTTCACAATTATCTTTCACGGAATTCACATGTGTAGTGAGGGCGTCAGTTTTTAGAGCAAGGTGTTTCACAATTGAAGTAAGCTCCTTAATTTGATTAGTCACCTCATTATTACTAGTACTAGCACTTGCCATAGTAGCCCTAACACTCTTGGTTTGCACTTTAGCCTTGTTTTCAATTATGGCCCAAGCCTCGTTCATTGATTTCACAAGAATATTGCCCCCCGCGGCACTATTAAGTGAGTCTTGGTCATTTAGAGTTAAACCATTGTAAAACGTATTAATTTGATGCACTTTAGTGAAACCGTGTCATGGACATTTTCTCAAAAGTTTTTTAAATCGATCCTAAGACTCACTAAACGTTTCCCCATATTGTTGTTCAAAAGTGATGATCTCATTTCTTAAAGAAGTGGTCCGTGATGGTGGGAAAAAGTAGTTTATGAACTTGGTCTCTAAGTCGATCCATGTGGTAATACTTTGGGGTGGTTCCTTATCAAGCTAAATCCGGGCTTGTCCCTCGAGGGGAAAAGGAAAAAGTTGTAGGCGAACGGCCTCTTGTGGCACCCCATTGTATTTGACGGTATTAGCTAATTGGATGAAACGTTTGATATGAGCGTGTGGGTCATCATTAGTACGGCCTAAAAATGGTGTAGCGGAAACCATTTGAATAAAACCTGATTTAAGTTCAAAATGATTTTCTCCAATATTCGGCACCACAATCGCGTCATCGTTTCCTTCAACGTGAGATTGTAGAATCTCAATCATTGGTCGATTATCCGTTGCCATCGTATTGTCGAAAGCTCGATTCTCGGGATCGGCTTGAATGACGGTCTTTTTGTTTTTCTTCTTCTTCTTCTTTTTGGAAGAATTGGAAGAGTTTGGTACACCAATCGGTATGTATGTTTGGGCGCGAGTGCGGATACAATTAAAACTTTGGAATGAGGTAGGTGACCTCGGTCGACTTTGAGAGGAAAAGGATTTTCCCTCTCGAGGAGCAATATGAAAAATCTACAAAAATATATACGTAATTACTAATTGAGTTGGCAAACCAATAATCGGTCGTCCCTCTCAATATACGCACAAGCAAGCGGGGAAACGAGGTGGCACAAAGCACTTAAAAACCTTTTTCCTTAGACGGGCTTTTATAGCGCGTCGCCTTATACCCACCTTATAGTTTGTATATGTCGAGTTCAAACGTCTTACTAGTATTTATCTATTTTGCCCTTTTTTCTCGTTATGGATGCGACTACAATAGTTAGGTGATGAAGTCCCAACTAAGGCTTATTTGAAAAGTAGGTAAATTATTGTGCTACGTAATATACTATAGTAAAAGAAAAATCTTTTTGTATTTTCTTAGAAAAATATATATTCACATGAAAAATCGAAAGAATTCGAACTAAGAAATAACACTAATACGTAATATTTTTGGTGTAATACTTTTAGAAAAAGGTATTACTTTTGATTTTTTTTTATTTTTTTTTGGTGCAATTCGTAGGAAAGAATTTGCTTTTGTGATTTTTTTTTTTTTTTTTGTATTTTTAAGTTTTTGATTTTTTTTTGTATTTTTGATTTTTTTTGCAAGAAAATTAACGTTCAAAGTGAACGGATCCCAAAATCCAAACGTCTTCACGAAAAATCGTCAATCGTACGAGCGAAGCGGCAGCGGCGCCATTTTAATATAGGATTTTTAGTCCAATTAATTTTCGTTCCACGGATCGACTCGAATTTGATATCCAATTAACGTAAGACTTACTTTGTTTTTTGGTAACAATATTTTTGGTATTTTTTTTAAACTAAAGATTATATAATTAAAAACTACTTTAAAAATCTATTTTAAAAATCTAATGTAAGTAACTAAAACCTTTTTAAATAAAAACTAATTAAAATGATTAAACAAATCTAATTTACTTTAATAAACTAAATTTTAAACTATTTAAATGAAATTAAAACGTTTTAATCTAATCTATTTTAAAACAAAACTATAGAATTTGAAAACTAATTTGTATTAAGTAAAACTTAAACTAAATTTAAAAGCAATTAAATTTATAAAATTTAAATAAAATATATATATATATATATATATATATATATATATATATATATATATATATATATATATATATATATATATATATATATATATATTTTTCTCTTTTTATATTTTTATAAACTGAATAAAGTAAATAGATTAAAATAAAACTTTTTAATTAGAATAAACTTAATATGTATTAAAACTAGATTAAATAAACTGCCAGTTAAGTTTAAAGCCTATATTAATTTAACTGAAACAAAACAAACACAAGAATACGTCTAGAGAAAATGGTTAAGCTATATGGAAACTGGACAAGAGGTCCAGTGTTCGAGTCCCTGGAGGGACAGATTAAGCTAAATAATATTTTTTTTGGAACTTATATTTTTTTGACTATTGGAGTAACAGATTAACAGATCAAGTGGATCTGTTAAGTATCAATAAGCACAGACTAATAACCAGAATAAGCCAAGTAGCAGTTGAATAAGCTAAAATATAGAACTGAATAAGCTAAACAAATTTAACCTATAAGCAGATTTAAACATTCAGATAACAATAATAAGCAGAGGAGATGATTAAACCAAATAAGCCACGAAATAATAACAAATATGCAGTATCAAACGAACACTTAAGTAGAAATCCAAATCCAAAACTAAATAAGCAAAACTCAAAAAGCAAATCCAAATAGTAATAACTACGAAACAAATACCTATTCTAAGCAGATCCAAACTACTACGAACCACAATAAGCAGTACTAAACAAATCGAATAAGCAGAAACCAAAACTATTCGAACCAAAAAGAAACTTAAACAATCCTAAACAGATTATATTATCCAAACTAACTAAAAAAAGCAACAAATAAACCTAATAACAATAGCCGACTAAAAAATAAGCAGATATCCAAACCAAAATGCAAGCAGATTCAAGCAATCATAAACTATAGCATATAAATCAAATAACTAGAAACTTAATAAAAACAAAGAAAGCAAACCTTATGATGAAAACCTTTGAGTAGAAGGTTGGTGCTGAGCCACCTTGTGAATCGTAATCAACCAAACCAACACCACCTTCTTTACCCAAAACTTATCACCATCGTCAGCATCAACAGTAGTACAATAGCCGAATATATATTTTATTTTATTTTTTATTTTTTATTTTTTCTTTTAATCTTTCTAGTGGGGAAAGAGTTCTACCTTCTACTATTAATTTAACAATTATTTAATCAAAAAGATTAAAATCAAGATAATAATGTAATAATTTTAAAAAAGACAAAAATTAAACAGAAACTTCAATTTCTATAATAAAATTCGAATTACAATGCTTCATAAAAGAAATTACATAAAACCCTAATTCTATTTTTTATAATGAAAATAAAAATTAAACTAAAGAAAAAGGTACTCCAAAATTAAAGATAGGAGGGGTTTTTATAGGAGAAACCCCAAGAAACCCTCTTCTTAGCTTCAACATTAAGCAATAAATCACATCCGTCCAATCCTTCTTTCTTCTTCTCTCTCTTCAAATACTTGATCTTGCGGTGGAAAAACGCCCTTGCATCACTTGGATTGCCAGGCTGGCAATTTTGTGTTAGTTGTGCTAGTTGGTTGGTGATGTGGATTTCTTTTATTTGGTGATTTGGTGGTGGAGAGGTGTGTGAGCCAATCACAAAGGAGAGATTGGCCACGTTGGATGATGGGAGAGGATCACAAGTGAGTTCATGATCCATTTTTCATGGGGATTTAATTCCTATATGCTTGAATTAACCTTTTAGGGTAAAATCCCCAAATTTGGTTGTTAATTGGTGATGTAAAATTGTAGGGTTTGGGTTGGTAACTGCGAGTTTTTGGGGAGAAGATGAAGTAGGTGAGAGAAAATCTCACTTTGTTTGTAACGTATGAATAGGGTGAGTGGGGTAAAAGTTTATTATTTATTGTGTATTGGGGGAAGTAAATGGAACACGTGTGGGGAGTATATAAAGAGATGTGTGTGTGGGTTGACTGGTTGTATTTGTTGACCATTTAATTTACCAAGTGAAGTAAATCGTTTCTTGTTTATGCACTCGTTTGGGCTTGGCCCAATGATATCATCCGTTTCATAGCAAAAAGGCTTGGGCCAAAATAACTCTTACCCGAGAAAGAGTTTGTAAATGGGCTTAATTGGACCCTTTTGATCCAATGTGAATAATTTATACTCCATTATGGGCTTTTGGGCCCAATTCCCAAATGTGGGACCCACAAAGCCCCAATGTTTTCAAAAAGATTGAATCCGCTAAAATCGAGCTCGATTTCGGCTTCCTTGATTGTTTCTTAAAAAACGTGTCGGTTTAGCCGGTTTTCATGAACTTGGGCATATTTTTGGTCTTTGACTTTGTCTTTGTCTCTTTCTTGGACTTTTTTACAAAATTTGACCGCGAAATCTCGTGTTTTCTCTTCTTTTGATCATTTGTACCTATTTAAAAACAAAAACACAAAACCACGCGTAATTCCGATATTTACGATATAAAACACATGATTAGGTCTTGTTTTTCCTTGATCTTAGTGGCAAAAGGATAAGTGTTTACACACTTATTAGTAACCAGATCTTTTTAGTTATAGCGAATTAGGTTGATTTTTGAAAAATGTCCTAAACTATAACTTTGGTGTCGAAAGTATTTTATAAAAGCAACGCAACTTCTCTGCAAGACTCCGGTAAGATTATTTATTTTTGTTATGCTTTGTTATTATAGATGTATCCCTTATAATTGTTGTGAATTCTTGAGTATTTATTAAGTAAATACTGCAATGAGGTATTGGTATTAATGAAAGGACGTGGAGTGTTTTCATCATAATTTAACCATAATTTCATTTTTATGAGTATTGTGTAATTATCATTTGCAATGCAATGCAATCGCATACATATATTTGGCATACGTAAATTATTTGCATTTGCATAATCATTGCATCGCATACATATATATTTGGAATACGTAATTCATTTGCATTTGCATGATTATGCATTGCATATATATTTTTGAATAATGACCTTATGTACTTTTGATTTTTCTGTGATTTTAGAAAATGTCTAACATACCGTATTACTTCAAGAAAGGGGGATTTGCTGTAGGTCAATGGAGTTTGCAGAATCAGTATGTAGGTGATCATAAGATTTCAGGTGGATGGTTTGATTACGAGGATGATACGAATAATAAGAAAAATGTTGTAGAATCTGATAGTGATAATTATATGACTGAGAGTGAGGTTGGAAGAACTGAGGTTAGAGCAGAAGTGAGAAGTTATGAGACTGATTTTGAGAAGTATCAGAAAGAGGTAGATATGCTTCGCATGTTAAGTGAATATGTAGATCATGTTGGGCCGTATCTTGAGCCACATTGGAAGTTTCAGGATAGTGAGGTGTATGCTAATACTCATTATATGATAGATCCGCCGTGTCAAGGAGGGATTTTGAAGTATGGATTTAGGAATCCACCGTGTTTAGATCCAAAAGGGGAGGTGCTGTAAGTTAGGACCAGTTGAAGATGAAGCAGGAACGAGCCAAGTTGGAGAAAGTGATGGACCACATCCTATGGAGTGATGTAGTGATGGATTGTTGTTGTATTTCAGTTTATTTATTATTGTGTTGTATTTGAATTTTCTAGATGTTGTGAGGTAGTATTGTGATGGATTATTATTATTGTTGTTGTTTAGGATGGTAAGGGTAAGTGACATTAGCGACAAGGTTTTGTTGCGATTTTCTCGGATTTATGGATGATATCTACTATTACCCTTTAGTATTTTGATGTGTTTTTGTTATCTTCTTTTCTTTTGAGATGATTGTGGAATTTAGGTAGTATTGTGTTGTTGGCGTATGCAGTATTCATATTATATCTTTATGAAAAGACCCTATTCTTTCTATCTCGATGTGTATACTCATTCAGTTTCTTTCTACTGTTATAACAATGGAAAGAGTTGAGTGAGATATGTTTATGTCATTAACAGGGATTCCTGTGTGTGTGACTGAGTATCCTAAAATATGTCTCCAAAGGTTTCCAACCATTAGGGTAGATTATATGATTGTGAGAATAGTTGTTAGATTGTTTGAAGCTGATGGTGCTGAGGAGACGAGATGCTGCTGAGATTGAAAATCCTGTTGTTTTAGTTGAAGATGCTGCTGAAGCTGAAGATGCTGTTGAAATTGAAGATGCTACTGAGACTGAAGATGCTGCTGAGATTGAATATGATGCTATTCCAGTTGGAGATGCTTCTGTTATTCTACAAGATTTTAAAAGGATGTATGTGTGTTGAATTATTAGGAATGAGAAGAGATGCGGTGAAGAGTGTCGTACGACTATTGATGGTAATTGGAAAGGTGCAACTATATGGATAAGTTCGAGTAACTGATGGATGTTTAATATATCAATAGTCATTTGGGAATGTTCAACTCGACGAAAAGAGATAGTAATTTAAAGATTCATCCTGATTCGAAATTAAGTGTGGCAGAAAAGGGTAAAGGAATGGTATTGTTGCGAATAACAATAAGGAATAGGAATTTATTTCCTCTAAGAGAAGGTAAACTTTGAATTTAATAGTCTAAGATAAGAAGAGATGGTATTCATGCAGTTGCTATGAATCGGGTAAGCAGGAGGAAGTATGATGTGTAGATCACATATATTTTATACCACTTAAGTAATTATCTATTTACTTGATGTAAGTACGGACTAGCTGGAGGTCGAGCTGCTAAAGGAATGACAAGGAATGTGGTATAAAAGGTTGTATTTCTGTGGTAATGAAATGTTTTCATTTCGGTAAAGGAGATTGAATAAAGGAATTATTCAGATAATGGAAAATCAGTATGAAGGGAATGTTGCTGATATTACAGTTTATATTTTGGAAATGCTGATAAGATTTGAGATTTAGATGAAGTAAATTGTGTACTCTTATTTGGTAATCATTGAGTTAGAATTTTATTAAATTCTGAAAGTGATATTGATGGTGTATCTAAATTCCGAAGGTGTTATTGAGGATATATTGAGATTTGAAGATGTTAGATTTTAGCAGAACTGAGGACGAGAAATCAACAAGAATTTGCGATTGGTTGAAATGAGAAATTCACCGACGAAAGAATAATATATATATATTAAGGAAATATTTTCTGAGTTTATAGAATTAAGAAGTATAGCGTAATCAATTGAACTAGAACTGTGAGAAAGTTAACCGGAATAAGGATGAATATCATAGGACATGATAAATAAAGGTGGAAAGAATTAAATTGGAATGTTGTTGAGCATTGAGTACTGATTTCAGGGAGTAGTCAGTGGAATTTCTATTTGACGATTTTATTGGTCAATGATGAGAAGGTATGTAGTAGGAAACTACAATAAGTCAAATTTTTTGTGCGCTTTACTAGTAGTAGTCGGAAAAGAATGAGAAGATGAGTTAGTATTTGAGGATACTATGTGATTGTTCTGCGGAATCGTAGGGTTCACTGTCGTCTTGGGAAAAAGGAAGCTTTGTGTTAGCTTGGTGATGGGAGTTATGTAATCTGATTGTATATGTTATTATATGGCATTGTCGGGAAGTTGAGGACGGTAATATGATTGATTGTAAGGATTGGCAGATGAGACAATAAGAATAATCTGATTTGACTGGAAGGGTAAGTCGTCAGAGAAGTAATAACGGAAGAAAGTAAAGAAGCTGGATGTTTTGTGAATAAGATGATTGCTGTGAGGTTGAACAAACTAAGCACCAGAGATCGGTGTCCATTATTAATTGTGAATGTTTAGTGTGATGAATAGATGATTGAAGGAAAGAAAAGTATTCTCTAACAATTGGAAAATTGTTTAAAAAAAAAGAATGGTGTGTAAAAATTCTTTGGATAAGAATTTTAGTTGGAGTATTATAGATGTTTTAGAATGTGCAATCTATGGCTGAAGTGATCGTAAAAATCTGACTAGATTGAAACGATTGAGGCTTTGTCGATACCGACGAAACCGACTGAAGCTTGACAATTCCTTTGTGTAAGTTGGGTATTATCGGAGGTTTATCAGGAGGTTTTCACTGATTGTTGAACCAAGGATACAGCTGACAAAGAAGAACTTAAATATATGAATGGAGGTAGATGTATAGATGGAGAATATGTTTAAGTTGTGGTTGTGAGATCTGATTTTGTGGTTAAGGAAGTCGTTTATAAATGCTGAGGATAGACTGAAGTTCTGTGCTTATATAATTAGTATTGGAGGAATCTGAAGGAATTATAGAGCTGCGATGATGATATTTGGATAATATCAAGTGGAAAGGAAAGCAATAGTAGTGTGTTGACTTAAATAAAGAAGTGTAACAGGGTTTATATGATCATGAGAGTGGACATTGTGGTATTTGTTTTGGGATTGGAAAGTATTACTTGTATGGAATCAAGTATGAAGAAAATAAGAATAAAAAGGACTTGTGTATAAATGCCATTCGGGGATTTTAAAGAAAGGAGTTAAGGATTACTGAATGATGACGGGGAAGTAATAATCGGTAAATTTTAGATGGGATATGTTATAGTTCTATATTACAAAGTATGTTTCAGATTATGAAGGATGAGTGTGGATACTGTCACTATCAACTAGTGAGTATTTAGTAAGAAGGAGAAGGAAAAAGGACTTATAAAGTTTCTGAAGTAATTGAGAATTGACTCTTGAGTTTTGAGATAATTGGAATATTGGTAACAACAAGCAGAATGGATGGAATGGAAAGGAAGTTAGAATCAAGGTAATAAACTAATGGAAAAGGGATATCAAAAAAAGAAGATCAATAGTGTTGGAAATTTTAAAATAGAATGGTAATAGAAATGAGAGAGTTGAGATGTATGTTTTTGTGGGACAAAAACAAAAACTAAAACGGTTATTGTGATTATTAATTTTCTTCTATTAAGATCAGAGAGTGTATTAAGAATGCAAGGACCAGTGGTGAATGAATTGTTCAGATTAAAAAGGGAATTTAATTATTCTTAGAGTGCTGAGAGTGTCGCATGAAGTATTGAAGGGATTTTACAAATTGAAGTATTAATACATTGTGGTTGGAATAAAGTATATTACGATATCAGGAAGTGATTTGACCATTATACATTTCAGATTTGAATATATGAGGCTAATGGAGTTATTTAAACAGAATATGATATGAGAAAGATGTAACAATGTACTATGGAAGGTACAGTAATTCAGTGATCTAGAAAGCATTACACTTGGGACAAAGAGATTGTTAGAAATAATGAAGGTGGAAAATGAGTATGGGAAGTATTTAAGTGACTGGTAAGAATTATGGATAATCTAATTGTATTTGGTTTGAGTGTAACCCCAGGACATGGAGGCATAGTAAAATTTTGGATATTGGAAATCGCTGTGATAAAGTATGAGTATTGAATGAGGTTTGAACATATTATTTGTAACCCAGAGATTGAGATTGACTTTTGGATATTAGAGATTTCTATAGAAAGCGTGAAGAATTGAGTTAAGAAGGAATATTGCGTATTTTTGGAAAGCAATGGACAGAGTGAAAGGATGAATTGAACGATGGCAATAGAAACTTGGGATGATGATATCTTAATATTTTACTATGAGGACTAATGGAAATTAGTGAAGATAGAATCTCTATGCGATGATAATCGTCATATCACTAGTTAAGAGGTCTAATTTGAGAACATACATAGTTGTGGTATATATGTGTTGCCAGAGTATTGGGGCAGGAATGAAACTGAGAAAGTGATGCAGAAAGAGTATGAATGATAAAGGAATATTAGCATAATAGAAGGTGAAATTGAAAGTTGAAGTGTAGTAATAGTTGTGGATATGGTAATATCATAAGAATTGAGTTGGACTGGTGTGAAAGACGTGAGTATCTCTTGAGGATAAGAGGTCACGTTGACTCTAGAAGTGAGGAAGTGCGAGTGTGAGGCGGGTTGAGTGCTGGGACGTCGCTCTCTTTTAGGAGGGTAGGATGTAACAACCCAAAAATCGTGTTCATTATTTAATTATATTTTTACGTATATTTTTGAAATTTTTGACGAGGTTGATTTTCATGATGATTGGTAATTTGATTTGGATGATGTTGAAATTTTATTTTTACCTTTCGACGAGTTGCGAGGATTATTAGTGATGACGATATCGACGGATGCCCGAGAAATTTTACATTTTATTTTAAACATGTCGATGTTTAATATTTTGACGTTTTTATTTTTATGTCGTATTAAGTCGAGCCGGGACTATATAATATATCATTTTGAGTGCGTTTTAAGTTTTGAGAAGCATTTTTATGAAACCCGAGACCCATAAATATTTTCAAAAGTGACTAATTGTTATTTCCCGCTTTTTAACAAAGTATTTGCACTTTGGTCCAAAAGAATCACAATTGGCAAAAACTACCCTAAACTTTTCCCATATAAAAGGAAAATAAACACAAAATAACACACAAACACTTCCACCCACCAAATTTTTCTCTCCCCTCCTCCCTCTCCTCTATTTCCCGTCACCCCCAACCCACACAAACACCCTAATGTTTTTTTGATTTCTAGTTTGATTCAATCAAATCTAATCAAAGACCCATTCCTAGTTTTTGATTCTCTACAAAGTGGTATGAAAATTTCCCACATGCATGAACATTTTTATAAAACCCATTTTTGGATGAAATTCTTGATGTTTGATCTTAAATTGCTGTTATAAGTAGGTGTTTATGTTCATATGTATATGTTTTATTGATTGCATGTTGATATTTTTGAGTTTGGTTTTTATGATTTGATCATCTAGGATGATTTAAGGTGTTATGATATGAACTAGTAATGTAGGAATGCTTATAGTGGTAAAAATGAGGTTAAAATGTGGTGAAAAATTGATTTTGGGTGATATTTAAAGATGTATTTTTTGGCAGATTATTAAAAGTAATTTTCTGAAAATATGAGTTTGAGTTTGAGATGAACTAGTTAGATATTGTTGTAGATGATGTTTTTACCTTCGTTTTGGTATAAGTTAGGACTTGTAGCTCCAAACGAGCGAAAAGTTACCTTAGTTTGATTATTTCGTGTACCGGGAGACGAGTACCGACACAATATATAATTGTTGTCAATATTTGGATCGAATCTCGGGGACTATAAAATGGATTTTTGAAATATGTCAAGGACTGATTTTTAAGGTCAAGTATGAGGATGTTGAATTATTTTCAAAGTTGAGTGTCGGTTTCATAAACGGAGATAAATAAATGTGTTAAAAGACTATAAGTGTTGTTGACGTAAAACTGTCCGGTTTTTGTAGTTCAAAGATGAGTCGGGCAGGGAACTTTAAAAGTAAAATCTTTTGATTAGTTTTTAACATGGCTGTCTATATATAGTAAGTAACGTTACTGATTAGTATCATAAAAATTTGACGTGTTTAAGTGGGGTAAACGAGCTTGTACATTTGGTGTGTACCGGCAGATTTTTATCGAAGGAGTTAACTAATAGTAAAAATATAAAATGGAAAAAATGGGCACTTGTATTATTTTTATTTTGGATTGGTTTTGATTTTATGATTTTGAGTTTGATATTACTAAGTATGGATTTTATTCGAGTTTATTATTGATGAACGCGCCTTATTTGATAGGTTGTGGTTTTTGTGTTTACTGGGCATCAACTATCGTCGAAGATCGTCATACTACTGCTATTACTACAGGTGAGTCTATAGCCTCGCTTTCTACTTGTTTTAATGATTTTAAAACCCGCGAGGGGGATACATGCTATTTGAAGTAATATGAACACATGTCATAAGTAATTGTTGGACCCGATGTTGCCTTTGATGAAATGAATTGTATAAGTACCTAATTGCATAAGACCCTAAATTCATGAGCCGTTAACTATCTTCTGACTTGATGTTGCGAGTTGGGAATAGCCGCTTATTCTAATAATAGTACTATTGGGCTGACAACCCTATCTGAGACCAGGGCTTTACGCTGAGTAACCCGCTGGGAAGGATAATTTTACGTAAATGAGAATTGGTATTCTTGCAATTAATACCCTAGTAGGGGCAATGGTAATTTTTCTAGTCATGCTGGCATTTGGCGTGGGTGACTAAGTTAAGGGGTCGGTGTCATGAGCTTAATACAATTCAATAACTATTGTTATATATTATACCTGATTGATAGATTGTATGGCCACAATTCTATTAAACAATTGTTGATGATTTTTACGATGTGTTCAATTATGTTTTGTAAAACCTATAGACTTGCTCAACCTTTGTGTTGATGATTTTAAGCATGTATTTCAGGTACTTGAAGTTGTTGATTTGCGAAGCTTGCTGGAAAAGGATTGCGGGATTGCTTTTGTAGTAGTTTGGTCTAAAACGGAATTCTTTCCCTATTGTCGTAAACTTATAGTAAATGGTCAAATATTTTGGTAAAAGGTTTGTTGTTTTGATTAAGATCCTAGGGGAAACCTGTACGCTACTCTGATTTATTTTAAACTGTTTTAAATTGGGATTGAAGGTTTTAGAAGTTGATTTAAATTATTTTCATATTTATTCTTAAATATACTATTTTTGGGTCATTTAAAGAGTTGTGAAATGAAGTTTGTAATTAACACCCAATTGTGTATTTTCCGCTGCGCAATGTAAATTCGGGGTGTTAAAGAGATATATCTAAATAGTTAGAATATTGATAATATATCGTTTGTGATATAGTTATTTTTATAGAATATTCTAAGGTTTCTAGGGTTCCTTACTCTATAAAAGGAACATAGGTACAATGTCTTTCATGTACCTCAAACAAGTCGATTAATAAGAGAATCGAATAGTTAAAAGTAATTATGTTCTTATGTGCTTTATAAGTTAGATTCCGCATAACTTATTTAGTGTTTAGTAAGAGTACTCAAAGTGTTTTAGTTTGAGTACAAACTATTATACTAATTTTTAACAGAATATAGATCCAACCAAAGGGATCAACATCATGGTACATCTTGGTCAAACCAGGATGTATAGAGAATGGGGAGCTATGAGCTTCAGCTAACAAGGCTTCCTGGAGTTCTTGATCATCAGGAACACAAAGTCTCGTGCCCTGCCATAAGATACCATCTGCATCTACTCTGAATTCTGTCTGCTTCTCCAAATTCTGAATTATCACCCAGATTTCTCCATCATCTTTCTGAGCTTCCTTGATCTTAGAGAGTAACTCGGGTATTACTCTAAGATTAGCCCAATAACCGTGCTGTCCACATACCATGATTTCAATGTCTAGTCGATCCAAGTCTTTTATGATTTCCTCCTCAATCTTTATACCGTTGATCATTCCGGACTTCCTGCTAAGTGCATCTGCTACTACATTCGCCTTGTCGGGATGATACTGTAGATTAATGTCATAATCCTTTAACAGCTCTAACCATCTCATCTGCCTCATGTTCAATTCATGTTGAGTGAAGATATACTTCAAGCTCTTGTGGTCCGTGAAAATGTCGCATGATTGTCCATATAAGTAGTGCCTCCATATCTTCAATGCAAACACGACTGCAGCAAGTTCCAAGTCATGCGTAGGGTAATTTTCCTCATAAGGCTTAAGATGTCGTGAAGCGTACGTGATCACTTTCCCATGTTGCATGAGAACACAACCATCCCTTCCCCGATGCATCACTGTAGATTTGAAATCCACCCGTACTAGATGGGAGAGTAAGAATAGGTGCAGAATACTAGCTTCTGCTTCAGGTATTCAAATCTCTTCTCTCGTTCTTCACTCCAAACGAATTTCTCCCCTTTTCGCATCAGTTTGGTCAATGGTAGTGCTAGGCGGGAAAAGTTCTCCACGAACCTACGGTAATAGCCAGCTAAGCCTAAGAAACTGCGGACTTCAGTCGCTGATGTCGGCCTTGGCCACTTAGTAATAGCCTCAACCTTCGCTGGATCCATAGTGATTCCTTATGCTGATACAATGTGACCTAAGAATGCCACCTTGTCTAACCAGAACTCGCACTTGGAGAATTTAGCATACTGCTGCTTCTGGCGAAGAATCTGTAGTACTGTATGAAGATGGTCTTCGTGTTCCTCCTTGGACTTTGAGAAAATCAGGATGTCATCGATGAAGACAATGACGAACTTGTCCAGAAATTCATGGAAGATTATGTTCATCAAATCCATGCACACTGTTGGAGCATTGGTCAGGCCGAATGGCATGACTACGAATTTGTAGTGGCCATAGCGTGTACGGAAGGCAGTTTTGGCGATGTCCTGCTCCTTAACCCGTAGCTGATGATAGCCTGACCTAAGATCAGTCTTGGAGAAGTGTTTGGCCCCTTGGAGTTGGTCAAACAGATCATCTATACGTGGGAGTGGATACCTATTCCTGATGGTAATCTTGTTGAGCTCGCGATAGTCTATGCAAAGACGCATACTGTCGTCCTTCTTCTAAACAATTAAACCGGTGCGCCCCATGGAGATGCGCTCGATCGAATGAAACCTCGTTCTAGAAGTTCTTGCATTTGATCCTTCAGCTCCTTTAACTCTATGGGAGCCATGCGATAAGGAGCCTTGGAAATTAGCTTAGCTCCTGGGATGAGCTCGATGTTAAATTCCACTTCACATGTAGGTGGTATGCCCGGAAGTTCTTCTGGAAATACATCTTGAAATTCCAACACTATCGGCTGATCCTGAATCGATGGGGATTTAGCATTATGTCACGAACCTTAGCTAGATAACCCTCGCAGCCATGTGACAGTAGTACACGTGCTTGCAGGGTTGATATGATTTGTACAGACCTGCCGGGTACGAACCCATTGTGAATGTACTCTGGTGCATTAACATCACCGAAGATGACTCGATATGAATGGCAGTCTATGGTAGCATGATGCTTGGATAGCCTATCCATGCCCAAAATCAAGTCAAAGTCATTCATGTCCAGCAGAAGTGCGTCAACAGGACGAACCTTATCGTCAAACTCTAGGGGAAGACTCTTGTACACATGGGTTATAAGTACAGAGTCTCACAAAGGCGTGGAAATACTGAGTCTATTCTCTAGTGGCATGGGGAGTATCCTAGCATTCTTAGCATAAGTAGTAGAAATGACCGAGTGAGTGGCACCCGTATCGAACAGAACACATGCAGCTTGACTATACATATACTAGATTCCAGTGATGGTACATGTAGACTTGTTGGCCTGGTCGCGAGATGTCATATAAACGCGTCCAGTGGTAGGAGGCAGCTTGGTATCATGATGTCCTGATGTGCCCTCCATCTCTCCCTTGCGGCAGTCCTTCATGCGATGGCCAGGAAGACCACACTTGAAGCATGCGTCATTGTCTCGGCGACCTGGCCCTGGGTGCCTACGGTGGCAAGTAGAGCAAAGAGGATGAGTATATCCTCCAGCCGGTGTCCTGACTAGCTGAGAACCTGATAAGACATTATACATGAGACATGATAATATGGTACAAAGGACAATGCGGATAATCGTAAGATTGAATACCAGTGATTGTTGGACGGCTAGGCTATGAACCTCTCTGGTTCTGGTCCCTACCGTTTCCATGGTTCCTGGTAGAAGATTTGCTAATGTGTCAGAATTATGAGTTATAACATGAAATCATAAGAAAAATGCGTAAGTATAAGGACATGCTGCTGTTGGAGTGTCCAGTGTTATTACGGTATTTATCATTACCGCCACGCCTATCCGTAGCAGAACGGTCGTTAGTCTGATCGTTTCCCTTGGGATGATTAGGCTGCTGCTGAGTAGCCGGCTGAGACCGGTCCCCAGTCTCCTGCCTGGAAGATACAATTTAAAGAGATGAATAATTGACATATAATGAAAGAATACGGATTGGTCACCGCTTGAATACGAATGTTTACCTCTTCTCGGGTCTCTCTGCTTCCCCGAACTCATCTTTCTCCTGCAGCATCTCCAGCTTACGTGCTGCATCGGCCACTTGTGCTACCGTGTTGAACGTAGCACACACCAAGTTGTTTGCGACCGATGTGCGAAGAGCCCACCTGAAGTGGTGTGCCTGCTCTTCAGGAGTACCTGCCGATGCACCAAGTAAACCAGCTAAGCGAAGAAAGCGCTGCATGAACTCGTTTCTATTCTCCCCAGCTCTTTGTCAGATCCTATGTTACTCTCTCTTCAGCTTGTCTTGCTCAGCGTTGGGAAAGAACTGCTCCATCACCCAATCTCTTAACAGAGCCCATGTCAAACCAGCCACCCAATTATCACACTGCTTCAATGCTAACCACCAATTTAACACATCGCCTTCGAACCGGTAACATGCCAACCTCGCCTTGAAAACGGGGTCACAACCCATAGCATCGAAGATCTTATCGATGTGAGCCAACCAGCTTTCAGCTTCACTGGGGATATCTGTTCTCTCGAAAGCTCGAGGACGGAGCTTGTTGAATCTCTCCAGCCATGTAGCCAATGTCACTGGAGGAGGAGGAGGAGGAGGTGCTGGGTGATGCTGCTGATTGTTGGCAGCCTGAACCTCAGCCCTGATGTCGTTCCTCAGTTGAGGAAGCAAAGCTTGCATTGCAGCTTGGATTGCTTCATTGAGTTGTTCTTGCTCGCGTGTGAGAACCATCTGACAGTATAACATAAAATAGATGATTAAATTGATCAAAACATAAAATATATACATGAAAAAAATTTATACCAATAAATCATGAGAAAAATTTTATGTAGGAAAACTAGTACATAAATGCATGATGCAGTTTTATGAAAACTTTTGTATGCTCGAGAGTGAACGCCTATGGTCAGTTCACCGAAAATAAAAGACATGGCGAGGGGACGCCTATGGTTCGGTCCCAAATTTAAAAGTTTCGATAAAACACATGCGACTAAATAGGGCCAGTCCTATACCAACCATTACTTAGTCATAAACCTGCGACAATGACATATATATGTATGCATGAAAATGATGAATGCATGAAAACCGACTGTCAGTTCTAGGAAGACCATAGTGACTACCCACTAATCACAGGTCATGTTTTGAGATCCTACAGGTCGAAGCCTTGGCTCTGATACCATAATTGTGACACCCCATTTTGATAAATGGAATGTTACGCGTGATTATGGCGTGTCATCAAAGCATACAAGGATAAATGTTTAAACATTACATGACCATAAAAGGAAATACCGGAATCAAACATCTGTAGTCCAAAAGTAGAACTCATCACACACAAACATAAGTACTGTAAATGAAAGGACTAAACAATTTTCATGGAAAGAGTATCAAAGTATAGATAAATGCATAAAGTAAAGAAGGCTAAAAAGCTTCCAGTCCATATGCACGTACGCTTAAAGTCTACGAGCGTCCCTGAGTACCTGCCGTTTTGGGAACATGAAAAGGAAAATGGCTGAGCAAATACGCTCAGTGCACGGATGTACAAGTAAAGAATGAATAATATAAGCATATAAGCATGAAACAACGGAAGAAACTAAGTCCTGGATAACTTGGTTAAGTCTTAGTAAAACTGGTTTTATAGTTTGAAAAGCCTTATGTTTATCTTGTAAAAACTGTTTAACATATTTTACCATTAGCCAATATAGGTCATGCAAATCAACGTGCATGAATACTTAGAGGGGTGACCTCGTCATGCAACTTAGAAGGGCTGCCTCTAATTTAATATACTGGTTTTGGGTAGGAGGGATCAGCTCCTTGTGAAGGATGCAAGGCACACACCACATTCACACTGAGTAATCTGCTGAAAACATGTAACTAGGATGCACCCATACGCCCCACCAGATAATATAATAAATGGCTAAAAGCTGAAAGGGACGCCACGAGCAATCACTCCACCGTGGGGAAGTCATAACACCAATGCCTCTAGTGTTATGGTTATGGTACCTCCATAACTAGGTGAAACTGGTCATGCATGTATATGGCTTTAGGTATTCTAATTAAGCATAAGCAATCAAAACATATAAAGCATATACTAGGCAAAACAGTTGGCTGCATACGGGAAATCCTAATAAGGAAAGAATGTTCATACTGAAAGGACGGAGAATCCGTACCTTATGTCTAGTGAACGAAGAATACGAACGGAAGAAGGTCCTACTTCGGTATCACTAATGCTACATAAATACATACGTGTATAAGTATCTGATTACTGAATACGTAACTGGTTTTATATCATGTCTTAGCTTATTTTATATGTTCATGTCATGTTTTACTGTTTTAAGCTTTATACCGTGTTTATTGTATATTTTGTCTATTCTGATTAAGTATTACTTGTATTTCATGTATTATTATACTTGTTGTGTAATAATAAGTAACTTTCTAAAAATAGCAGGTTTCCTAACAATAGAAAGTTTCCAAAAATAGAAAGTTACCAAAAATAGAAAGTTTCCAAAAATAGAAAGTTTCCAAAAATAGAAAGTTTCCAAAAGCAGAAAGTTTCCAAAAATAGAAAGTTTCCAAAAATAGAAAGTTTCCAAAAATAGAATTACTGCTTAAAATAGATAAGTTTCTAAAAATAGAAAGTTTCCATAAATAGATTAGCTGCCTTAATCAAATAAGTTTCTAAAAAATAGAAAGTTTCCATAAATAGATATAAGCTGGTTAATTAAGCTAATTATATAAGCTTAAGTGTTTTCTGATTATTATTCTAAGTCATGTGATTATATAGTATAGTTTATTAATTATTACATGTAAATTAAATAAACAATAGGTTAAAGTATTTAATTAAATATAACATGATTTTAATTAAATAAAAGTAAAATACTTAGGTTAAAACATGTATTATTAACTATTAATAATATAACCTAAGTCATGTAAATTAATTAATTATAATCATGGTTTTTAATAATTAATTAATTATAAGGTCTAATTAACTAATAAATACTTACGTTAAAATTCTTGAACTAATAATTAAATTAATAACCTAAGTCATGTAAATTAAATTAATCATGTCATGTTTTTAGTTAATTTAATTTAAGTCTAAAAAATGACATAACTTGTAAAAATCTTATACCTTGATAAAAATGATTCATGAACCGGGCCCGTGACTAAAACCCATGAACCGGACCCGTAACCATCACCATACCCGACCTAAGTCGGGTTTCCCCTTGGTTTTGCTGCTGCCGTGGGACCACCACCACCATACCGAGACCATATGGTCTCGATGGTGTGAATTAAGCCAAGCCAAGACCCCTATCGGGTTCGGTTAGGCGTCGGCTACAACACAAACACCCCTAAACCCTTGATTTGATTTAACCCATGATTATTAACATGTTTAAAATACTTGTTTTTAATTAGTTTAATTAAAAACATCATGATTTTATGTGATTCAATAAATCAAAACATAAAAAGAAAAGGTTAAAAGTTATACCGATTACGTGAAACAAATGAGGACGAACACACAACGATCCTTGTAAAAATACCAAGATAAAGAATCAACCCGAACACCCTTGTGGTGTTCTTGAAACCGGCGGCCAAAGAGGACAAGGAAAAGAAAAAAAACTAGGGTTTTGATTATTTTCTAGATTTGTGATAAATGACACATGTTTTCCCTTAATTCCATGGTTAGTAAAAATTACATGGGCCAAGCCCATGTTTCTTGTGTATGTCGCGTCATGGGGGCCCCACATGGCGTAACCCGTACCTTTCTCGTGTCTAAAATAATAGTGTGTTCTCGTGTTCGTGTTTTACATGCTTAAATTAGTTATCGATCGTGACTTAATATATTTATTCGTGTTCGTAATAAATATATCTACATACGTAAAATTAGTTCGTGATTAATTTACGTTCATCATTTCATGTTCGTATGTTCGTGATTCTAATTATTATTGGAATAATTATCATATGTTCAGACGTAATAAGTACTTATCGTGTTATAACACGTACGTAATACTTGTAATTCTTATTCATGAAACGTAAACGTGCTATAAAAGGAAAGTTCTAATCATGTACGTACGATCTTAAGGGTACTATTCATGGTAAAAGCGTGCGGGTTTTACAAAATATTTTCAAAACATGTCTTTTCTATTTTCTTCTCATAATGGCTTATAGTCACATGTCAAACTATAACCCAGTCCCCAAAGAAAGGAATGTCTATGACTTATCCTCATCAACGGGAAATTTATTTTTTCTCGGTCATGGGCTTATATTAAAACATTCAAAGTTTTAAGCTCATGAACTAAAGGAAAATGTTCATTTATGTACATTTTTCCTCAACAACGAGAAATTTAGTTTTCTCGGGTTTGAGCATAATTTTTCAAGGTATTTCAAAACTGTGTGCCCATATACTCCCCTATTTTAATTAGAATTTCTTTTCTAGGGGGAATACAAACTTTCATGCAACATTATTCTCTCCATGATTCATCACTAGTTTCACAAAAATTTCAATCACATGCAATCTTTGAGGGGGAGAATAGTGATTAAAATGTGTTCAAAATGTGTCATCTTGGATAAGATCTTTCATATAAGTGCTTTCTCTTCCTAATATGTGCAAAAACCTTTCATTTTACGATGCACATATGTAGGGGGAGCGTTTTGGTGATATAGAAAACTTTCAAGGTGTAAACATTGATTTCATCAACACCTTGATTGCATTTTCAATTGGTTTTTCTGGTTACGATATCTATACCCTTCAACATATTAATTCGCGATGGTATTGGTGTCAAAAGGTGGTTAGGTATTCGTCCTATGATCCAACCAGAACCGGATGGATCTTCCCTGGGACAATCCATTAGAACTTAGAAGTCCTTAGGAAAGATGGAGTAGTGCGTACGGGAAAAATGCCGACCAAGTACTTAAGCTAGCACTGGAATAATCACAACAAGGTGCTAGTTATGACGTATTGGTAAGCATTGAAGGGGTTGAAGAATGAAAAAGAAATGTAAGGATAAAGGGTGTAAAGAAAGAAGCCATCCATACAACTTAGGCAGAAACCAGGTCAATACATCTGTTATCATAATCACTTTGATGATTTCTAATATTGAAGACAAAGCATCATGGACCCAGTGTTGATATACACAACCCTTCCCAGCCTACTCAAGCTTCTCTCAAAAGAAGTTTTTTTTATTGTCATGGAGTTCAACTCATTTATATCAACTTTCTCACTCCGAGATAGTAGATATTGAAAAGGTTGCAGTCTGCTCCACCTCTGATCACCAAATAAACGTGCACTTATAGAGTCTGGAGCCAACAAGATTCATCCAAAAATCTCATTAGGACACTTAGTCCATATATCAATTGCTGTTCACCATTAGAACACAAGCGATACTCTATCCTTGTGATATTGCCAGAACATTAAGAGTGATACTCTTTAGTATTCACAGTGATGAATGGAAATCATTCCAGTGTTAACATCAAAAAGCACTACAGTAGGTCATATGTAAGATTCACTTGAATTAAACATATGTTAACTGGAAAGCAACAGTAGTTTGATTCTTTCTTGATTCAAACTCGTTCTCGACGAAATATCTTTATGATCTTGTCAGAACATTCAGAGTAATACTCCTCAGTATTTACAGTGACGAATGGAAATCCTTCCAGTGTCAGCATCAAACAGCACTGCGGTAGGTGACTTGTGAGATTCCATACGAATCAAACTTGTGTCAACTGGAGAGCAACAATGGTTTGATCCATAATTGATTCAAACTTGTTCCAGGAAACTGAATTGATGACTTAATCAGCAGAATTGAACTGCATGATTCACTCCTTACTATGAACTATCTTTCGAGATGCTCAAGTAATGAGAACGACTACCACAGCCGGAAACCCTGTCAAGGAAGTTCTTTGAACTTACCTAATCACGGGTACAGTACTTGTACTGTATAACGGGCAACCGGAAGAATGCAAACGGTGGCGTTATCTCAAGAGTCGCAATTCGAGGCCACATACTCATGTAAATGAAGAAAGCTCAAGAACATCTAAAGACAAAGACTTCCGCTACTCTGATGATCAAGGGAGATTGTTAACAAGCTTTCATCTGAATCAAAGCTTGAGTATGTGTGTAAAGACACAAGAACACAAGATGGCAAATTTTTAAGATCAAGTCAAGGCAAAGATCAAAGATCCAAGATCACAAGTCATGAAAGGAACTATGCAGGAACTCTCAAAACAGCGAGCTTTAAAGTCAACAACACCAAAGAAGTGAAGCCACATATTACATGACCACCCCTTAGGGGGAGATTGTTAGAAGTATTTAAAGTGATGGTCATATAATATACCCTTGCAAAGCTCGTGGAAAATGCTACATAATGGTGTTTAGAGTTCTAGTATAATGTTATGTATGTAACGGGAATTAGTCCCGAACACACAAATGAGGAAGGCCTTCTATACATTACACCTGTAATATAAAAGGAACCAAGCACCTCATTTGTGTGTGTGTGTTTTCCATTTTTCATAGGTGTAGAGAGAGAACAACATGTCTTTCTCTCACTAGGAAATCACAACTCTTTTGGTTTCTCTTTATTCTTCATCTTAATCTAATCTTTTCTTTTTGGTTTTAATCTTCTTCTATTTATAGTTTATGTAGTCGTGTGTTTCTATCTTAAATAACCTTCGGGACTAGTTTTGCACATTACCTAATCCTATTCGGGCCCTAGGGGGTTGTTTTGCCAATCTACAAAACTTATAAACACTAAATAGTAACCTAGGGACTAAGTGTGTAATAAGCCGAAAGACATTAAAGCCCTAGGGGTTGTTTCGTAAATTGACATATACTTTAACCCTAATTTGAAACTTAAAGGACTAAAAGTGACTATACACGAAAGTATTACAAGCCCTAACCCTATATATAAACTTGAGGGACTTGTTTTGCCTTAAGCCGAAACCTATAGAAACCCTAGGGGTGTTTATGGTAAATACCGCGGGTATAAATAAAATGAAAGGACTATTATTGCAATTTCATGAAACTTATATAAGCCCTAAATTCATATATTTATTTTGATATTAAAATTATGACAAAACCCTAAATTATAAGGACTAAAACCATCATTAACTCAAACTTATAACCTAGAAACTATTTTATAAATTATAGAAACTTCAGGGACTTCAATTTAAATTAAATAAAATGATATACATTTTATTAATGTCATTTATGTAAGTTATGTAAATTGAATACAAATAAATATTATAAAAGTAAATATATTAATTATATTTATTATTTTTCCATCTTTTAAATATATACATAAAACACTCCTTAACAAATTTACGAAAGTAAAAGTACGAGAAAATTAAGTAATGAATTACTTAAACGATGTTATTAACTACGTACTTGAAAACATATATTTATTACTTGTACAACGATTTATTTAAAATACAGAGATCGTAATAAAATGCTTAAAACCAGTATAAGCATGTGCAGATTTATTTAGAGACTTTTATGCATTATTTATTGCATATACTGAGACTGTATAATTATTTAGGCTGTTGACTGTGTCGTGAGCATTACGTTGGATTACTTGTGATTTATTGTTGTACTAATACTGAGGTAAGTTCATGGCCCCACACTATATATTAACAAACTTTTAAACTTTTTATGGGGAAGAAAACATGCAACATATTATGGACATAAACTGAACTACGTTAACCTTTGATTACATTTGTAACACCCCACTTTGATAAGTGGACCGTTACGCGTAATTATGGCGTGTCATCAAAGCATGCAAGGTAATATGTACTGAAACATACATGACCATAGGGAAAACCGGAATCAAACATCGATTCCCAAACATAAGCCCAAAACATAAATAAAGTAAAGGTAATGAGAAATGACTAAACAAGCATATGTATATGAAGGTAAAAGGAGAAGAAGTCTATGGCAGCTTCCATCCTATGCGCGTCCTCCAAATGCTCAAGTCCTGGGTACCTGCCGTTTTGGGACATAGAAAGGAAAGTAACGGCTGAGCAAAATGCTCAGTGCACGGATATATGACATAGTATGACTGACTGAAACATAATAGAGACTTAATAGCAGCGGAAATGTATAAGTCCTGGAAAACCTGGTATAACTTAGTAAAAATGGTTTTATAGTTTGAAAAGCCTTATGTTTATCTTATAAAAACTGTATTACATGTTAACCATTAAGCCAATATAGGTCATGAAGTATCAACGTGCATGAATACTTGGAGGGGTGACCTCGTCATGCAATTAGAGGGGCTGCCTCTAATTAATATAAGTTTTGGGTAGGAGGGATCAGCTCCTTGTGAAGGATGCAAGGCACACACCACATTCACCTAAATAATCTATAAAAACATGTAACCTAGGATGCACCCATACGCCCCACATGATAACATAATAATATGGCCAAAAGCTGAAATGGACGCCACGAGCTAACACTCCGCCGTGGTGAAGTCATAACACTGGTGCCTCTAGTGTTATGGTTATGGTACCTCCATAACTAGGTGAAACTGGTCATGCATGTATATGGCTTAGGCCTTTAATTAAACATAAGAAAATCAAACATATAAAACATATACTGGGAAACAGTTGGCTGCATACGGGGAATCCTAATAAGGAAGAATGTCCATACTGAAAGGACGGATAATCCGTACCTTGTGTCCAGTGAACGGAAAGGAAGAACGAAAGGAAGTCCTACTCCGATCTCACTAATGCTACATAGAAGGATACGTGTATAAGTATACTGTTTATTGCGTATGTAATTGATTATAATATGTCTTGACTTGTTTTATATGTTTTAGTCTTGTTTTACTGATTCCAACGTTATACTGTATTTATCATGTGTTTTAAGTCTTCTGATTAAGTATTAACTGATATCCTTGTATTATTACACTTATAGTGTAATAATAAGTAACTTTCTAAAAATAGTAGGTTTCTTAAAATAGAAAGTTTCCAAAATAGAAAGTTTCCAAAAATAGAAAGTTTCCAAAATAGATTAGCTGCTTAAAATAGACAAGTTTCTAAAAATAGAAAATTTCCATATTTAGAAATAAGCCGGATTATTAAGCTAATAAAATAAGCTTAAGTTTTACTAATTAATATTCTAAGTCATGTGATTAATAGTATAGTTTATTAAGTAATACATGTAAATTAAATAAACTATATGTTATAAGATTTAATTAAATATAGCATGATTTAATTAAAGTGTGTATAATACTTAGGCTAAAACATGTATTAATATTATAATTAATATAACCTAAGTCATGGAAATTAATTAATTATATGCCATGTTTTAATTATTAATTAATTACTATAATCTAAATTAAATAATAAAATACTTAGGTTAAAATCATGTATTATTAATAGTAATAATAAACCTAAGTCATGTCTTAATTAAATTAATTATATAACATGTTAAATTAATTTAATAAATCTTCTAAATAATTAACTTGTAAAAATTAATTAGGCTTGTAAAATTAAGTCGTGAACCGGACCCGTAACTCGTGAAAACCCATGAACCGGCCCGAATAAAACCCCACCGAAAACAGTGGCAAACCGGCCTAAGCCGGTTGCCCTGCCTTCGGCAAAACTGCCACCGGCTAGGCGCCGATGGTCTTGTCCCTGCTTGGCTAGCCGCTGACCAACATGGGTTCCCACTGGCAGTTGCTAGTGGTTTCCCCCTGTTGTCGCGGTTCCCCCTGATTTCCATAATTAGCCACCGGTTGGAGCCGGTGGTTGGGGCTATGAGGCTGCTGAGGTAAACCGAACCACAAGGACACCCCGACATGCGTCGGGGTCCCTTGTCCTTTTTGTCGAGCCACCAAGACCACACCGAGACCCCTTGGTCTCGGCTGTTGGGGCGAAACAAACCAAGCCGAGAGCTTGGGCTCTCGGTTGTGCGTGTCGGCCAAACAAAGCAACCCAAAACCACCATGTTTATTACCTCGTGATTAGATTTACATGTTTAATTATTAGTTTTTAATAAACCCATGATTTCATGTGTTCTTGATCTAATAAAATATTTAATAAGACAAGGTTATAAGATTATCAATGCGTGAAACAAAAGGAGAACGATAACACGAACGATTCCACTGGAATTGGATCACCAAAAATCAACAACACCCTTCCTTGGTGGTGTTCTAACCGGCGGCCAAAGGGAGAGAAAAAGGGGCAAGGGTTTTTGTCACACCCCAACATGGCGGAATATGGGGCGCGACGTATGTATATCATCACAACATGGCGTATCTATAGAGATAACTAAATGAAATGGAAATGTCATAAAATGGTGACACAAATGTCATGACAATATCTCCACAAAATGCAGGAGTCCTGACAAGTAGGTAACAGTCCTACCTCTTACCCAAGACAAACAATTACCACAAACAAAACATCATAAAGGTGTCCACAAAGTATCACTTATTCAATACACATAGAAATAAACTAAGAAGGAACGGGGATCTCCTTCTAAATGCAATCCTAATGCCTCCAAAACTAGCCACTTCTATTCTCAAGTTTAACCACATTCTCACCTGAAAGAGACACTAAAACACGTCAACATAAAGTTGGTGAGAGTCATAGGTTTAGACTCCAACGCCAAAATCAAACCATAAGTTGTGAATAATAACCAAATTTAAGAACATATGGACAATGTGATACAAACATGCATTAACAACTAATATTCAAGATTTAACAAACCAAACCAAATCCAAGGCTCCCAGCCTTACCAAACACCATGGTTCCATAGGCGCCCATACACCTATGAACCAATCCCAAGGCCCCGCCTTGTCATTAACCCCTTGGTACCAAGTCAAAACATAAAACAATCATGAATCAACTAGCAGTTAATCACATAAGTATGCACAAGTTCATCACCAAACACAAAACATTCACATAATAATTTATAAAAACTAGACAGTGTCTCTTCCATCCCATCTGGAAGTCAAAATCATTAGTAGACATGGGACTATGAAACTCACCTGATTGAGCTTCTCTAAAAATCCGCGCACTAGCAAAAAGCTAACAAACAAAAGCACACAATCAAAACATGAACCAAACACTAAAATGGCTTATCAACCTATGATGGACATCTAACATTGTCCCATATATATACCTCATTTATATGCTCTAAGCATCTCATTACACCCCTCTATAAAGCCCTTAACTTAGTTTACTTCATAACCCGTCTCGTTAACATTTTACCCAAAACAGTCTCGATTTTTAGGTCTCCAAACTATAAGCCAAACGCCCACCTAACCATACCCATGATCTCTGTAAAGGAAATCCTATGCGCTTACATATGTTAGCTAACTCCTCCCTTTTTCCCCAACCTTGAAGCTACTGTTAAGGCCCTGATATATATATATATATATATATATATATATATATATATATATATATATATATATATATATATATATATATATATATATATATATATATATATATATATATATATATATATATATATATATATATATATATATATATACATACATATATATATATATATATATATATATATATATATATATATATATATATATATATATATATATATATATATATATATATATATATATATATATATATATATATATATATATATATATATATATATATATATATATATATATATATATATAAATATATATATATATATATATATATATATATATATATATATATATATATATATATATATATATATATATACTTCTGCCTATCCGCATTTTACCGATTTTGAACATAGAAAAAGTTTGTTATGATTAGGGGGTCTTACCCTAACCCATTTTCTTAGCCCCACCCATGGTCTCTTATTTAATATATAAACCTACTCCCATGCTCATTAGAGGGTTCAAATGTATACCTAAGTACCTCAATCACCTTAAAACATTAAATTAAACCTGCCTGATTTCAAAACTGTTTTGACCTCCGACTGTTGTAACCTGTTTTTGACCCACCTCCCGACCTCCAATTTAGTTATAGTTTCTTGCATTTGAAAGCCACTTCAATTACCTATTCAGGGATGCTTGGATCGCAAAACAACGGTTTGTAGAACTCTAGATATGATCAAAACAAGTGACCTAAAATTCTGCCCAGTTTTTAAAAACGAATTTAACACGATTAGCTTAATTAATTACCATCACCATGTATAATAATTATCTCTAATTAATCTAATCATTATCATATCATATATATACAGATTTTAATTCAAACGATAACCTAAATCCATCATTGGATGATTGAGAAAGAATTAAAAAAAGTTCAATTAAATGTTTTTATAAGAACAACACATGTTCTTGATTTATAAAAAGATTAAATCAAAAGAAAAGGTTTAAAAAGGTTTTACCGAATTCGTGGATCAAAAGGACGAAGAACCAACACGATCAATCACTAAAACTTCAAGATCTAAGATCAAAAATCACCTTCTATGGTGGTTGTAGGGTGGCGGCACAAAGAGACAAGGAGGAAGGAGGTTTTTAGGTTTTCTTAAAAATCTTCTATAAAATTTTATGAGTAGTGAAAACCTCCTAATTCCCTTTTAGTAAATTTGACAAATGGGCTTGGCCCATTTGTCCTTGTTGGCCGCGGGTAGGGACCCCACTTGGGATACCCGTACCTTTTTCCGTGTCTCATTATTTAGTTACACGTTTGTGATTATTTATGTTCGTGTTTTAAATGTTCTCGTTACGTAAATACCGTGATCTAATATATTTAATTACACTCGTAATAAATATATATACGTAATTATTAATAGTTCGTGTTTTAATTACGTTCATGATTTCATGATCGCATGTTCGTGATTAATTATCGTTAAATAATTATTACGTGATCGTGCATAGTAAATACTTATCGTGTTCTAACACGTACGTAATACGTAAACTCCTAACACGTAATCGTAATCATGCTATATTAGGAAAGTTTTAATCTAGTACGCACGATCCTAAGGGTACTATGCATGGTAAAAGCATGCGGGTTTTACAACTCTTCCCCCCTAAAAAGAATAATTCGTCCCCGAATTATAGATAACGTAACTGGAAGCGAAACATACCCGAATCAGACTAGAAATGTATGCAAAATAACGGAAATGAAGGTGACATGGTAGAAGGGAACGTGGAACGTGACATGTCTTGAAAAGACATGGAACGTGACGTGACTGAAAGGACATATCTAATCGATAAGAGAAAAACGGATAAGAAGTCCGGATGAACTTGTCCGTTTCCAAGTGGCTTCCCACTTGGAACGGTTCCTTCATAAGATCTTGACACGAATGATAAGTCTTGGTCCTCCTGACCTTGACTTGGAATACGAAGAAGTTCTTGGTTATCAACGTAAGGTAGATCCCCTAAATTCGATCGAGGGAATAAGAATTAATAGTGTAAGAGTAACTGAAACGTTACGATGCAAGACAATCTGACTTAACTGATAACTAGAAACGATGCCCGAGACATAAAGAAACGTAGTACGTGAAAAATTTTAAACGTGATACGTGAAAAATTTTGAACGTGCTACGTGGAGATATGGCGAGTTTAGTATGAGTAAACATATCGTGATCCATGATACGTGTAACATATCTTGATCATGATATGAGGAACCTGGAATGAACATGACTTGTGAAACATATCGTGATCATAGAATACAATGGCGGTAACGCCAAACGCTACAAGGCGAGACGTGGAATATGACGTGAAACGTCTATCTGATGATGGAGAGTTATACTAAACTTGGGTCTGGTCTCTCAAGTTCTTGCAAAACTTCCCAGAACGAAATGAACGTAAAATTGTAAGCCCAGATACGATCATGAACGTGAATAGTGTCATGAACGCGAGCGCAAAAGCAAGTCGTAGAATTAGAATGAAGACGTGAAGTTAATAAGGAGCACAATTGCGAATCTTTGTCTGACCCGATAACTGAGGGATTGCCAAGTGTCGGATGAGCCTTGGTTGGAACATGTCCGATCAATCTGTTGGTTCTGAAATCCTTGCGGATGTAAGGATTCTGCAGACTTGATCAAACTGTTCGCAATAACCCAGATAGCATCATGCTTCTTCTGAGTTTGCGTTAATCTGGTAACCAAAATCCGTGGAGATCTTGTCCCATTTCAATTCACAATTTCAGATGATGAAAACATCCCAGTCTGTTGGTGTCCTATCTTAACCTGGTGGTATGTCATGTACTTAGATATTAACGTAACTGTATCTTGCTTCATAGAACTTGATACATAGGAGTTTGCGAAACTCTGAGTCTCTGAATCTAGACTTCTCCTAGCGTAGGATTTTCTAGAACACCTAATGTAGTGTAGGGTTCTCTCCTTTACGCATAAGCTGAGTCATGGTAAGATTAACCATGCAAATCCATGTGATCCAGCGTGTCACTGTAATCAAACAGAATTGATATTGGAAAAATTTCCAGGGTGAAATTTCTCTTGTCATAGAATTTGCCACATAGTGGAGATATGGTGTTCCTGTTCTTCTTCTAGGCGTAAAGGAAATCATGTTATCCTCAATGAAAACACTGATGAATTTGCTTATGAGTTCATGGAAACTCAATTTATTAAGTCCATAATGTTGTTGGAGCATTGATGAGACTAATTCAAAATCATAAATCTAGCATGACCAAGTCGTGAACGAATAGCAGTCATGGACATGTCCTGCTCTTTCACTCGTCACTGTTGACAGCATGATCATGAGTTCGATCTTGGAGAAGTGATTAACACTATAAAGTCGATTGGACATGTTGTCAATACGTGGAGGAGAATAACGGTCATGAATGGTGATTTGTTTACGCCGACGGTAGTCGACACATAATCTCATGGTACCGTCCTTCTCCTTGTAAGTTCTTCTAGAATGTATGGGAAGATTTTGGAATAATCAACTGGCTAAGCGTAAAAGACTTGAGTGATCGTGTCTTACTGACATCTAGAAAATTTAGCGACCATGGCTAACAACGCACATGCTTGTAAGCATAGATAATTTGTACCGATTTTCCCGATGGAAAATCAAGCTTAATGTATTCAGGAGCCTGAACATTTCTGTACATAATTATGAATCGTAGCATGGTGTGCTGTTCATAGTCCATAATTAGGATAAAATTCATCTCGTGTCTGTCCGAGGAAATGCGTTAGTAGCTTGGATCTCATCATTAAACTGAAGGAAAACCTTCGTATGCGTGGGAATACGAAGGGCGTCCTTCATGGTCATAATTATATGAAATATGGTGAAAGAAATGAAAGTGACATCGGCAACATGACAGTTCTCACTCATGCGCCGGTAACGGTATTGAAATTCTTGTGGCCTGATTAATACATGGCACAACCAAATGGATATACCCTTGGAGGGTACCCTGAATTTCTTAGAAATGTTCCATAGTTGGACGTGAGTCATGTGTCTTGACTCGTTTTCTTGGAACTATAAGCATGACATATGTCTTGACTAGTGTCTTGACATGTGTCTTCAGAAAGTATACGTGAGACATGTGTCTTTACTGATGTCTTGACATGTGTGTCGAGATGTGAAACAAATATAACCACAATATAAGGTTATAATGCCAGAATTGGCGGATCGGTTGGACTACTAATCTTGTATGTCTGATCACATCCGCGGCCGGAGCCTCGGTTGCGATTTCTAGGATAGTTTATGTCATAGTAGTGGTTACTATCGTCCTGTCTGTCAGTTCCATGACGGTCATTCTCATGACCGTGATTCATGTAACTATTCAGCTGAGTGGCCGGCTGGTACCGGTTTGCACTCATATGGCTGAAATGACAGCCGAATGACGTGTGACATGTAACTAAGAATTAGGGACAATGATTGATGGAAATTGTCTGATGGTGAAGCATCTTCTCGTCCAATTACTTTGCTCCGACGACTTTGTCTTCGTCTAGTAGGATCTCTAGGTTGTGAACAGCATCCGCATCTCGTAGCATCTCCGAACGTCAGCGGCATCAACCGTTAGTAACATCTCCAAGTTGTGAGCGGCATCAGCAATCTTGTAGAATATCAGCAATTGAAAATATGCCTGAGATGATTCAGAATCGACTAGCGAATACTCGTGAAGTATTGCAAGTGGAATACACATGGATTAAGGTACATGTAATACACATGAAATACGGTACGTGGAGTACACGTGGAATGCACATGAAATGATCGCTATGGGGTCGATCATTTATCATGATTTAAGGAAAGTATATCGGTTAAACGGTTAGGAAAACCATCATGATATCCTGGCAATGCCAGTATATACCTCGTTCTGGTTGCATAGAGAAACGCTAAAGTGTGGTTACACAAAATTCAACGACGATTTGCCTGACAGCATGATCAGTGAAAACCAACCATGACTATCATAAAATCAGAATTCAATGAAATCCAACAATGTCTTGCAGGACAACATAAATAACAAAAGAGGCGTAAAACATAATCAACATGAAGACGGAATTATCATGAAGAAACATGAAACCATCTATCACAAAGAAGTGTATAACATAACCAGCATGAAACTGAAGTTAACCATGACAGTATGAAAACATACTTGACATAAAAACATAATAACTTATGAGGGGACATGAAAAAAATTTATGCCAATAAATCATGAGAAAAATTTTATGCATGAAAAACAATGCATGAATGCGTAATGTAGTTTATAAAAACCTTTATATGTGCGAGGGGACGCCTATGGATCGGTCCCAAAACAAAAGACATGGCGAGGGGACGCCTATGGGTCGGTCCCAAAGTTAAAAGTTTCGATAAAAGCACATGCGACTAAATAGGGCCAGTCCTGTACCAACCATTACTTAGTCATAATCCCTGCAACAATGATACATGAAACATAAATAAATGAAACTTATCTGTCAAAACTTATCAGAAAATTTTTTTATGTGACTAATTATGAACTACTGGGGTTCAGTCCACATAGCCACAGTTCACGAGGAACATTATGCATGAAATAATGACACATAACTAAATATGAATGACGGTTGTCCATCCATATTAGTAAAACAATATCGATGAAAACATCAAGGTTAAAACCTCAAGGTACTGAAAACATCATGGTTAAGACAACAATACGCTGAAAACATCAATACGTGGAATAACAAACGTTGGCTTAGGAAGCTCCTGGTGACTACCCACTAGTCACAGGTCGAGTTTTTAGAGCCTACAGGTCGAAGCCTTGACTCTGATTCCATAATTGTAACACCCCATTTTGACAATGGAATGTCACGCATAATTATGGCGTGTCATCAAAGCATACAAGGATAAATGTATAAAACATTACATGACCATAGGGGTAACCGGAATCAAACATCGGTTCCCAAACATAAGCCCAAAACATAATAAAGCAAAAGAAATGAATGAAAGACTAAACAAGCATAAGTATATGAAGGCAAAAAGGAAAAGAAGTCTCTGGCAGCTTCCATCCTATGCACGTCCTCCAATTGCTCGAGTCTTTCCTAGGGTACCTGCCGTTTTGGGACATGGAAAGGAAAGTAACGGCTGAGAAAAATGCTCAGTGCACGGATATAGACATAGTGTGAATGACTAAGCATAATAAAGACTTAATAGCAGCGGAAATGTATAAGTCCTGGAAAACCTGGAACATGTTCATAAAACTGGTTTTATAGTTTGAAAAGCCTTATGTTTATCTTATGAAAACTGTTTAACATATTTTACCATTAGCCAATATAGGTCATGAAAATCCACCGTGCATGAATACTTGTAGGGGTTACCTCATCATGCAAATTAGAGGGCTGCCTCTAATTTAATATACTAGTTTTTGGGTAGGAGGGATCAGCTCCTTGTGAAGGATGCAAGGCACACACCACATTCACTATGAAATATTGACTAAAAACATGTAACTAGGATGCACCCATACGCCCCACATGATAAATATAAATAAATGGCCAAAAGCTGAAGGGACGCCACGAGCAATCACTCCGCCGTGGTGAAGTCATAACATCAGTGCCTCTAATGTTATGGTTATGGTACCTCCATAACTAGGTGAAACTGGTCATGCATGTATATGGCTATAGGTAATCTTAATTAAACATAAGCAATCAAACACATAACTTATACTACGGGAAAACAGTTGGCTGCATACAGGGATTCCTAATTAGGAAAGAATGTCCATACTTAAGGGACGGGAATCCGTACCTTATGTCCAGTGAACGAAGAAGACGAACTGAGAGGAATCCTACTTCCGAATCACTAGTGCTACATAAATATATACATGAATAAGTATCTGCTTACTAAATACGTAGCTGGTTTTACGTCATGTCTTAGCTTATTTTATGTGTTCTTACCATGTTTTACTGTTTAAAATCCTTAAACTGTGTTTTATCTTATATTCTGTTTAATCTGATTAAGTATTTCTGGTATTTCATGTGTTTTTATACTTACTGTGTAATAATAAGTAACTTTCCAAAAATAGCAGGTTTCCTAAAATAGAAAGTTTCCAAAAATAGAAAGTTACCTAAAATAGAAAGTTTCCAAAAACAGAAAGTTTCCAAAAATAGAAAGTTTCCAAAAATAGAAAGTTTCCAAAAATAGATTTACTGCTTAAAATAGATAAGTTTCTAAAAATAGAAAGTTTCCATAAATAGATTAGCTGCCTTATTTAATTAAGTTTCTAAAAATAGAAAGTTTCCATAATTAGAAATAAGCTGATTAAATAAGCTAAGTATATAAGCCTAAGTGTTTTCATGATTATTTTCTAAGTCATATGATATAATGTATAGTTTAATAATTATTCCATGTAATTAAATTAAACTATAGGTTAAAATATTTAACTAAAGTATAACATGTTTTTAATTAAATAAGTTAAATACTTAGGTTAAAATATGTATTATTATATATTAATAATATAACCTAAGTCATGTTAATTAATTAATTATATCCATGGTTTTAAAATAATTAATTAATTATAAGTCTTAAATATATAAATACTTAGGTTAATAATTTCTTGATCATTAATAATTAAATAACCTAAGTCTTGTTATTAAATTAATCACATCATTTTATTAATTTAATTTTTAACATAAGATCATAAACATAAAAAAACTAACATACACCATGAAACGGATCTAGACTAAAAAGCATGAACCGAACATGAAATCGACACCGTACCCCGACCCAACTCGGGGTACCCCGTGTTTCCTTGCTGCCGTGGGACCCACATGCACCAACCAAGACCATAAATTGTCTTGGTGGTGGTCGGTTGGCCAAACCGAAACCCCTTTGGGTTCGGTGTAGCCTGCGGCCAAAACAAACACCCCTTAAAAACACCCTTTTGATTTTATTTAACACCAAATCATGTTAGATCCATGTTTAATTATTATGTTTTTATAAAAACAACACATGTTCTTGATTTATAAAAAGATTAAATCAAAAGAAAAGGTTTAAAAAGGTTTTACCGAATTCGTGGATCAAAAGGACGAAGAACCAACACGATCAATCACTAAAACTTCAAGATCCAAGATCAAAAATCACCTTCTATGGTGGTTGTAGGGTGGCGGCACAAAGAGACAAGGAGGAAGGAGGTTTTTAGGTTTTCTTAAAAATCTTCTGTAAAATTTTATGAGTAGTGAAGACCTCCTAATTCCCTTTTAGTAAATTTGACAAATGGGCTTGGCCCATTTTTCCTTGTTGGCCGCGGATGGGGACCCCACCTGGGGTACACCTACCTTTTTCCGTGTCTCGTTATTTAGTTACACGTTTGTGATTATTTATGTTCGTGTTTTAAATGTTCTCGTTACGTAAATACCGTGATCTAATATATTTAATTACGCTCGTAATAAATATATATACGTAATTATTAATAGTTCGTGTTTTAATTACGTTCATGATTTCATTATCGCATGTTCGTGATTAATTATCGTTAAATAATTATTACGTGATCGTGCATAGTAAATACTTATCGTGTTCTAACACGTACGTAATACGTAAACTCCTAACACATAATCGTAATCATGTTATATTAGGAAAGTTTTAATCTAGTACGCACGATCCTAAGGGTACTATGCATGGTAAAATCATGCGGGTTTTACATCTTTTACCTTTTCAGTGTATTTAAGCATATTTTTTGTGTTTTCTAAATCAATATTCAGAATTCTAATTTTATCTTCATATTCACGTTGTGTGTCTTGAAGCCACCTCTTTTGTTGTTCCAATGTTTTTAAAGAATTCTTATATGCTTGAACCTCTCAAAAATACTTATCATTTTGTTCATTTAATTCATTATATTGAGACAACAATTCTGAATATTTATCATGACAACCAAGAGGACAATGTTGTAACTGAGGTGGAATGCCCATAAGAGCAAACTCTTCTGCTTCCTCGGCATCAGACAGATTTCCAGCAATCATTGCAAACACGTCAGTAGAAGGTTCAGCTGTTTCCATGGCAGCTTTCTAATGATCACTCCAGTTGACCATAGAGTCAACAGACACCAAAGCCTTCTTGTCGTCCTTCACCTCCTGAATCTTGAAAGCTGAATACCTGCTCTTCTCCTGGTCATTCTTGTTAGGGCATTCCCTAGCAAAGTGACCTTGCTGCTGGCAGTTATAGCATCTATCCTTGCTTCTGTCAAACCTTGCTGGCTCTCTTGGGTTGTAGTTAAACTTTCGACCGACTTTCTTCTCAAACTTGTAAACCCGAAGAGTGAGCATGGCCATATGCCATTTGAGATCTATTTCATCCAGGTCAATTTTATCAACCTGTCTGAAGTCATCAAAAGCAAGTTGCTGTTGTGGATCAACATCAGCAACAAAAGAGTGAAGAACAGCTTCTACCATGCTACCAGACTTGGCTTTCGGTTCAGGAGTAGAAGTATGCTGAGAAGTATGCTGAGAAGACACAGTATAGCTTGGGCTACTAGCATAAGACATGGGACTAGATCCCATGGAACTCACAAAGGCAGAGTTAGCAGGAGTAGGAAAAGAATCACTTGAGTATCCCCTCACATGAGGCTCAAAGGTTTTGATCTTATGAAACAAATCATCAAAATTAAGATAGTCAAGCCCACCTTTTGCTTTAAGAGAGATTACCACCTGATTCCATGAGTAAGGTAAGGCTCTAAGAAATCTTGCATTGATATCTCCATTGTCAGGTTTCGACCAGAGTTAATTCAACTGGCTTAGTATCTTTTGGAACCTGTCATACCCTTGATGAATACCTTCAGTTTTTGAGATCTTGAAGTTTGTGAATTCATCTCTCAGCATGGATCTTCGCATTTTCTTTGACTCCTCATTCCCACCAAACCTTGCTTTTATTCCGTTCTAGATTTCTCTAGCATCATACAGGTGATAAAAGTCACCCATGTGATCATCAGGAAGAGACTGAAGCAAAATAGTTTTTGCTTTGATCTCCTTCTGAACAACGGTGATTTCTTCATGAGTTTTAGGGTCAAGAAGAATAATACTACCATTCTTGTCTCTTCCAATAGACTTCTTGCTGTTTCCATTTAGAATAATCTTCCAAAGATCTTGATCAGAGTTGGTGATCCAGCATTCCATCTTCATTGCCCAGCTATCATACTCATCCTTCTTTAGAAGAGGAAACTTACCCTTTGTGTTGGAAACCGTAGCAATGATCTACTGAGGTTGTTGTGATTTAGAGGTGCTATCTTCTCCTGTTTGAGTAGAACTCGAGGCAGACATAATTAAACAAAGATGTTAGTAATAAAAAAATTGATTCTTCTTGTACAGAGACTCTCCCAGGCTCTGATACCTAATACATAGATTTACTAAGTATCAAAGTTCGTTGTTCCAATCTTTTCGAATTGATTACTAGTATAAAGTGCGACTCAGTCGTTCTTGGTGGAAAAGAAAATGGTTTGGTAATCTATTTTAGACTAATAGCAAATATGAAAGTGTCGTTGAGTAAAATAAAAGCTTTAAAAATTAGACTAAAATGACGAGTTAAAAATAAATGATTGAAACTCAAAAACAAAATTAGAAAAACACTTGGTAAAAATAGAGATTTCGGTAAGCATGCCATTTTTGGAAATTAAAACTTTGTAAAAAAAAACAATGAGCCCATCGGAATGTCCCAATCAGAATCCCGTCGGAATACCCATAATCGGAAAGCAATCGGAATATGGAAAAATCTTGCTGTCGGAATAATGGAAAACAAAGCTTATCGGAATGCTTCCGTCGGAATCCCGTCAGGATGTGTAAAAGGAAAATGATCGGAATAAGTGAACTAACCCCTATCGGAATCCAAAAGGAATGATGGTCGGAATATCGAATCAGAATACTAATCGGAATAACAAAACCCTATTCCGATTGGAATGATTGGAATACAAAAGGAATCCAAGTCGAAATGCTAAAACCTTTTTCTGATCAAGATGATCGGAATAAATGAAGCAAATCGGAATGTCAGAGCTCAAATCAGAATGCTTAATCGGAAACGGGTTTACCCTTTTCGATGGTAGGTAATTCGTCTAAGCTAAGTTAATAAGCTATATTTGATAATCTCAAACTAAGACTTAACCAAATCAATAATAAGCCGAACTAATAAGTATAAAGTAAGAACTTTTTAAACTTTAAATAAGCAAACTTTTAAATCAACCTTTAAAAAGACTAAAACTTTAAGAAAACTTAAAATGTAAATAAGCTAAACACAAACTAAGTCAATAAGCATGAAAAGCTCCAAACTTAATCCGTATTAAAACTTAAAGATTGATAAAAAGATAAACTTTTTAATCAATCAAACATCAAGATTAAGCAAAATCAAAGATTATCACTAATCAAGATCAAAATTAAAAACAAGAAAGGTAGAAGAAGATTAAGATTAAAAACAAGATTAAACTCTCAAAAGTAAAGATTTGATTCAACAAGAAAGGAATAAAAAGATGAAACTTTCCTAGTGAGAGAAAGTTAAACACTTTCTCTCTCTAAAAACTAAAACTACTAAAAATTGTAAATGAACTAATTAACTAACTAACACCCTCCTAATGTGTCATTAGGAGGGTATATATAGGGAGTTGGAAGGTGCATGTGTTGCTTCATTTTTCTTTCTTCACGACTCGATTTAAAATCTTTGTCTTTCTCGACATCGTCTCGGGATTTGTCGATATAAATTGAACTTGTCTTATAATTTTCTTCTTCTATTAGACTTGAGTTCTTCGACTTCATTAAACTTCCGTCTTTAGACTTTTTCTTCGATAAATCTTCATAATAGGCCTTGGACTTCCGTTCTTTTTTCACTCTTGATCTTTTGACTTCGTCTTTTCTCCTTTTCTTCGATAAAAGCCCGTGAATGCCCGTGTTTTCTTCCTTTTTCAACTTTTGGTCCTAAAACACAATAAAAACACAAACCACGCATAATTCTGACTTTTACGACATAAAATACACGTTTTGTTCTTGTTATTATTGGAAATAAGTGGTAAAAGGATAAGTGTTTTCACACTTATTAAATACCCTACACTTGACCATTGTAATGCCCTCATGCAATGCATTAATTTCAAAGCACAGATTACATTTCCCATCATAAATAACCCACCTTGGCCTTTATTAAATACTAAACACTAAGGAAACTAAAAGAACAAAACAAGTAAAGAAATCAAAGGCTTACATTGGGGTTTTGGCTGTCATGAATGTTCATCATCCTCAAGTTTCACGTTCCCCATACCAAGCTTAAAAACGAGATCATTGTTAGTATAAGTTAGCAAACTAACACGAACTCATGTGGCCCAATTATTTACTTAGACTCCCTTATTCCTATGTGTATCTCTTATATTTTAATTTTGTCTTGAATGATCACGAGGATGCATTGTTTGACTTATTTCGATAGTTATTTAGGCTGAAAATAAAGTAGGACGATTTAATCAATAGTTAGCTAAAGGACAAAATCTTTTAAAACTGCTTCTCGGGACCTCTTAAAGTTCATATCTTGGCATAACTCGCTTCACGACGTGAGACCTTTCTCGGACCGATATTTGGCAGCGACTTCATACTTCAAATCTTTGAGAGACGTTCTTGAAATTATGGTCTTCTCTTCATAATAGGAATTTCTTCACTTGAAGTTTTGAGAGATTCTTCATCTTTGGACCACGACTTCTTCATTTTTCTCCAATCTGTATTCTGGACTTTGATTTACAACGATCCGCCTCCTTTTAGGACATGGATCTATTTATCCTCATACCTTGTTAGGGCCTTTTTGGATAGACTTCTCCATGATCTTTTGGGGAGTATTTGCTTTTCGTCGTGTGTCTCGATCCTTCATATTGATTTTTGATAAATGATTCTTCACATCACTTTTGGATCTTTAGCAACCAAATGTAGCCCTCATGCCTTGTTGGGGCCTTTTCGGACTCGCCAATCTTTGCATCCCGCTTCAATAAGTTATGCCTTGGCTATGAACTCTAATTAATACCGAGCAACTTTTAAACGATCTTGTGCTAGAAGCTAAGTAACTTTTCAAATCGTACAACCTTATTTATTGCAGATATATTTATTAACAAGCGATGGGAGAATAGGCTTATAATCTGTTGATCCCAAACTTAGATCGATTAAGCTTTGTGTATACGAGATTAGATCAAGTAATACACGTAGAGAAACCTTTGCTTATGAATAAAGTAACTAAGTGTTATGCGGAATTACCACTTAATCTAAAACACAAAGATGTTAAACAAACTTTCACTTGTATTAGAATGATCGAACTTGATTACAATGAAAGAGGTTTAACTTGTGAAAACTTATGATAACTGATGATTAACATTAACCTAAAAGATCTTCTTTTATAGATTAAGAAGTCTTGTACAATAAGCTACGAATCAACTGTTCTAGGTAAAGATAATAATAGAAAATACAATGTCGAACTTATCTTTACCATACACAAATAAAGAAACAAATAAACAAAAAGATTCGTATGAAGATATATTCCATCAGTGTCAATCTTCAAGGCTGTCAGCGTTGACTTCTACCAATGTCAACGCTTAGCTGTCAGCGTCCAATGTCATCTTATCAGCGCTTGAATTCTTCCTATCAGCGTCTAGTGAACTGACCCATAATTTATTCCCAACAATCCTCCCCTAAACTTGATATCTATTCCAATGATCAAGTTTCTGAATAAAAACTTAAGGCTTAGGAGGAATCTTACAAAAACTTCTTATGTTGGTGATAAACATATCTAATCAAGTCTTTGGCCACGTCACTAGTATAATCAATCTCCAAGGGCGTCTCCTTCATCTTCTCCAATACTTCTTTGGACAAGAAATAGTTAGCATCCACAAGTAGATACTCTGAAAACTTTGTAGAGCTCAAATGAAACACACCACAAGTAGAATAAAGCCTCCAATGAAGATTACTGAGGTCATCTTCAAGATCCTTCCATATGGTAGGATCTGCTTCCCTTGGACCACACAAAGTAAAAAATGTGTGCCATAGTCTTATTCCATTTGCTGAAGTAGGTGCTTCAGCTGTATACTTGGCCTTTATTAATCTCCATAGATGCACCAAGTCTTCTCTGTCTATGCTTGCAAAGATAGAAATAATTGAAGTGAAAGTGTGTACCTCCTTCCCAAATCTGCCAATCTTCCAAAATCCACACTCATCTTCATCAAAACTTATGATTGGATTTCTGTCATCTAGAGGTACTACATTAACCAAATCTGAAGCTTCCATATCTTTGGGAAATTGGAGAGGATCTCCTTTCTTCACTGGTCTTTGAGCAATCCTCATCTCCTTTTGAATTTTCATTTCCTCAGCAAGCTCTTGTTTCCTTTCTTCTGAAAGAAACTGGTAGACATTATTTTCTTGCACATGCCTCCAAATAGGATGTGCCCTATACTCTAGCTCCTCAAAAGATAAAGCCAGCAACTTCTTGTATGTCCATCTAGGTTGATGGCATCTAAGCAACTTGTAATACAACTGCCTTCTATCTCTTGTAAGCCAAGTCTTGACCTCTTGTGCATTATACCTCAAAATCACCTTTATATCATCTTGTACCCTGAGAAGAACTTCCAACCCCCAAATTTGATCTGACAAACTCATCCCTGGGTTGTCCATTACCTTGTCTTCCCAAGCATGGTACATTCTGGTGATTTCTGGAAGGTCCCAATCAACCTGCTTCTTCAAATCACTCAATCTTTCTCTTGCCAACTCATCCCCATATTCAAGTATTTCTGGATCTTCAATAATTTGAACACTTGAATCTGAGCTATCTCCTTCTTTCTCATCACCACTTTCTTCCTCACTCTCAGAAGTGGCAACAAATGATGATCTACCACTCCTCTTCAAATCTTTTTCCAAAAGTTGTGCAGCCAACTGTTCATCAAATGCAATTTGTGCTGCATCTTTCTTTGGAACATCTTCTTCAACCATAATCCCCTTACCCTTGTCTTTTGGATCAATAATAGGTAAGGTAGAAGAAGAAACCTGTGTGGACACATCTTTGATGATTGCTGATGACTGGAATACATCAACACCACCTGCAACTTTGTCAGCGTTCAAGTTACCTTTATCAGCGCCCCGATTACCTTTGTCAGCGCTGGATGTGTCAGCGTTCAAACCTGTATCAGCGCCCATTGTTGCTGTGAAAGATCCTTCCAAGTTCAATGGAGTTACCTTGGATGTATCAATAATTGGGTGCTTCTTCAAGTTGGTGAGTGCTTCAGCAACATTTAAAGATTCACTAAATTGTGAACTCTTCTCACTGGCTGTATGAATCAGCTCATCCTCTTCATCCTCCCCTTTGGAAGATTCCTCCATTCTACTCCTGCTACTAGGATTCTCCAAAACAGTTACCCGCTCCCTCAATACTTGGAGTTCACGGCCCTGAGTATTGACAATTTGTACAAGGCTGACATTTTGCTTTTGCAAGCTAATGACAGCAGCCGTCAATTCATTCAATGTCATAGGTTCCAATCTGCCCTCAGCTAGAATGGGGATTTGACCTCCCAAAATAGAATCATAGGGCGTGGATGAGGTCTTAATGATGTTGGGACTGTCTTGACCAGCATCTAAGCTTGTGCCAATAGCCCCAGCCTCATCCATGGCACCAGCCACACTTGTGGAGGTGGTTCTCTCTGCAACAAGGCTAGGACCACTAGAGGAGAACACTCCAGTAGTCCTTTGGCGTTTATTCAACCTAGATTGTAATGGGGTGGAAGATGAGGTAGATTGTGTGGGTGTTGGTTGGTTAAGGGGTGTTTGGAATTGTTCAGGGATGTCATCAGCGTTGGGATTGGTTGTGTCAGCGCCAACATTTTAAGTGTCAGCGTTGACATTGGGTTGGTCAACGTCCATGTGGTCAGGTGAAGGTAATGGTTCAAGGATAGGCTCAAGTTGAGGTGCAGGGTCTGGTTGTGGTTGAGCAGCCTGAATTACTTCAAGCATGGCTTGGGTGAGAGGGATAGATCTGTTTGTGGAGCTCATCTTGTCAAAAATGGTTTTCTTTTGCTTAGGGATCTCATAAAAAGTGTCATGATCCCTAGTACAATATGCTTGTAAATCAAACACCATTTGCAAAAATCTTGGGTAAGCCAAAGTCATTTTACTTCCCTTATTTTTACACATCCCTTCAAAAATCATTTTTGAAAAATTATACTTAAGCCCATGTGACATACAAACCAAAGCACTTGCAATGGACCTGTTTATTTCATTAAAAGCAGTACATTTTGGACTTAAGCATTGAAGAAGGACATGTATCAAATATTTCCAGTCAGAGGGAAATTCCTGCTTATGATATTTATTTAAAGTTTTACCAGCAGGAATAGGATAACCCAATTCCCTAAGACCTTGTTCTATTGTTGCAATGGCAAGGGTAGTCACACCATCAGCGTCATCAAGACGCAAAGCTTGGCGAACCAAGGCTTCAGTGACCACCCATGTTCTTCCATGAACAGTAGATGTTAATGTGGTCACTCCATTAGCTGTTGTGGAACTGACATTATTCCAAAACTGTCTAATGTGTGCGACAGGGACTAATGGTTCATGAGAAAGTGCATACCTTATTGAGGATGCATTTAAAAATGCCACCATTTGTGAATACTGAGGGAACAAATCATTATTAGCGGCCAAGTAAGCTACCATATTATGTTGGCTCTTGAACTCCAATGTCAGATTGCTTGAGTTGAACTTTGGTGCCATGTTTAAAGCTGTTTAGGTTATGTGATATGGGAAAAATCTAGGAGAAAAATGTTAGACAAGAAAATATAAATACCCAGAACAAAAAGTTTAGCCAAATTTATAGGAGAGATGCATGATTTGGATTGGTTAAAAATGAGGCAGTTATATTCAAAGAGTAATGATGAAAATATTGAATCAAATATAACTTATCTCATGCATTAATTAAAAGTAACAACTCCCCAAAATTACGGCCAAAGATTAGTCAAAAATAACAACTGGGTAGGGCCCACTAGGTGTCAACGGTCAAAAATAGCCCATCAACGCCCAACGGCTATATTTTCTTGTCAGCGTTTGCCTAAAGCCTTGTCAGCGTCACGATTGGACGTAACAGCGTTTGGAGAAAAACTTGTCAGCGTCTAAAAATAAAAATATTTAAAAAGAAAAAGACCTTAACAAAGTAATTTATCCTAAGGGAAATATCTTGCAAGTTGATAATAATTACTGGGCGGCAAGCACTGTCCATTTATGCACACTTGCTTAAGCAAGATAGACACAAATGTCCTCAAGTGTCCATTGCTAACCAAAATACTTACCAACAAAGTTATTTCATAAAATTCTTTGTAACTCCCAGGTAAACCCATAACAAAAATATTCCCAAGTCTCCCATCAGACCACAACCAATTCTAGGCCAAAAATGTCTTGGCAGCATGCATAGTTTGTCAACTTTGCATGCTACAGTGCCTCATGGTTTAGTAAAACTAACCCATACTCACCTGTGGACACAATCTAGAATTGTGATGAGAGTATTATAAGAATACCCAAAAGTCCTAAAGGTTCCTTAAACCTCCCCTTAAACTATGATACATGAGTTCCTCAAAATATATATGAACATTAAAAATTTATGTCAAGATAGGAATATAAATATTCCAACCATCATCCATAAACAAAAACATGTCCAAATAGCTCTTCAAAGATCCATAAGCAACTCTGTATCCAATGGCATAAAGCTACCACCACCTACACATTTAGATTGAAAACCACAAAACTAACATTTGTTGCTGACAGCGCCCCGACAACACTTATCAGCGTTGAAGGAACTCTTGTCAGCGTTAGACAATAATATCTCTAACAATGGCAAAATAACACTTGTCAGTGTTACATTTACCTTTGTCAGTGTTAGAAAAATAAAGTGGAAAAATCTAAATCATCACAAAGACCAATAACAATGCATTATCCTGTACATACTTTTACAAAAAGGTTCCAAAACACATATTAAGTGAGATTAACCATTCCAATATTTGTTACCAAATATTGAAATCTTCCAGTATCAAAAGGTTTAGTTAATAAATCAGCCACATTATCCTCTGTGGCTACCCTATCTGGTTGTATTAAACCTTTCTCAAAGCAATCTCTTATAAAATGATGTCTAATTTCTATGTGTTTGGTTTTAGAATGATGTACAGGATTTTTAATAATGCATAAAGTACTGTTATTGTCTACAAAAATCTTGGTATGCATGAAATTATACCCATAATCCAACAGCTGGTTCTGAATCCATAAGACTTGTCCACAACAAGTAGCTGCAGCAACGTATTCTGCTTCAGTTGTAGAGTTTGCCACCACTGTTTGTTTCTTGCATTGCCAAGATATCAATCTACTCCCAAGAAATTGACATCCACCAGTTGTGGATTTCCTATCAAACTTGTCACCACCATAGTCACTGTCTGAATATGCAATAAGCTCCAATGGAGAATCTTTTGGGTACCATAAGCCAAGATCTGGATAACATCTTAGGTACCTAAAAATTCTTTTCACAACAAAAAGGTGACATTCTTTGGGAGTCACTTGATGGCGTGCACAAGCACACACAGCAAACATGATGTCAGGTCTTGAGGCTGTAAGATACATCAATGAACCAATCATTGATCTATAGTGCCTAACATCCACATCCTTTCCAGCTCCAATTTTTCCCCAAGGGTGTTCCCTATCCATAGGAGTGGAAGCACTCTTTTCATGTGGAGAAAAACCATATTTCTTCAAGATTTCAGCTACATATTTGTCTTGGGAGATGAAGATACCATCTTCTTTCTGCTGAACTTGTAAGCCTAGAAAGAAGTTCATCTCACCCATTGCACTCATCTTGAATTTATCTGTCATAAGCTTGGAAAAGTCTTCACTCATCTTTGGATTAGTAGATCCAAAAATGATGTCATCAACATAGACCTGGACAAGTAAGACATCCTTACCTTTCTTCTTTGTGAACAATGTCTGATCTATGGTGCCCCTTTTAAAACCATTTTCCACCAAGTAGGTGGACAATGTACCATACCATGCTCTTGGGGCCTGATGAAGTCCATACATAGCTTTCTTCACTCTATAAACCTTGTCTGGATTCTCAGGATCTTCAAAACCAGGAGGTTGCATAACATATACCTCCTCAACAATTGTTCCATAGAGGAAAGCACTCTTCACATCCATTTGATAAACAGTGAAGTTCATACAAGAGGCATAAGCTAGGAAAATTCTTATAGCTTCAATTCTTGCAACAGGAGCAAAGACCTCTTCATAATCTATACCTTCCTCTTGTGTATATCCCTGAGCAACCAAACGTGCCTTGTTTCTGACCACAATACCCCTTTCATCTTTCTTGTTCCTTAGAACCCATCTTGTCCCCATTGGTCTCACATATCTAGGACAATCAACCAGCTCCCAAACATCCTGTATAGCAAATTGGTGAAGCTCATCCTGCATTGCTTCCACCCAACTAGGTTCTTTGAGAGCATCAAAAATCTTCTTGGGTTCTTCTTGTGACAGAAAACATGCAAACAAACATGCTTGTACAAGAGGGGTATCAACCTTCTTGTGTATATTGGCAATAAATCCACCAAGATTTTGATGGGATCTTCTTGTCTGAACTGGAGTCATAACATCACCAATGATCTGAGATGGGGGGTGATTCTTCATTGTGGAAGTGAGAACTCCTCCTTCAAAAAGTCTGGTGTCCTCAACTTCACGCTCCATGTTGCTAATATCTTCTTCATCAGACTCTCTTTGATCAACAGGAATCTCTTCATGGACATTGGAAGGTCCACCTTGTTCAAAATTTGAAGAGAAAAGATGTGCAAAGGTGTCATCAACGTCTGAACTTTGTTTGTCAGCGCTTGGGCTAACAACGCTTGAACTGTTGTTGTCAACGTCTGATCCATCAGCGTCTGAATTGCTCTTGTCAGTGCTTGATTTGCCTTTGTCAGCGCCTGAAGAGCCATGCATGTTTGTATTTGGTGGTATTTGGAAACCACCATTATCTTTTCTAGCAGCAGCAGCAGCAGCATAATACTCATCTGTCCATATAGGAAGTGTAACATATTCTTGTGTGGGAGATGACTCAACTGCTGGTGGTCCATCCTTCTTAGCAACCTGTATACCTGAAACATTACCAATTCTCTTTTCCAAAACACTTGAAGTTACCTTCACAATGTCTGGATTAGTAACATGCATATAATTTAAAGCTCTAGATAAAGGTTCCAAGTCAAACAACCAATTTGGACCACTTACAGGATCACTAGGTTTAGTCTCTAAAAACCTAACATGTACTTTTTCAAGTATACGTTTTTCCTTTTTAATGTAAACCCTATATCCTTTGCTCTGCACTGAATAACCCATGAAGTAGCCTTCATCACCTTTTGCATCAAACTTACCTAGGGCATCACTAGTTTCTAAAACAACTACATGACAACCAAAAGGATTGAGAAAGCCAATATTTGGCTTCCTTCCCCAAAGTAACTCATAAGGTGTCTTATTATGTATTTTGTTGACCAATGCCCTATTTTGAACATAACAAGCTGTGTTAACAGCTTCAGCCCAAAAGGCTATAGGAAAGTGGGCATCAGCCAACATGGTTCTTGCTGCTTCAATTAGGGTTCTATTCTTCCTTTCAGCAACCCCATTTTGTTGTGGAGTTCTAGCTATGCTAAACTGCCTAGTAATCCCTTTCTTGGCACAAAAATCATCTAACAACTGATTTCTAAACTCACCCCCATTGTCACTTCTAAGAATTTTGACCTCATTACCATTCTTCTTCTCAATCTGGGTAATGAAATTAATCAAACTTTGGGCAGTTTCACTTTTCTTGGCTAAAAAGAAAGTCCATGTAAACCTGGAAAAATCATCAGTGATGACAAAACAATATGATTTACCCCTCAAACTTTCTATATTAGTTGGACCAAAGAGGTCCATATGCAATAAGTGAAGTGGTTTAGAACTAGAGTGCACCTTTTTAGATTTGAATGAGACCTTGTGCTGCTTGCCCTTAAGACATGCAACACAAGAGTGGTCATTGTGGAAAGCCTTTTCAGGCAAACCATCAACTAAACCAAGCCTCACAAGTCTATTGATATTTTTAAAGTTTATGTGCCCTAATCTCCTGTGCCAAAGATTACTTTCATCTACTGAGGCTTTAGCATAAAAACATGACATCATTTTATTATTCATCTTAATTCCATTAAGATTCACATTATATATGTCTTTATGCCTTGGTGTTCTAAATTCTGTGTATTTCTCCTCAGGGAGCTTGTAATCTTTGCTTAACACCAAGCACTCAGTATCTGTGAAAAGAACCTTATTTTTGTTATCACACACTTGTGATACACTAAACAAATTATAATCCAGTTCTTTTACCAGGAAGACATTCTCAAAACGTAGATTATTGGTAATAAGGGTTCCTTTTCCTGTGATGGTGCCATAGCCCCCTCCAAAGTATACCTTATCACCATCTTGAATAGGAGTGAAGTTTGTCAGATAGTCTTCCTTTCCTGTCATGTGCCTTGAGCATCCACTATCCCAATATCCATAATCATTGATCTTCTTCTGAATGCCCTGCACATAAAGAAAACACATTAGTTTTCTTTGGGAACCCAAGCCTTGGAAGACTTGGATTCATCTGGTTGTTCAACAAGAACAGACTTGGTTCTCATAACAACCCCATTTTCATCCCTTTTTGGATGAAATGCCCAGTTAACCCCAATTGGTCATGACATGACCTTTGAAATATAATGAAACCTGTTGCATGTCATAGAAAGACCAGTAGAATTAGGGTTTTGGTTTTGTTTTGGTCTCCATGTTAAGCTAGTAGAAGCTTTAGACCCATTTCCCTGTGGTTGCAAATACCTAGGTTTGGCAGTGTGTCTGTCAGCGCTGAAATTGTTCTTGTCAGCGCCCCGATTGCCTTTATCAGCGTTAAACCTAGGGTTTGCTACAGGAACCCATTGCCTATTGGACCAAGTGTTTGACTTTTGGAAAGGTCTTAGGCCTTGTGTGTTAGACCCTCTAGAAAAGAATGGGGCTGGTCTAACAACTTGTGAACTTTTGTTCACAAAGGTATTGGGTCTGACAGTGTTTGACCTATGTTGACTTTTGTCAGCGCTGAAATGGTTCCTATCAGCATTGACATTGGAAGCGTTGACACATTTGTATGCCAAATGTGAGAAGCTACCACACGAGTAACAAGCTTTTCTAGACATAGTCTTAGGTCTAGAAGCAAAGAAGCCTGTTCCATGGTTACTAACTTGGCTTTTTGGTGACCTAGTATTCCTATACATCTCTGCATACTTAATACTAGGTTTTCCAACAGTTTGTGGGCCAAGGTCAACAGCTTTGCCAGTGGTTGGGTGTGTGATTTTAATAGGTGTAGGATCATGGCTCGTGATTGGTGTGGGCTCATTTGGACTTTCACACAACAACCCTCCCTTAACAAACAAAGTGTGGTTAGCTTTCTTCCACTCATCTAGGTCAGTCAGTTTTTGTTTGTATTCTTCAACTGGGGAAGTCACTCTAGGTGGAGGAATGAATTCCTTCTCTTAGAGTTCTGGCAAGCCAGTCCAAGATAAGTCCTTTGATTGGACACCATAGAAATCCCCAGCTGGTGGTGGAACACCAGTATAATCTTTCATCCCAATCCCACTCATGTCCTTAGAGTCTCTTTGTTTACTAACACACTCTCCTAGGGATTGTGTGGCCTTATCAAATCTCTGGATTTTAAGACTCACATTATCTTTATTTTTGTTAGCCTCATCTAACTGAGCTATCAAATCAAGATTAACCCTGTTTGTGATATCTTGAATATCTTTACTTTGATGTAACTCATGTTTTAAGATATTTATTTTATCCTTTAAATCAAACTCCATTTTCTTATACTCAGCTACTGTCTTTTCTGTTTGGGTAAGAGCAATTTGATAATTAGATACTTTGCATCTTTCAGCACTTGCCTCATCTAATAATTTTACTATCTCTTGATTTAGTTTTTCAGTATTTAAACGACAACCCTTAGAACAGAAAGCATCATCATATACCTCATTATCTGATGAAGAGGAGGAGTGTGACATGAGAGCATATTCAACATGCTCTTCTTTAACTTCAGCAACCAAGGCTCTGTCCTCTTCCTCATCCTTAGCCAAAAAGTTCCAGCTCCAGTCCCATCCTCCAACACCATCAATTTGTTGAACAGCAACCATGGCCTTGGGATCTTGGCTCTTAACCATTTGGCTTGAAGGCTTACCAGCATCAGATCTTCTTGGAGATCTACATTCCCTCATAAAGTGCCCCATCCGATGACAATTGTAGCACTCAACTTTGGATTTGTCAAATCCAGCAACATCCTTAGCATTAAAAGTCATCTTCTTCTTGAACCTTTTATTAAACCTGTTTGCTCTTAAACTTACAAGAGCCATAGTCCACTTGATGTCCATCTCTTCCAATTGCTCATCACTTATCTGCTCAAGATCTTCATATGTAATCCTTGAATCACTGGGCAAAGAAGCAATGAATGCACACACAGTATCTAGATCTAAACCAGCAGGTTTAATTCCATCAGCGCCAAAATTGTGAGTGTCAGCGCTTGAGTATAAAGCGTTGACAGGATATGATCCAGCGCTGACAGACTGTGATCCAGCGTTGACACATTGAGATCCAGTGACTGGATGTCCATAGGAGTTCATGGAATCAAATTGGCCTTCACTTTGTGAGAAGAAAGCCATGTTGCTACTGGAAGATTTATTATCACTCTCCAAAAGCCATTCATTCTCCAACAATCTTAGTTTGTTGAAGATGTCATCAAACCTGGAGGTCTTGTGGGTGTTATTGACAAGAATGGATCTTGCCTCAATCTTCCATACATCACCAAGGCTTTTGAGAAAAGTAGCATTCAAGTCAGGGTCATCAATCTGTGTTCCCATGAAGGAAAGTTGACTTGTGATGTCAAGCAGTCTACTTCTCACACTGCTGAGATTCTCATTGGGTTGAGCCTTAAAGACAGCATACTCATGCATGAGTTGCTTCTTCTTTTCTTCTTTTGTGTCAGCATTGCCACCATGTGCTACTTCAAGAGCTTCCCAAAGCTCTTTTGCAGACTCAAAGCGTTTGTACTTGTGCTGATTCTCATGACCTAAGGCGTGTTTCATGATGTTCAAGATTTTCATGTCCACCCTTTTCTTGGCTATATCTTCAGCAGATACAGCTCTTCCATCTTCAGGCTTTTCCTTCTTATCAGCTTCAGGACAATTAGGAACAGCTATCCTTGTGGCAATAGCATTAGCAATCTTTTGAGCTTTGTTGAATGTGTTCCCATATTCAACAATCTCCCAAAGAGTGTAGTCATGGATGGCTACATATTGCTCAAAATTAGACTTCCAAAGCTCGAAGTTCCTAGCATCAAACATGGGAATTTTGATACTAGGGTTTGTGGTGTTGTTTTGTAGCAAAACTGGAGCAGGAGGCTGATTTGTGCCAGACATGATGTTTTTAGGGTTTTGAGAAATTTAGGGTTTTTAGGGTTTTTGGTGTTTTAGGGTTCTTGCGTTACTTAAAGATCAAAAGTTTCTCAACAAGCTCTGATACCACTTGTTGATCCCAAACTTAGATCGATTAAGCTTTGTGTATACGAGATTAGATCAAGTAATACACGTAGAGAAACCTTTGCTTATGAATAAAGTAACTAAGTGTTATGCGGAATTAACATTTAATCTAAAACACAAAGATGTTAAACAAACTTTCACTTGTATTAGAATGATCGAACTTGATTACAATGAAAGAGGTTTAACTTGTGAAAACTTATGATAACTGATGATTAACATTAACCTAAAAGATCTTCTTTTATAGATTAAGAAGTCTTGTACAATAAGCTACGAATCAACTATTCTAGGTAAAGATAATAATAGAAAATACAATGTCGAACTTATCTTTACCATACACAAATAAAGAAACAAATAAACAAAAAGATTCGTATGAAGATATATTCCATCAGTGTCAATCTTCAAGGCTGTCAGCGTTGATTTCTACCAATGTCAACGCTTAGCTGTCAGCGTCCAATGTCATCTTATCAGCGCTTGAATTCTTCCTATCAGCGTCTAGTGAACTGACCCATAATTTATTCCCAACATAATCAACTCACATAAATTCACGAAAGAATACCAAACTTATAATTGACTCTATCATCTCTCGTTCTCCATAATTTAAAATCTCACGGAATGAGACTCGTGGATGCTTAGCCAATTAAATCAAAGTTTTGGGTTTTCGATTCATCTATAGGATCTTGCAAACTCTTAGACTTTTTCAAGTTTAGAATTCGCATTTTAAAGTTCCCTTGATAAACGACTCTCTAGGATCAATTATAGGAACTTGTGAAAAGTTCTTGTTCTTAACCCATGAGAGTTAAGACTTTCGCGTTTTAAAGTTCCCTATATAAAAGCCTAGCAAAACTTGACTTAAACACGTTAAGGATACTAGCTAGAGAAAACTTAGATAATTAAACTCAGGTTGAGTCAAAAGATTCACAACGTTGAAAAATTTAAAACCACTTTATTAAAATTTTATTCTAGCAAAGAAAAATAACGGTAACAAAGGAAAATACTACTAAACTACTAGGCCAAAATAGATTAAAAATTTTGAAAAATGTCGAAAAATCAAATTTTCCGGTTAAAATGAGGACAAATTCATGGAAAAGCCCACTTACTTTGATAGAAGTCCCCTTACACTTGATATAAACATTGTCCTCAATGTTTAAGCATGTGGGAGTAAACTCCCCTACACTTAGTACATTGTGCACTTTGTTTAAATCTTGCTAAGGAAAGGTTAACTATAGTGATTTCAATGTGAACAAATAAGATATGAAATATTGAATCACGATAGTTTAGGATAGAACCGGGAAGACAGGTACACGGGATCACGGTTCGTCAAAAGTCATCGAGAATGGATCTTTGAAGCTTAAATCCCTGCACATTAGAAGAAACAAGACAACAAACACATACGGGGATCCCCCTACACTTATGATGAAAACGGTAAAGGATAGATCATGGGTTGCCTCCCGAGAAGCGCTTGTTTTTGTTAACCGAGTCACGAGCCTGACTCGACCCAGAACTAATTCAAGGGAAACGTGGTGAGGGATGAAATCATCTCATGAGAGATGTCCTCACCAAAGTACAACTTCACTCGCTGGCCATTCACTTTGAAATTGGGACCATTTGGTTGAGAAAGCTCAATGGTGCCATAGGGGAAGACTTTGGCGACGGTGAATGGACCAGACCAGCGGCTCTTCAGTTTTCCCGAGAAGATCTTCTACCGAGAGTTAAAGAGTAGAACTTGATCACCAACGTGGAACTCTCGGTTCTTAATCCTTGCATCATGGATGATCTTGGTCTTCTCCTTGTAGATCAATGAGTTCTCATAAGCTTCATTCCTCAGTTCATTTAGCTCGTTGAGTTGAATCTTCCGAAGATCGTCGGCTTTGTTGATGTCAAAGTTAGCCCACTTCAAGGCCCTGTACGCCTTATGTTCCAGCTCGATAGGGAGGTGGCATGCCTTCCCGTACACAAGACGATAAGGTATACAACCAATCGGGGTCTTATAAGCGGTACGGAAAGCCCATAAAGCATCATCTAACTTATCGACCCACGAGGCACGATGCTCTCCCATAGTGCGCTCAAGAATTCGCGTCAATCCACGGTTAGATATCTCGGCTTGACCATTTGTTTGGGGATGATAAGCGGTGGAAAGACGGTGATGGAAACCGTACATAGCCATGACTCGAGTAAATTGATCATTGCAAAAATGAGTCCCGCGGTCACTGATGATAGCACGAGGAACACCGAATCGAGCAAAAAGTTACTTCAGAAAGTTCACAACCACCCTCGCATCGTTCGTAGGGAGAGCCTTAGCTTCAACCCATTTAGAGACGTAGTCAACGGCTACGAGGATGTACTTTTTCCCTTTAGATGATGGAAATGGCCCCATAAAGTCGATGCCCCATACATCAAAGATTTCACATTCTTGTATGAAATTTTGAGGCATCTCATCTTTATGTGTGATCTTGCCTTGTCTTTGGCAAGCATCACAATGTTTAACCATTTCGTGAGCGTCACGGTAAATGGTGGGCCAATAAAATCCAGAGTCGAACACTTTCTTCACGGTATAAGTTGGACCAAAATGACCACCGGTGGGTCCTTTATGGCAAGCTTCAAGAATTTCTAAAGTTGCGGATCCATCAACACATCGGCGAATAATCAGATCAGCACATTGTTTGAAGAGATAAGGGTCATCCCAAAAGTAAGTCTTAATACTTTAAAGAACTTCTTCTTTTGTTGGGATGTTAACCCTTCGATAAGGATACCACCCGCTAAGTAGTTTGCAATATCCGCAAACCACGGGGTGTCATCAAGATTGGAATTGATAGACATTAAGGCCTCAAGGGGAAAAGAGTCATTGATCTCTTGATTCGGATGATCCCCTTGATAAGGATCCTCAAGTCTACTTAGATGATCCGCGGCTAGGTTTTCTGCTCCCTTTTTGTCACGAATTTCAATTTTAAATTCTTGAAAGAGCAAAACCCAACGAAGAAGTCTTGGCGTAGAATCTTGTTTAGTCAACAAGTACTTCAACGCAGAATGATCGGTGTACACGATTGTGGTGGAAAGAACAAGATAGGGGCGGAACTTCTCAAAAGCATACACTACAGCGAAAAGCTCTTTTTCGGTAGTGGTATAATGCAATTGAGCTCCCATCATTGTCTTGCTAGCATAGTGGATTGGTTGGAAGTGTTTTTTCACTCTTTGGCTCAAAACCGCTCCAATAGCAAAGTCGCTAGCATCGCACATCAATTCAAAAGGTAGCTCCCAATTAGGGGTAACCAAGACCGGTGCCTTAGTTAGCTTGTCCTTAAGAAGATTGAAGGATTCAAGACACTCTTTAGAAAAGATAAAAGGAGTATCTTTTTCCAAGAGGTAGGTCATCGGGCGAGCGATTTTCGAAAAATCTTGAATGAATTGACGATAGAAGCCCGCATGACCAAGGAAACTTCTCACACCCTTCACGGTTGAAGGTGGAGGTAATTTGGCTATGACATCAACTTTAGCACGGTCTACTTCAATACCGGCTTTTGAGATTTTATGTCCAAGCACAATGCCTTCTTTTACCATAAAATGGCATTTTTCCCAATTAAGAACGAGACGAGTGTCTTCACACCGCTTAAGCATGCGTTCTAAATTGGCAAGGCAAGTAGAGAAAGAATCACCATAGAACGAGAAATCATCCATGAAGACTTCCATAGTTTCTTCAACCATGTCATGGAAGATAGCCATCATACACCTTTGGAAAGTCCCAGGAGCATTGCATGAGCCGAAAGGCATTCTTTTGTAAGCAAATGTTCCATAAGGACAAGTGAATGTGGTTTTCTCTTGGTCTTTGGTACCGATGGGAATTTGAAAATACCCAAAGAAACCGTCTAAGAAGTGGTAATAGTCATTACCCGCTAGACGTTCAAGCATTTGGTCCATGAAAGGAAGGGGAAAATGATCCTTTCTCGTAGCATCATTGAGTTTTCGATCGTCTATACAAACTCTCCACCCTGTAACGAGACGAGTAGGAATCAACTCGTTGTTTTCATTTGGCACAACGGTGATTCCGCCTTTCTTAGGCACACAATGGACCGGACTAACCCATGGTGAATCCGAGATAGGGAAGATCATTCCCGCATCAAGAAGTTTGATAACCTCTTTTTTGATAACGTCATGGATCTTGGGATTCACCCTTCTTTTGCTTTGAATTGTGGGTTTAAAGTCGTCCTCCATGAGAATTTTATGTATGCAAAAGTGAGGATCAATTCCACGAATATCGCAAATTTTCCACGCAATCGCTTTCTTATGATTCTTCAGCACGACGATAAGTCGGGATTTTTCTTCTTCTTTCAAGTCCTTAGCGATGATGACGGGTGACTTCTTGTTGTCGTCAAGGAAAACGTACTCGAGATGAGACGGTAAGTCCTTAAGCTTTAAATCCGGAGGATTTTCGATGGAAGGTGTAGTCAAATTCGGTTCATCGATGGAGATATCCTTAGGAGATGGTGGAGAAATATGGTCCTCATTGAGAAGTTTCTCAATGGTACGAATGTCATCATCCCAATTGGAGGGCGAATCGTCATATTGTAAATCCACATCCCCCAAAGTTGCTTCAAATTCTTTCAAAAGTAAATCACTTTCTCCAAATGGAGTTAGTGATGGAGCAATAGAGGCAACGGTCTCAACAATGGGTAGAGAAGAAGAACCACTTTTACAAGCGTCTTTGAAATGTTCTTCACAAGCCTCATCGAGAACGTCAATGAAATTAACACTCTCGTTTTCAGAAGGCTGAAGACGATTTTATCATCGCTGACTCTCATGATTAATTCTCCCGCGGCTACATCGATGAGAGTACGACCGGTCCTCAAGAATGGACGTCCAACGATTAATGGAACACGAGGGTACATCTCGTAGTCAACGACAACAAAATCCGCCGGAAAGGTGAATTTATCGACACCGACAAACACGTCTTCGGCTATCCCACTAGATAAGCAACCGTACGGTTAGCTAATTCCAATGTCATTCGTGTGGGGACTAGCTCGGGTAGAGATAATTGTTTCCAGACACTTAATGGCATTAAGTTTATACTAGCACCTAGATCGGCTAGGGCCATACAATTCTCTACCCCGGGGAAGTTGCAAGGAATGAGAAAACGACCCGGATCACCAAGTTTGGTGGGTAATTTCCTTAAGAGCACTGCTGAGCAATTCTCATTAAGTTGGGTCTGAGCAATATCGAGAAGTTTCTCCTTATCACTGAGAAGATCTTTAAACATTTTAGCATATTTCGGCATGTGAGTGAGAGCCTCAGCAAAGGAGATATTGAAATTCAGTTGTTTAAACATTTTGAGAAAGTTAGAAACCTGAATATCATCCTTGTTCTTCAATTTCTTTTTCCTCAACCTTGAGGGATAAGGTATATTGGGTTGAGATGAAGGCTCTGGTATGGAATTGTCACTCACATCCTTGGGTGGTGGAGGGGTGGAAGTAGAAGGTGGAGGAATTGGAGAAGTAGAAGTTGGAGGAATTGGAGAAATAGAAGGTGGAGGAACCGGAGAAAGAGACTCGTTTTCCTTTGTCACAATCACCGGTTTAGGTGTAGGAAGCTCGGGTTCCTTTAAACCTTTTCCACTGCGAGTGGTGATTGCTTTCATCTCCCCTCTTGGATTAGCAACGGTGTTACTCGGAAGAGAACCCAAACCAGAGGCTTGATTACTTGGGAAGAAACTAGCCATCATGTTCCTTAAGTCATTCGTTTGACTTGCCAAAGAGTTTCGCATATCGGCTCAAAGATCATTCCCTTGTTTCACCATATCTGCTTTCATGTTGGCCATTTCCCGCTGAAGATTTTGCACTATCACATCATTAGTCCTCATGTAAGTTTCAACATCTTGGTGTGATGCGGTGGGTTGGTTGGGAGGAAAAGCATGGTAGGCAGGTGGTTGATAAGCGGGTTGTTGGTAAACTTGGTTGTTTCTTTGAGGTGGATATGGGGTTCTTTGAGTTTGATATTGGTTTGGCGCACGAGGTTGGTTTTGATTGTTGCGATTGAGGTTGTTTGGGTTTTGAGGTGGAAGATCGGGTGGTGAAAGAAAGTTGTTTGAGCGATAGCTGAGCAAATTACAGTCACCTTGAGGACGTGCTTGATAGCCTCCCGTAGAAAAGTTACCGTTGGCGGCATACACATTTTCCGGATTGTCATGAGTCGAAGGACAATCGGTGTATGAATGAGATCCCCCGCATATTTCACATGACTGACTCATAGGATTAACTTGTGCATTGATAGCTTTGGTGTTGTTAGCGGTTTGGAGAGAAAGTGTTTCAACAAGCGTAGTAAGCTTATCAATTCTCTTGTCGCTCTCATTAGTGCTAGCACTAGCCACATTAGTCCGAACACTCTTGGTTTGCACTCTATTCTCAATAATATCCCAAGCGGCATTAGAAGACTTAACCAAAATGTTACCCCCCGAGGCACTATTTAGTGAATCTTGGTCATTCATGCTTAAACCATTGTAAAAAGTATTTATTTGATGTACTTTTGTGAAACCATGTTGTGGATACTTTCTTAAAAGTTCCTTAAAACGGTCCCAAGATTCACTAAATGTCTCACCGTACTTTTATTCAAATGTAATGATTTCATTCCGCAAAGAGGTAGTACGTGAGGATGGAAAAAAGTAGTTGATGAATTTGGTCTCTAAATCCGTCCACGTAAGAATACTTTGTGGCGGTTCCTTATCAAGCCAATTTCGGGCTTGTCCCTCTAAGGAGAAAGGAAAAAGTTGTAAGCGAATCACTTCTTGTGAAACCCCATTATAATTAACCATATTGGTGAGTTGAAGAAACCTTTTTATATGGTCATGAGGTTCATCAAGTGAACACCCCAAGAAAGGTTTAGCAGAGACCATTTGAATAAAACCTGATTTGAGCTCAAAGTTGTTGGCTCCAATCTCGGGTATGACAATAGCATCGGTGTTGCCCTCTAAGTGCGATTGCAAAAGCTCGATCATTGGTTGATTGTCCATGGTGGTGGAGTAATGACTTCGGCTTGAGCTACTTTCTTCTTACGAGCACGAGTACGCATACACACCTACAAAAGAAAAAGAAAAATAGACAAGAAATATTTTTGGTTTTTTTATGTTTTTCTTTTTTTTGGATTTTTGAAAATTTTATATTTTTTAGGATTTTTGAAAATTTTAAAGCAAGAAAAATAACGTTAAAAAATGAACGGATCCCAAAATCCTACGCGTCTCTCACTAAAAACCGTTAATCTTAACGAAAAGAGCCGGCAGCGGTACCATTTAATACATAGATTTACTAAGTATCAAAGTTCGTTGTTCCAATGTTTTCGAATTGATTACTAGTAGAAAGTGCGACTCAGTCCTTCTTGGTGGAAAAGAAAACGGTTTAGTAATCTATTTTAAACTAATAGCAAATATGAAAGTGTCGTTGAGTAAAATAAAGCTTTAAAAATTAGACAAAAATGACGAGTTAAAAATAAATGATTGAAAACTCAAAAACAAAATTAGAAAAACACTTGGTAAAAATAGAGATTTCGGTAAGCGTGCAATTTGTGGAAATTAAAACTTTGTAAAAACAAACAATGAGCCCATCGGAATGTCCTAATCGGAATCCCGTCGGAATACCCCCAATCGGAAAGCAATCGGAATATGGCAAAATCTTGCTGTCGGAATATTGGAAAACAAAGCTTATCAGAATGCTTCCGTCGGAATCCCGTCGGAATGTGTAAAAGGAAACTGATCGGAATAAGTGAACTAACCCCTATCGGAATCCAAAAGGAATGATGGTCGGAATATCTAATCGGAATACTAATCGGAATAACAAAACCCTATTCCGGTTGAAATGATCGGAATACAAAAGGAATCCAAGTCGAAATGCTAAAACCCTTTTCCGATCAAGATGATCGGAATAAATGAAGCATATCAGAATGTAGGAGCTCAAATCGGAATGCTTAATCGGAAAGGGGTTTACCCTTTCCGATAGTAGGTAATTCGTATAAGCTAAGTTAATAAGCTATATTTGATAAGCTCAAACTAAGACTTGACCAAATCAATAATAAGTCGAACTAATAAGTATAAAGTAAGAACTTTTTAAACTTTAAATAAGCAAACTTTTAAATCAACCTTTAAAAAGACTAATACTTTAAGAAAACTTAAAATGTAAATAAGCTAAACACAAACTAAGTCAATAAGCATGAAAAGCTCCAAACTTAATCCGTATTAAAACTTAAAGATTGATAAAAAGATAAACTTTTTAATCAATCAAACATCAAGATTAAGCAAAATCAAAGATTATCACTAATCAAGATCAAAATTAAAAACAAGAAAGGTAGAATAAGATTAAGATCAAAAACAAGATTAAACTCTCAAAAGTAAAGATTTGATTCAACAAGAAAGGAATAAAAAGATGAAACTTTCCTAGTGAGAGAAAGTTAAACACTTTCTCTCTCTAAGAACTAAAACTACTAAAAATTGAAAATGAACTAATTAACTAACTAACACCCTCCTAATGTGTCATTAGGAGGGTATATATAGGGAGTGGGAAGGTGCATGTGTTGCTTCCTTTTTCTTTCTTCACGACTCGATTTAAAATCTTTGTGTTTCTCGACGTCGTCTCGGGATTTGTCGATATAAATTGAACTTGTCTTATAATTTTCTTCTTCTATTAGACTTGAGTTCTTCGACTTCATTAAACTTCCGTCTTTAGACTTTTTCTTCGATAAATCTTCAGAATAGGCCTTGGACTTCCGTTCTTTTTGCACTCTTGATCTTTTGACTTCGTCTTTTCTCGTTTTCTTCGATAAAAGCCCGTGAATGCCCGTGTTTTCTTCCTTTTTCATCTTTTGGTCCCAAAACACAATAAAAACACAAACCACGCATAATTCTGACTTTTACGACATAAAATACACGTTTTGGTCTTGTTATTATTGGAAATAAGTGATAAAAGGATAAGTGTTTTCACACTTATTAATATCACTTGTTGGGTCCACTAGATGTGGATCTTGCAGCCTGTTAGGGACGGTGATCGACTTCTGTAATCACAAGTCTATTCACAGAGAGACTCTATATAAATCACACAGTATAAGTGCGGAATACACATACTATGAACAAGAAGAACAAAATAACTATAACGACTTGATCCTTTACTAAGGATTTCTAATATTAATATGAACTAGAATTATGTTCGATGAAGGTGTATTGAACCCTTCTGCCTAAGGTTCCTTTTATACTACAAGGAAACCCTAATACATAATTAAACCAAAACGTGTAAAACTGATCTGCATATCCTTTCCTAAATATCTCATGCATATCCTAACAGAACACTCTTAAATAATAAAGTTTGACTTTCTATAAGACCAGGAGCACGTGTTGCTCCTACTACTACTAGGACCAGGAGGAACTACATACCTCCTAGTCTACCTATTACAAATAACTATTCCAAAGGTCCTAACAAATTCAATATCGAGCTCATCCCAGGAGCTGAGCCGATTTCCAAGGCTCCTTATCGCATGGCTCCCATAGAGTTAAAGGAACTAAAGGATCAACTGCAAGAACTTCTAGAACGAGGTTTCATTCGACCGAGCACATCTCCATGGGGCGCACCAGTCTTATTTGTTAAGAAGAAGGACGGAAGTATGCGTCTTTGCATAGATTATCGCGAGCTCAACAAGATTACCATCAGGAATAGGTATCCACTGCCACGTATAGACGTTCTATTTGACCAACTCCAAGGGGCCAAACATTTCTCCAAGATTGATCTAAGGTCAGGCTATCATCAGCTACGGGTTAAAGAGCAGGACATCGCCAAGACTGCCTTTCGTACCCGCTATGGCTACTACGAATTTGTAGTCATGCCATTCGGCCTGACCAATGCTCCAGCAGTGTTCATGGATTTGATGAATAGAATCTTCCATGAATTTCTGGACAAGTTCGTCATTGTCTTCATCGATGACATCCTGATTTTCTCAAAGTCCAAGGAGGAACACGAAGACCATCTTCGTATAGTACTACATATTCTTCGCCAGAAGCAGTTGTATGCTAAATTCTCCAAGTGTGAGTTCTGGTTAGACAAGGTGGCATTCTTAGGTCACATTATATCAGCAGAAGGAATCACTATGGATCCAGCGAAGGTTGAGGCCATTACTAAGTGGCCAAGGCCGACATCAGAGACTGAAGTCCGCAGTTTCCTAGGCTTAGCTGGCTATTACCGTAGGTTCGTTGAGAACTTTTCCCGCCTAGCACTACCATTGACCAAACTGATGCGGAAAGGGGAGAAACTCGTCTGGACTGAAGAACGAGAGAAGAGATTTGAAGACCTGAAGTAGAAGTTAGTATCTGCACCTATTCTTACTCTCCCATCTGGTACGGGTGGATTTCAAATCTATAGTGGTGCAACGGGGAAGGGACTTGGATGTGTTCTCATGCAACATGGGAAAGTGATCGCGTACGCTTCACGGCAACTTAAGCCTTATAAGGAAAATTACCCTATGCATGACTTGGAACTTGCTGCAGTCGTGTTTGCATTGAAGATATGGAGGCACTACTTATATGGAGAATCATTTGACATTTTCACGGACCACAAGAGCTTGAAGTATATCTTCACTCAGCGTGAATTGAACATGAGACAGAGGAGATGGTTAGAGTTGTTGAAGGATTATGACATTAATCTGCAGTATCATCCCGGCAAGGCAAATGTAGTAGCAGATGCACTTAGTAGAAAGTCCAGAATGATCAACGGCATTGAGATTGAGGAAGAAATCATAAGAGACTTGGAGCGACTAGACATAGAGATCATGGTACGTGGACAACACGGTTACTGGGCTAATCTTAGAGTAGAACCCGAGTTACTCTCTAAGATCAAGGAAGCTTAGAAAGATGATGGATAAATCTGGGCGATAATTCAGAACTTGGAGAAGCAGACAGAGTTCAGAGTAGATGCAGATGGTATCTTATGGCAGGGCACAAGACTTTGTATTCCTGATGATCAAGAAGTCTGGGAAGCCTTGTTAGCTGAAGCTCATAGCTCCCCATTCTCTATACATCCTGGTTCGACCAAGATGTACCATGACATCAAGCAGTACTTTTGGTGGAGTGGTATGAAACAGGATGTTGCCACTTACGTCTCCAAATCTCTTACCTGCCAGCAGGTTAAGATCGACCATCAGCGATCTGGCGGTCTCCATCAACCGTTAGATATTCGAGAGTGGAAGTGGGACAAAACCACCATGGATTTTGTTATTGGTCTTCCACCAACCAAGAGGAAACACGATGCAATTTGGGTTATCGTAGATCGACTTACCAAATCAGATCATTTCTTACCGATTCGCAAGAAATATTCGGTCAGTAAACTCGCCGATACTTATAGAAGGGAGATCATGAGACTCCACGGTGCTCCATCCAGCATCGTCTCAGACAGAGATCCTCGATTCACTTCGCGATTTTGGAAAAGTCTGCAGAAAGCTTATGGTACACAACTTAAGCTTAGCACGGCTTTTCATCCTCAAACAGACGGGCAGTCGGAGCGAACGATTCAGACATTGGAAGACATGTTGGGGTCATGTGCATTGGAATAGACGGGTGATTGGGACGATTATATCTGTTTGGTGAAGTTTGCATACAACAACAGTTGGCACGCAAGTATCAAGTGTTCTCCTTTCGAGATGTTGTATGGCAGAAAGTGTCGCGCCCCAATCTGTTGGGATCAGGTTGGCGAGCGAACACTTGAAGGACCAGAAATCATCGAGCTGACTAATGAGAAGGTCGCAGTAGCGAAGCAGAAACTGCAGGAAGCACGGTCACGTCAGAAGAGTTACGCCGACAAGCATCGTAGGGACATATATTTTAACGTAGGAGATCACGTTTTCCTTAAGGTTTCGCCGGCACGTGGTGTTAGACATTTTGGAATTAAAGGGAAGCTCAGTCCTCGTTTCATCGGACCGTTTGATATCATTGAACGAGTCGGTGAAGTATCTTACCGTTTAGCGTTACCTCCGCAGCTTTCTCATGTACACAATATGTTTCATGTGTCCTTACGCAGAGGGTACCAGTATCATCCTCTTCACATGGTTCAGTATCCACTGGAACAGATTCATGAACATCTCACTTTTATAGAAGAACCCGAACGAGTTCTTGACAGAAAAGAACGAGTCATGAGAAGGAAGACGATTCCATTCGTCAAAATCCTTTGGAGGGATCATACCGAGCGGGAAGCCACTTGGGAAACAGAGGAGTCTATCCGGGCTTCTTACCCTTATTTCATATTTTGAATTCGGGTATGTTCTTCTTTTCCAGTTTACTTTATCTATAATTCGGGGACGAATTATTCTTTTAGGGGGGAAGAGCTGTAAAACCCGCATGCTTTTACCATGAATAGTACTCTTAAGATCGTACGTACATGATTAGAACTTTCCTTTTATATCACGTTTACGTTTCACGAACAAGAATTATTAGTATTATGTACGTGTTATAACACGATAAGTATATATTACGTATTAACACACGATAATGATTCCATGAATAATTATAATCACGAACATACGAACATGAAATCATGAACGTAAATTAATCACGAACTAATATTACGTATGTATATATATGTATTACGAACACGAATAAATATATTAAGTCACGATTGATAACTTATTAGAAAACGTAATTTACGAACACGAGAACACACTATCATTTTAGACACGGAAAAAGGTACGGGTTACCCCATGTGGGGGCCCCTACCCGCGGTTATACAAGAAACATGGGCTTAGCCCATGTAATTTTACTAACTAGGGAATTTAGGAAAAACATGTTTCATATTTACAAAAATTAGAAAAGAAAGAAAACCCTAGTTCTTCCTCTTTGTTCCTTCTGGCCGCCGGGTATACATCACCACAAGGGTGATTCTGGTTGATTTTGATCTTTAATTTATTGCAAGGATTCGTGTGTGTTCATCCTTCTTGATTTCACGTAATCGGTATAACCTTTAACCTTTTCTTTTTATGTTTTGACTTACTTAATCACATAAAATCATGATGTTTTTAATAAAGTAATTAAAAAAATAATATAAACATGTTCTAATCATGGTGTTAAATCAAATCAAGGGTTTAGGGGTGTTTGTGGTCTAGCCGACGCCTAACCGAGCCCCAAGGGGGTCTCGGCATGGCTTATTTCGCACCACCGAGACCATATGGTCTCGGTATGGTGGTGATGGTGTCACGGCAGCAGCAAGGGCAAGAGAAACCCCGACCTTGGTCGGGGTATGGTGTTGGTTACGGGTCCGGTTCATGGGTTTTAATCACGGGTCCGGTTCATGAATCATTTTTTTCAAGGTTTATGATCTTTACAAGTTATGTTATTTTTTTTAGACTTAAATTAAATTAATTAAAAGCATGAACATGATTTAATTTAATTTACACGACTTAGGTTATTAATTTAATTATTAATTCATGAATTTTAACCTAAGTATTTATTATTTAATTAGACTATATAATTAATTAATTATTAAAACCATGACTTATAATTAATTAATTTACATGACTTAGGTTATATTAGTAATAGATAATAATACATGTTTTAACCTAAGAATTTTACCTTTATTTAATTAAAATCATGTTATATTTAATTAAATAATTTAACTTATAGTTTATTTAATTTACATGTAATAATTAATAAACTATACTATATGATCACATGACTTAGAATATTAATCAGAAAACACTTAAGCTTATGTAATCAGCTTAATTAACCAGCTTATATCTATTTATGGAAACTTTCTATTTTTAGAAACTTATTTATTTAAGGCAGCTAATATATTTATGGAAACTTTCTATTTTTAGAAACTTATCTATTTTAAGCAGTAATTCTATTTTTGGAAATTTTCTATTTTTGGAAACTTTCTATTTTTAGAAAATTTCTATTTTTGGAAACTTTATATTTTTGGTAACATTCTATTTTTGGAAACTTTCTATTTTAAGAAACCTGCTATTTTTAGAAAGTTACTTATTATCACACAACAAGTATAATAATATATGAAATACAAGTAATACTTAATCAGAATAGACGGAACATAAGATAAACACAGTATAAAGCTTAAATCAGTAAAACACGACATAAACATATAAAACAAGCTAAGATATGATATAAAATCAGTTACGTACTCAGTAATCAGATACGTATACACGTATGTATTTATGTAGCATTAGTGATACCGAAGTAGGACTCTCTTCCGTTCGTCTTCTTCGTTCACTGGACATAAGGTACGGATTCTCCGTCCTGTCAGTATGGACATTCTTTCCTTATTAGGATTCCCCGTATGCAGCCAATTGTTTTCCCTAGTATATGTTTTATATGTTTTGATTGCTTATGTTTAAATAGAATACCTAAAGCCATATACATGCATGACTAGTTTCACCTAGTTATGGAGGTACCATAACCATAACACTGGAGCCACCAGTGTTATGACTTCCCCACAGCGGAGTGATTACTCGTGGCGTCCCTTTCAGCTTTTGGCCATATATTATTATTATCAGGTGGGGCGTATGGGTGCATCCTAGTTACATGTTTTTCAGCAGATTACTCAGTGTGAATGTGGTATGTGCCTTGCATCCTTCACAAGGAGCTTATCCCTCCTACCCATAACCAGTATATTAAATTAGAGGCAGCCCCTCTAATTTGCATGACGAGGTCACCCCTCCAAGTATTCATGCACGTTGATATTTCATGACCTATATTGGCTAATGGTAAAATATGTTAAACATGTTTTACAAGATAAACATAAGGCTTTTCAAATTATAAAACAAGTTTTACTAGGATATAACCGGGTTATCCAGAACTTAGTGTCTTCCACTGTTTCATGCTTATATGCTTATATTATTCATGCTTTACTTGTACATCCGTGCACTGAGCGTATTGCTCAGCCTTTTTCCTTTTCATGTTCCCAAAACGGCAGGTACTCAGGGACGCTCGTAGACTTTAAGCGTACGTGCATATGGACTGGAAGCTTTCTAGCCTTCTTTACTTTATGCATTTATCTATACTTTGATACTCATTTCCATGGACATTGTTTAGTCCTTTCATTTACAGTACTTATGTTTGTGTGTGATGAGTTCTACTTTTGGACTACCGATGTTTGATTCCAGTATTTCCTTTATGGTCATGTAATGTTTAGACATTTATCCTTGTATGCTTTGATGACACGCCATAATCACGCGTGACATTCCATTTATCAAAATGGGGTGTTACAATATATGTGTCAGTGGCTAGCGCTACCCTGTGAATCCATCAGTGGCTAAAATTTCTATCAGTGGCTAAAAAAACCAATAAACTACCTCACTGTATACCACTTTTCTTCTTGTTTGCGTCTTCTTTTTCTTTAGTACCCAATATCCCACGTGAAAACTTTTGCATTCCTACTGTATGAATAAAAAAACAAACCATACGATTGGTGGTTGTAATTTTACACTTGTTTAAGAAAACAAGGTAATTAGGGTAAGCGTTAAGAAGTGACTTAGGAAAATCACAAGTTATGACCCAAAGTGGGGACCGTTCTCAAGGAGGCTAGTGTGTTGTGTAGAGAGATGATTAATTATGTGATTATATGATTATGAGAAAAGAAAATAGAAATGAGATAAGAAGAGAATGAAGGTTACGAAGACAAATTAAACTAAGACGAAAAGGTCGTTCACGTAAAACCGTAAAAAGTACCAAAATTAAAAATTTACTCTAAAAATTCCTAGAAAATTGCAATAAATCCTAAATAATGTAATTAGAGTTTACAATAAAAAATCAAAAATCACCCAAACCTTTTATTTAATTAAATAATGATTTTTAATGCTAATTAAAGCCCTAAAAACCAATTTAATTAACAAAAAGCCCAAAATGAGATTTTTTTCAATTGTAAACCTCTAAAATACCCTAACTTAATTTAAAACTATTTTTGAAAATTTTAAAATTAATTAAAACTATTTAAAAACAAATAAAAACTATTAAAATTTAAATTATTATAAAAATTAATCTAAGGACAATAAAAATATTCTAAAAGTTTTTAAATTCCTAACTTAATGTATTTAACCTAAGAAAAAATTTAAAAACTTGAAAATTCTAAATTTTAATTTTTAATAATAAAATAATAATAAAATAATATTAAAAATCCAAAATTTATAAAAAATTCTAAAAAAATTGCAAACTAGCTTAATTTAACCTAAATAACACATAAATGAACTTGAAATTACAAAAATACCCCTAATGGGCCTTCAAGTGGGCCAAAAGTTCAAACAGTCACCTTAATGGGCTTATTAAGGTCCAATAAAAAAATGTTGTCCAATTAAGCCCAAAAACTCCTATCTGACTCAAAATTTGATTCTGAACATAAATTTTCAAAGGCCCAAAAGCTGAAAATGTGAAATAAGCTGGCTTATATCAAACAACTCATCTTAATTGGCTTTTTGGCCCATTAAGCTATAAGCTGATGCCATAAGCTCAAATTAGACACACAAGCTTCTTTTGAGTTACTTACGACTTCTTTAAAAAGAAATTTGAAAAAATTCCAAGGAATAAGCCTGAAAATGCAATAAGCAATCTACACAAAATGACAAAATAGTCGTTTTCGAGTTCTAGGCCACCCCAAGAGTTGATTCAAGTTTCAAAAGTTTTTAAATGACTTAACTAAGCTTAATCGACAAAAAGTTTTCAAATAAGTTCAATCAATAAGCTGAAATAAACAAATAAGCACTTATGAAAAAGTCAAATGAGTTGGTTTTCTAGCAAAAAGTCAAAGTCAAAGTCTAATAAGCTCCAGTTCAAACAAATGGGTCAAATAAGGAAGATTGATCACAAAAAATAAGTTGTTGCAGGTCTGGATAAGCCAATATGGCTTATTAATAAGCTGAATGCAAAATTACACTAGTAGGGGCTAGTTTTGGATGTTGAGCAATGGAAACTTTTTCCAGTGCTTGACTTGTTTGACTTTTTGTCTTTAGTGACTTTTTTGGGGATTCAAGTTACACAAAGGCACCCAAATGATCAGTGGATCAAGAGGAGTCAAATACAACAAAGAAATCACAATCACAATCAGCCAGTTAATACAGTTTAATCAAAACATCACCAGATATGCACCAGACATGAACACATAAACAATTATGAACTTATAAGCTGTTTTAGCAAATTTCAGCCAACCAAATTGCACCAAAAGCATACACAAGCTATTATAAACTTAAATGAACAAGTTTAAACAGGTTTCATGCAATGGCTTAAAGCCTAAATCAAGATTCAAGAACAAATAGGTTACTGATGAACACTAACACAAGCAGATTTTACTTTTGCTGATGCACTTGACCAACAAGCCAGATTCAATCACTCAAATATATCACATATGTTGTATAAACAAAGATTAAACCACTTTCAGCCCTAAGCATGCATAAATTCTAGATTTTACCAAAATACTAGGTCAAAAACAGTCAAAATCAATGAGATATAGCACAATGTATGATTCAAGGTTTCAAACCCAAAAACTTGCAGCAATATGCACTCAACCAAGCCAATAACAGATAACAAGCACAAACACAAACTTCTAACCACACAATAACAACTTATGATCTCAAACAGGCAATCCCAAACACCCTTTTAACTTTTCAAAACCAAATTTTCAAATCAAAAGTGTTATCCAAGACCACCCAAGCCCAAATAAGCACAATAACAGATTAGATATGCAAATTTAAATAAAATTAGAACATAAAATCAGCAAGAACACAAGTCACACACAAAATCACCAAAAATCCAACTTTTTAACAGATTTTGGGTAAGATGATGTGTACCTCATAGACGTACATCCACACCCACGAATTTTGAGCTTATGTACTAGCAAGAACAAGTAAAAGCTTCCACAAACAACCCTGCTAAGAATCGACAAAGTTAGAAGCAAAATAGTAAAATCAGAAAAGTGGAAAATCCTTGATTAATGCACCCTTAGTTCCCCACACTTGATTATCCCCAAGTTATAAGCTTCACCACACCTTGATAACACAATATCAGGATGCTATGATCAACCTTAGAGGTGGCAAATCTTGCCCATTTTGATACATATGGGCACTTTTTGCCCATTTTTAAAAAAGGATGGGGCACTTTTTGCCCATTTTTTATAATGAATGGGCTAAACGGGCGCATATGTAAGAAACTAAATGGGCTTAACGGGCGCACTCGTAAAATACAAATTAGTATACTCGACGAATATTTTTTATTAAATTTTTTATCCCGGCTTTCAAACAAGTATTTTTATTTTTTATTTGTAGGTTTTTATATGTTTTTTCCTTTTTTTAGCTTGCGCCCGTTTAGCCCGCCCGTTTAGCCCGCCCGTTTCGCCCGTGCCCGTTTAGCCCGCGCCCGTTTAGCCCGTTGCCCGTTTAGCCCGCCCGCCCGCCTATTTTGCCACCTCTAATCAACCTTATAGCCCAAGAATTCCAAGGTTTCAACTAGACTTAGCAAAATATCAAGAAAAGTGGAAAATGTGCAAACTTTTGCACACTCCTTTTGAAAACAGGTTTAGGATTCAAGAACAATAAACAAGAAACAATAATAAGCAGATTAATAGAATGGCACTTGAGTTTTCTTCACCAAATTCAAACACATTTCATTAAGATAAATATGTGATTTACAGATTTGTGAACAAGGAAAATTCATGAGCAAAGCTTAATGTTCTAAGTCATATGCCTTATATAGGCTACAAGTGATGAATAGAAAGCAATAAAACGTGAACCCTAATGCAGTAGAAGTCCCAAAATGCCCCTTGAGTAGCTTGAGTTTCTTGGCATCATGTGAAGAGAATAGGTTGTTTGTGTGAGGTGTCATAGCTGCAAATGTGATCAAAGGCTTAGAAGAAAGCTTAGGATTGAAGCCAAATCTTGGGCGTTGGATTTGCTGGCCATTTTGGCATTTTCCCCAAAGGTGGTGTAGAAGGGTTTATCATGTGAGCTGGTATGGTGACGTGGCCAAGGGTTTAAGGCGGGGTTGTGTTTAGTCTCACATTAATCACAAATCTGGAGTGAATTAAGGGGTATTATCAAGTATTAAGCAAATACCAAAATTTATTTATGAACTTCAAGAACACAGGTTTGATCTTCTTTTGTGTTTAAAAGGGGTGTTTAGCGCCTTAATTAAATAATTAATTAAGGTTTGGTTAGACGGTTGTGAGTGGAAGATGATGTGGAGCCAGGGAGAGCTCCCATTGGTGGGTTTGGTTGAGTGGGACACGTGTCTTCATGACACTGGTTAAGGTAACTATCATGTCTTGGCAGCTTACTCCCCTCATCTTCTATTCTCCTTTCACTTTGTAAATAATACACCCAAATCCGTTTTCCTTTGTAAATAAAGTTTTGGTTTTCACACTTTTGCCCCCAAATACTTTTCCAAAGTATTTTCAGGGGTATTTCTTGCCAATTCTTGATTCTTGAAGGACTGATTTGGCACTTTCTTCATAGAATATGGTCTTGAATTGTTTGTTTGACTTCTTGGAGGACTGAAATTGCCAAGTCATGATTAATGAGGGACCATTTTTGTCAATTCTTCAAAGTCAAGGGTCCTTTTGGTAATTTTGATATTTTCAAAGGACCAAACTTGTATTTTGTTGTAACTTAGAGTCCTTCTTGGTATGTTTGACTTTCAGGAGGGTTAATATTGACATTTTAGTTTTGATGAGGGACTAAAATTGCCAATTCTTCAAAGTGGAGGGCCCTTTTTGCAATATTGAAAAATTTGAGGGACAAATCTTGTAATTAAGAAAATACAAGGGTATAAAGTGTCAATTCTTCAATATTAGAGGACCCTTCTTCATAAATCTTCAAATCTTCAAGGGTTTTCTTTGGAAAATTCTTCATTAGGGCTTGGTTTAATGTGCGGCTTCGTTTCCCGTGTTCGTTTTTGCTTGATTCTTGTGATCTTTTGTCATTTTATCAATATCCGTACCTAAAATACACAAGCAACAAACACAAGCATATATTGGGGTATTTTCATGATATTTTATGCATTTTAATCCCTTTTTGGACGATGAGACTATCTATAAAAGCAGTCTCATCACTCCCCCATACTAAACCATTGTCGTGCCCTCACGCAAAGCTAGAATAAAGTATCATAGCATCTCCAAAATTCATTTTTATTCCCTTTATTGAATGATAAACTAGCTACACTACTACTGTTATTACTACTTGCGTTTTAGACATAATGTATGATTTTCATCGCAAAATGGGACGTTTAGGTTCATAGACAAGAACACGTGAATGCTTTGTTAGAAATAATTTCGTCGTCCTCGATTTTCACCCTAATTCCATGCCAAGCGTGCAACGAGATCATTGTCATTATAAGTTATTAATGCTAACACTACTTATATTCCCTAATCACGTACTTATCCTCCCATTATCCTAAGTTGTATCTCTTATATTTTATTATGTCTTGAATGTTTCACGAGGATACATTGTTTGACTTATGCGATAATAGAGATTTAGGTCTAAAAATAGAGTCCTAACGGTCTAACCAAGACCATCAAATCAATAACCCCTCCTAATAGACAACGATGTCGAAAAATTAAGTCAACAAGAAGGATCGATAAACACGGTTTTATAACGGTTTTGAACATGAGACTTATTACCAAGACTTTTATACGCCCCCTAACGGAAGGGCCTTATTATCTTTGGTTTACCTCCATCTTTTATTCAACTTCGCCATGAAGCTTTTATTATGACTTCGGTCTTGCCTTGCCTTTTATTATCCACCTCATCGGTAGTTTTATTAGCCAAAGACGTATATCCTCACGCTAAGGTGAATTTTGGATCTTTAAAGCTTCAAAGATTAAGGCTTGATTCACTTTCAATTTTGCATATATTTTTCGGCCTTGTGGGCTTAAAATTGTTTGCTTGATTTAGGTGAGCACTTGAAATCTTATTATTGGGTGAAGCTTTTGATTATTCGGGTGCCAATACTTCAAAACCGTGATGCTGGCGGTACCTTAATGTCTTGCCAATTTAATTACACGGAAGCTACTAGAAAAGACTAGAAACCCAACAATCAAGGATAAACCGCTAAGTCAATATCTATTAAGCAAAAAATATTTACAAGCAAAGGGAGAATAAGCAAACAACGAGAACACATGAGTTTTTGAAAGAATACGAGTACTCTACGTTTAGCATAGTTACATATAATTAACTCTATCATTTCTCGTCCTCATTTAAGAGACTTAGCCTAATGTGAAGTTAAGGAATCAAAGCTAAGTTCTCAACACGCACGGTCGAGTCAAAAATTACTCTTATTCTCGCCATTGGAAAATCTACATTCGTGTCTTCAAACACTAATAAAACATGAGAAAAATTTAAAATTTGGCCATTTTTAGCCTTATTTTGCAACAAAAACGATAAACAGAAAGATAAACTTTGGAAAGCGTGAAGGTTTGGCAAGGCAAGTATCTATTCACACCCCAATACTAAATTTAATCATTGTCCTCAATGTTTCGAGTCTAGGGGTGCAAACACCCCCATACTAGAGACGTAGTCGAATGCCTAATCTAGCATGGAAAGGGTGTAACCGTTAAATTTAAAGCCTTTATGAAGTGTGTTATAATCCTAAGGTTAGAATATCAAAGGATATATCATGGATATTGAGAAAGTCTTCAAAGCAAACGATCGAGTGCTCCCATAAAATGAACACGAGAGGCTCCAATCGTGATCATGATCATCTAAAATCTACAATTCACAAACAACCACGGAACAAAGGTTGGAAGGGCATAAATTCCCACATGTTACTACATTAGAAAGCGATAATATGTACATAGGATTAGCATGGAAACTCCCCCACAAGGTACCTCGTTTTTGATTACCGATTCATGAGCTCGACTCGATCCCCTCAATACTAATTATCATTAGGGAAGGTGATTTGGTTGAGGTAGTTCAAAGATGGAACTTCCCCGCCAAAGTAGTGCTTCAACCTATGTCCATTAACCTTGAAATTGGGGCCATCATTTTGAGCTAGCTCGAGGGTCCCATATGGAAAAACTTGAGTCACGGTGAATGGACCGGACCAACAGGATTTCAACTTACCGGAAAAGATTTTCAATCGAGAATTAAAAAGCAAAACCTGATCCCCAATGTTAAAAACCCGGTTTTTAACTTTAGAATCATGCAACTTTTTAGTCTTTTCTTTATAAATCAATGAATTTTCATAAGCAATATCCCTTAATTCATCCAATTCATTTAATTGCATTTTCCGGTGTTTTCCCGCGGTCTCCATGTCATCATTACAATGCTTTAGGGCCCAATAAGCCTTGTGTTCGAGTTCAATTGGCAAGTGACAATTCTTCCCATACACTAGCTTATAAGGAGTGCACCCAATGGCCGTCTTATGAGCGGTCCTAAAATCCCATAAAGCATCGTCCAACTTATCCGACCAAGATTGTCGGTTTTCCCCAACGGATCTCTCCAAGATCCTCTTCAACGCTCGGTTTGAAACCTCGAATTGCCCACTCGTTTGTGGGTGATAAGCCGTAGAAAGCCGATGTGTAACCCCATATTTCCTTAGGACCCTTTCGAATTGGTCGTTACAAAAATGGGTTCCACGATCGCTTATGATCGCACGAGGGGTTCCAAACCGAGAAAACAAGCTTTTCAAAAACTTGACTACCACACGAGCATCATTGGTGGGCAAAGCCTTAGCTTCCACCCACTTAGATAGGTAGGCAACCGCAACAAGGATGTACTTATTACCACGAGATGATGTGAACGGCCCCATAAAGTCGATGCCCCAAACGTCAAAGATCTCACACACTTGGATGATATTTTGTGGCATTTCATCTTTTTGTGAGGCTTTTCCTTGTCATTGGCATGAGTCACATGACTTCACAAGCTCATGTGCATCTCGGTAAAATGTAGGCCAAAAGAAACCGACATCAAAAACCTTCTTAGCCGTGAGATTAGCACCATGGTGACCACCCGTGGGTCCCTCGTGACAAGCTCTAAGGATGTTAGAAGCTTCTGTACCAAAGACACAACGTCGGATAATTTGATCCGCACAAGTTCGTAACAAGTAAGGGTCATTCCAAAAATAGAACTTGACGTCACGAAAGAATTTTCGTTTTTCTTGAGTCGTCATACCCTTGATGATGAAGTTGCCCGCATGGTAATTTGCGATGTCCGCAAACCATGGGGTGGAAGAATAAATCTTAGAATTCACTACACCAAGTGTCTCGAGTGGAAATGTTTCGGTGATTTCCTTGGGCTCGTAAACACTTTGGTGAGGATCTTCCAAGCGAGAAAGATGATCGGCCGCTAGATTCTCGGCTCCTTTTTTGTCAACGATTTTGTGATCAAATTCTTGAAGGAGGAGAATCCAACGAAGTAACCTCGGCTTTGCATCTTGTTTAGCCATGAGATACTTGATAGCCGAGTGATCCATATACACTATGCATTTCGTCAAGACGAGATAAGGTCGGAATTTCTCAAATGCATACACCACGGCAAGGAATTCCTTCTCCGTTGTAGTGTATTTTAGTTGAGCCTCGGTCATCGTCTTGCTAGCATAGTGGATAGGCAAGAAGTGTTTTTCATGACGTTGCCCCAATATGGCCCCAATAGCGTAGTCACTAGCATCACACATGAGCTCAAAGGGGAGGTTCCAATTGGGAGCAACAAGAATGGGAGCTTCGGTAAGTTTCCTCTTAAGGATTTCAAAGGCTCGTACACAATCTTCGTCAAAGACAAAACGTGCCTCTTTTTCAAGAAGATGTGTAATAGGTCGAGATATCTTTGAAAAATCCTTGATGAATCGACGATAAAAGCCCGCGTGGCCTAGGAAACTCCTAACTCCCTTAACGGTTTTGGGATGATGTAATTTGGCGATGACATCTACTTAGCTTGATCTACCTCAATCCCCGCTTTCGAAACCTTGTGCCCTAAGACGATTCCACTTTTAACCATAAAATGACATTTTTCCCAATTAAGCACAAGGTTGGTTTCCTCACAACACTTCAACATTCTCTCTAGATTCGACAAACACGAAGTGAACGAATTACCAAACACGGAAAAGTAATCCATGAAGACTTCCATCGTCTTCTCGATCATGTCATGAAAAATAGCCATCATGCACCTTTGAAAAGTTCCCGGTGCATTGCAAAGTTCGAATGGCATTCTACGATAGGCAAACGTTCCATATGGATATGTAAACGTAGTCTTTTCTTGATCACGAGGATCGATGGGATTTGGAAGTAACCGGAAAAACCATCTAAAAAGTAATAGAAATCGTTTCCCGCAAGACGCTCCAACATTTGGTCCATGAAGGTCAAGGGAAAATGGTCTTTTCGAGTGGCTTCATTCAACTTACGATAGTCAATGCACACTCTCCATCCGGTCACGAGTCTAGTGGGAATTAACTCGTTGGCATCGTTTGGTACAACGGTCATTCTTCCCTTCTTAGGGACACAATGAATAGGACTCACCCAAGGGATATCGGAAATAGGGTAAATCATTCCCGCGTCAAGGAGTTTAAGGACTTCCTTTTTGATGACGGCGTGAATTTTGGGGTTCACCCTCCTTTGACATTGGATTGAGGGCTTGTAATCTTCCTCCATCAAGATTTTGTGTGTACAAAATTTGGGATCGATCCCCTTAATGTCGGATAACTTCCACGCAATTGCCCCTTTGTGATCCTTTAGAACATCGACAAGTGCGGTTTTTTATCATCCGAAAGTTCTTTCGCAATAATAACCGGCAACTTGTCGCCCTCCTCCAAAAATACATATTCGAGATGAGGAGGTAAATCTTTCAAGTCGAGGATAGGTAGTTCCTCAATTGAAGATTTGGGCTCGATGCTCATAACCTCCTCGGGTGGAGGAAACGGGAAATCGTTAAGAAAATCCTTGATAATCGAGAATTCCTCATCGTTGTCGAGGTCTTCGTTACAAGTACGTGGAACATTGAATTCTTCCAACGTAAAACCGCCACCTTCAAATGGAGTGAAGGTTGGTGTCGAGTTATCAAGAATAGGATCGAGCATAGTGGGATTGCCACTATTTTCATCATCACCAAAACCAAGAACTTCTTGTGAAAATTCCTCGCAAACAACGTCAATCATATCAACGAGGTTTATGGTTGCAACGGAATAAACATGAGAAATCTGAGAGTTTTGAGTTGCGTTTATAACAAGTTCCTCGTCGTTGAAACGTAAGGTGATCTTTCTAGCATGAACATCGATCAAAGCCATAGACGTATCTAAAAACGAACGACCTAAAATGAGAGGAACTTGAGGATCCGTGTGAATATCGACAACGATAAAGTGTACCGGATAATAGAACTTTCCCACTTTCACAAAAACGTCTTCCGCCAATCCACATGCGGGAATCGTGGAATGGTCGTCCAACTCGATAGACATTAGTGAAGGAGTATGATTAGGAAAATTGAGCGACTTGAAGATTGCAAGTGGCATCAAGTTAATGCTAGCACCAAGATCGGCCAAGGCATTGCATTCTTCCATATCTTGGATTGCACAAGGGATCAAGAATTTACCGGGATCATCGACTTTTTGAGGTATGCGATTAAGATAAACCGATGAAAAACTAGACAATTGATGCAATTTCTCCTTGTTGTTCAACATACTCTTAAAGTTAGCGGCAAATCGAGGCATCATGACCAAAGCATCGGCGAAACTCACATTAAAGTGCAAATCACGAAACATTTTCATAAAAAGCTCAAATTGATAATTGTCGCGCTCTTGACGTTTCTCCTTTCTAAGTCTCGATAGATAGGGCAAAGGTGGTGTGGGTTGAGGCATAGGCATAGCCTTTAGAATCTCGGGTTCACATGTTGGTAATGGGTCAACCGTAGGTGTGGTATGAGCGGTACTTCGTGGGATTTGGATATGCTCCTTTTCGACCACCACCTCGGGTTCTTCCTCAATTGCATCCTCCATAGGAGCAATTGGTTGAGGAGTCGTTTCCTTAAGTGTCTTACCACTACGTGTGGTAATCACTTTCATCTCACCCTTAGGGTTTGATACGGTGTTGCTAGGAAGACTACTCGAAGACGGTTTGCACATAATTGCCTCAAACATAGATTGATGGGTCTACTAGATGTAGATCTTGCAGCCTGTCAGGACCGGTGAATGACTTCTGTAATCACAAGTCAAATCACAAAGAGACTCTATACACAATATGAATGTAGAATACAAATATAATCAAGAAGAACATAATAACTATAAAGACTTGATCCCTTCTAAGGATTTCTAATATTGATAATGACTAGAACTACGTTTGGTGAAGGTGTACATAACCCTTCTGCCTAAGGTTCCTTTTATACTACAAGTAAACCCTAATACAACATTAAAGAAAACGTGTAAAACTGATATGCATATCCTTTCCTAACATATCTCATGCATATCCTAACAGAATATTAAGTAAATAATAAAGTTTGACTTCGACTAGGACCAGGAGCAGGACTTGCTCCTACTACGACTAGGACCAGGAGGAACTACATACCTCCTAGTCTACCTATTACAATTAACTATTACAATGGTCCTAACAATCCTCCCCTAAACTTGAATTTGACCTGTTGAGTTCAAGTTTCCTGGAAAACGTGCAAATAAAGCCCGAGGATTGTATCAGCAAAACAAATAGCAGCATCATAAAGATAAGAATCAGAGTAACCGCCGCAACATGAAACACTAGAAGCTTCTCCAAAGCTTGGAACAAATCAGCATCGTGTTGAATCTTCTCAGCAACATGAGCAGATTTGATGAGCCTTTACGAAGTAGCTGCTCGCTCTTGGGCTAGCCAGTCTTTCTGGTGGAATAAGCATCACCCTGGGAGACTAGAACCCAGCCCAACTCTTAGAACGTGAATCAATGGTGAGTGGGAGTACCCTGATGATTTTAGGCAAACCATCACAGCCGTCAACGGATTTGATACGTCTTTACCAGAAGCCATACCCCTCTGGACTCGCCAACTCTCAGCAATAAAGCATCGGTGAGTCGAAAACCCTATAGCTTTAAGCAAGCTATTACAGCTATCAACGGATTTGATAAGATCTTTACCAAGAGCCGTACCCCCTTAGATTAGCCACTTTTCAGTCCAAGATTATGGCAAGTGAAAACCATCCAGTTTTGGGTAACCTGGCAACCATCAACGGATTTGAGACTCGCACCAGGAGCCGTACCCTCAAGGTGAATCAACTTTTTCTTGTCGATTAGACATGGTAAGTTGAGAACCATTTGTTGTGAGGAACAAGTCCAACACCAAGTGAAACCAGTAACCAGCATAAGCACAATTCAGTAACCAGAACCCACAATGTGAAGCAGCAAATGGTATCATATTCACAAGTATAAAAGCCAAGATATGTGAAAAGTATAAGTAGATATTATATAAAAAGCATATTTTTCTTTTTTTTTATTTTTTTTATAAATTGTTTTAAGTTAGTCTAATTTTTAATGGTTATTATTTTTATTTTAACTATAAAGAATGAAATTCACCAATCACTGTACATATTGGTGAAAAGAATGAAAATAAGAACAAATAAACAAAAATACAAAATATAAACACTTACAACCCAATCACATCACAAACCAGAAGCAGCCTTCTTATCTGCTATCAAACGCGCCTGAATACCTTCCACCAATGCCGTGGCCATAGAGGACTCATTCCCTGATGGAGCAGTTGAGATTTGCAAGTGACTAGCCAACATCGCCTCCATCAAAGAAATCGTCAAAGGATAATCCACATCCGTCAGCATAAAAACCATATGACCAGATTCTAATTCCAACATATGCACACCACATCCTGCATATAACTTCCAGCGCTGAATCACCCATTGCATTTGATCCCTCCATATACCCGAAACAGGAGCATGAGGAGGTGCATCCAACATCAGCTTAAGATCAGCCCAGATACGCAGACCAGTCCATGAAGACACAGCCATAGGGTCAAAAGGCATACTAGAATCCACAAATCCATATAAGGCCATAAGATCCATACGATCAGCCCAAGACAACACACCCTGTAAACCCGAAGCCAAACGCACAGACCCATCACTCAAAGTAATTCTATGGGATACCACACCAGGAAGAGTTGTGGAACGCTCAACCGTGTAACCAGTAATGTTCCCATTTCCCAAAGGTAAGTCAGAATCACTGTCAGAAGCCGCATCAATCAAATTCTCAGGATCACGCTTCTCATAAGGGACTGTCTTACCACGGCGAACACGTCGAGCTTGTTTCAGGCGAAGCGAACGTCTAGGTGTGGAATCACTTGGCGTGGGTTCAACCTTTAACTTGACCTCAGCAGCAGCAGTGGGAGCAGGATAAATAGACAATGGATCAATAGGAGCTGCATCAGAAGCAGGAAGTGGTTGAGTTCCAGGAACCGGTGGTGATGGGAATGGCAGATCAGGTGTAGCAGTTGTGGTGGTTGTAGTAGCAAAGGTGGTGGTGGTAACAGGTCCAGCAGACTCATAGGAGCAACCAAAGGAGAAGTAGAAGTACCAACGGAAGTAGCAACAAAACTCGAAGGACTAGCAACAGAACCAGGAGTAGGAGCAGAGGAAGGACCAGTAGGAACAGCAGGCGAAGAAGAAGTCACCACACGAGGATGATAGATAAATCGTTCCGAAATAGGTTGACTCTGACGCTTCACCATACGTTCATAAAGTTCCTTGAGCTCATCAAAAGTTAAAGCCCGAACCCGGTCCCACTTCTAAGGAGCATTAAAATGAGCAGCAGACTGATACTTCACATAGCGCTGCATCTGCCTGCGCTCCTCAGTCCTTGATAAAGGTCTGTTCCTTCTCTTTTCCCGAAGCTGTGCAGCAAGGGCCAACTGTTGCTTGCGCATCAATACCATGGCTCTCGGAATACAATTGTTCTCCTCAACATCATCACCCAAAAGATCTGTAAACTGAGCATAATCCCTTGTGAGAATAGTCAACACCTGCATCCAATCACTATCACTCCAATGCATGGCATCGTGCTGAACTTGTTCATGCCTCCACTGTCAAAGCTCCTCTTCTGCAGCCCTTTCAGCCTCATCAATCTCAGCTTGGATCCGACGAGAAGCCTCCTCACCTAGCCTTTCCTCTTCAAGCTGTCGACGGGTACGCTTGCGAGATGGTGATGGAGCATCAGTCATTGGGGCCTTGCCCTTTGAATCATGGGAGGGACCAGCATTGGAACCAGCAGCAGGACCAGAATCACCATCCATAGGAGTGGGAATAGCACCAGGAGAAGGAACACTAGAGGATGTCGGAGGAACCGGCAAATCATCATACACTTTATCAGCAAAGGCAACCTTTGCCAATAATGTCAAACCATCCTCAACCTGCTCCGTACCCTCCTCATCAGAATCTGAATGGATCACATGCTTCTTTCAGCATCGTTGCTGAGTTTCCAAAGCTTTGATGCGATCAGCCAGAGGAAGAACAAACTCCCTAGTAAGTTTCCGGAGTTGGTTCAAATCAGCTTCCAATGAAACCATGCTCTCATGATACCTGCGCATAAGATCAAGTAAAGACATAAGTGTAGTAGGCTCCTCCGCCTGCCCACCAAGAGAACTTGGGTCAGGGAAAGCGTCATTGGAGCCTGAAGCAACATATGGGTCAACCTGTGGAGTACTAGTACCAAAAGGTTTATCAGCTGAGTGTGGAGCAGGACTATGAGGTGGAGTCTTCACAAATGGAGACTTGTGTGGTGCTGAAGAAGGACCAGCCTTGGAGGGGGATGGTTTTTCAACCACCACCTCCGCAACCAGCTCCTCCTCAACCACATGAGAAGGACCACCAGTAGGAGCCTCCTCCTCCATCGGGTCATCATCAATCACAACAAACTCAGGAGCCTCCTCCTCCTCACCCATAGGACCCTGAGCCAGTCCCAACATGGCCTCAGTCAGGGGCCTCCACTCCCCAGTAAATCCATGGACCATATTGTAATACACTTTTGCAGTAAGGTTAGACGGCACATGCTCAGTCCTATCACGAGGAATGCAAACCAGTATTTTCTGAAGAAACCTAGGATACATAAGAAACTTCTTTCTAGAACCAGCATTAGATAGATTACTAACCATCCCCTCAAATAGATAATGAGAAAAGTTAAAAACTCTACCCTGGGCTAAGCAAATAAGACCAGTAGCCAAAGGAGTAGGGAAAGCATCCCAACTCCCAGACTTGGGACTCATACAATGGATTAGAAAGTGCACCAGAAGCTTCCATTGGGGGGAAAACCTATTTTTCTGGAAGTTAAACTTCCCCCCATGTTCGTATCCTAAAGCAGCCATCCCCTCCAATACCTTCGAATTGGGGATGGATTCAACACCACCCTCATCTTGAAGATGAAGAGAAGATCGAATAGAAGCCTCAGTCACCGCGTACGAACGTCCATCTATGGTAGCATGGAGTGAACGTGGACGACCAACAACAACCACAAGACGAGCAGACGCCCAAAATTTACGAATAACACTATCATAAATAGTAGGACATACAGTAAACGCAAACCTTAGGTTGGAAGCTTCAATGAAATCCAGAATGTTAGCAAAATGTTCACGATGTGGACCATCACCCAGATAAGCAACTCGGTTGTGAGCAGGTTGGTAAGCAAGAGCAACCATGGATCTTGATTAATTGATGGAAGAAGGATTTTGGTTAGGGTGGAGATAGTAGGAGCGGTTTTGTGTGTGTGTTGATTGGAATGAGTGAGTCAAGAGGTTAAGTTGACCATTAATAAGGAAAATAGTAATTGTTCATTAACCCCTATTAATGGGGGGTTGCCCTTTCAAATTTAGACATAATTTCATAGTAACCACTTGCCCTTTATAACATAATTACCAACTCTCAATTTACCATAGTGAAGTAAAAATGTAAATACCAGGATTGGGAGCGTTGACCAAAAGTCAAAGCACACAATGGTCAGACCAGGAGCAAAACGTGATTAACAAAGGACAAAAGGAATGAACAGTATCCCAGACCAGTACCAGGAGCCAATCACCACTTGACAAGGAAAAATTTTGAACCACCAGAAGCCACCAATTATGACTAGAAGCTGACCAATGAGGACCAGAAGCCAGTCATGTAAGACCATATCCACCAGAAGTGAGCAAAATCCTCCACCAGAAGTACCACACACTACCAGAACCAATAAAATATGTTGTTAAAATCTATCAATACGTTAGTCTGTCCTAAGAATATGTACACAAAGCCTCCCCTTAGGCTTAGCCTCCCATCAATCCTAGACCTCAAGGATTGACCATCCCAATGTGAACCACCAAGTGGTTAAACCGAGGACCATCAAAGGCTTTAGTCAGCAAATCAGCAACATTATCATCCGTATGAACCTTAAGAACCTAAATCAGCTTCTTCTCATTGGCATCCCGTATAAAATGATGCCGAATTTCAATATGCTTCGTCCGCTGATGAAAAACAGGATTCTTCACAATGCAGATAGTGCTTTGATTATCAATAAAAAATTTGGTATTCATAAAATTGAAACCATAATCCAACATCTGATTTTGGATCCACAAAACTTGTCCATAACAACTAGCAGCAGCAACATATTCAGCTTCTATTGAAGAAGTAGATACTATTGTCTGTTTCTTGCATTGCCATGAAATAAGTCGACGGCCCAAAAACTGACAACCACCAGTAGTAGACTTCCTGTCATTATTAGCACCAGCATAGTCACTATCACTATAGGCTTCTAGAACAAAAGGTGATTCTCTAGGATACCATAAGCCCAGTTTAGGTTGAGCCTTGATATACTTGAAAATCTTTTTCACTGCATTTAAATTCGAAACAGTGTGGAGTCACCTGGTGTCTAGAACAAGCACTTACTGCAAACATGATATCCGGACGTGATGCAGTCAAATACATGAGGGAGCCAATCATAGACCTGTACATGTGAACATTGACCGGGGGGTCTGGCTCATTCTTAAGTTTAATTTTAGCAACTTCATAAGGAGTCGCTGCTGGTCTAAGAGGATCCATGTCAAACTTCTGAAGAATCTCATGAACATATTTATCCTGACTGATGAAAATCCCATCCGATTGTTGCTTGACCTGAAGACCAAGGAAGAAAGAAAGTTCTCCCATCGCACTCATCTGAAATTTGCCTTTCATCAAGTGTTCAAACTCATCACACCATTCCTTCCTAGTAGAACCAAAGATAATGTCGTCCACATAAACCTGAACAAGGATAATGTCCTTGGTATTCCTCCGAAGAAATAGTGTTTTGTCAATAGTACCCCTTCTATAGCCATTCTTTAACAAGAAAGTGGAAAGACGCTCATACCAAGATCTAGGAGCCTGATGTAATCCATAAAGAGCCTTGACCACCTTGTAAACTTTCTTGGGACGAAGTGGATCTACAAAGCCCTTAGGTTGAGTGACATACACCTCCTCGTCAATTTTTCCATAGAGAAATGCACTCTTGACATCCATCTGAAACACTGTAAAGCCCACATAAGAAGCAAAAGCCAAAAATAGACGAATGGCCTCTATCCTTGCAACCGGAGCAAAAACTTCAGTGTAGTCAATGCCCTCAATTTGAGTGTGTCCTTGTGCGACAAGCCTAGCTTTATTCCTTACGACAATTCCCCGTGCATCCTTCTTGTTCTTGAGAATCCATTTGGTATTGATTGCTGACTTTCCATCTGGTAAGTCAACCAGAACCCAAACATTCTGAAACAAGAATTGCTGCATTTCCTCCTGCATAGCCTCCACCCAACTTTGATCCTCAAGTGCATGAGAAACCGACCGAGGTTCCACATGATAAAGAAAACAAGCAAACAAACAGTGTTGAAAGTCCTTATGATTATTACGCTTTTGATCTTCAATATAGCTCACAAGAGCATGATGATCAGACGAGGCCTTCTTCTGCATTTTGCGTGACTTGACAGTAGAACCAGGATCTCCAATGATTTGAGTGGTAGGATGATCTTTGTGTGATTGCAAAACTAGATTGGAAGAGACCTCCACTTCTGGTGCCAAGTTACTGAGATCACCAACAAAGTCAGCATCATATGAGGCCGTGTTGAAAATCCCATCTACAGGTTGTTTATGAATATCATCCAACTTGGTAGAAGACTTCTTTTGATGGTTCCCCAAATCAGAAGGACTGGAGAAACGAGTATTGGAACCAGACTCACTAGCCGGAGTACCAGTAGGTGATAAGCTAGCACTAGGAGCAGAAGCTGGAGTACCAGGAGCAGCTTTGTTAGTAGGATCATTCAAGGGAAACTCAAAACCACCTTGATCAGCTGCTGTAGTAGCCTCTTGTTGTTGTTTCAGTAGAGTGTCAAGAGCTACTTGGGAATCCGGTACATCCAATGGAGTTGCATCACTAGGAGGAGTAGGAGAGACGGTGGTGGAGTAGGATGGAACCATAAAAATGTCATCCTCATCATCTGAATCAGAAAGATTAGAAGGAACACCAGTACTAGAAGTTGCAAACACTTGTGGTCCTGCATCATGGTTAGTTTTGAAACGAAAATATCCTAACGAATCACTAAGATAGTAAAGATCAAAATACCATTCAGGACCCTTGCCTTGGATGTTTGACTTCTCTTCAAAATACCTGAGATTTATAGTTTCAATGATCCGCTTGGTTTGGAGATTGTAGACACGATAAGCCTGAGAATGAGCTGAATATCCCACTAAGTATCCTTCATCTGCCTTGCCATCAAACTTCCCCAAATAATCACTAGTATTCAGAATGGTGACTGGACACCCAAAAGGCTTCAAATGAGCAATATTAGGAACTTTGCCCGTGAGCAGCTCATAAGGAGTCTTCTTGTGAGGATTGGTAATAGAAACCCTATTCAAAACATAACTTGCAGTATTAACAGCTTCTGTCCAGAACATGGTTGGTAGCTTGGAATCGGCAAGCATAGTTCTTGCTGCTTCTATTAGTGTCCTGTTCTTTCTTTCTGCCACACCATTCTGTTGAGGAGTCCTCACTGCACTATAATCTCTTCTGATGCCCTTAGCATTACAAAGTGCGATGAGGTCTTTATTTTTAAACTCGGTTCCATTGTCGCAACGAATACCTTTAACTTTCTTGGACAACTGGTTCTCTATCAGGGTAAGAAAATCTCTAAGAATTGAGTAGGTCTCACTCTTGGCAGCCATGAAGAACACCCACGTAAACCTGCTATATCCATCAGTTACCACCAGACAGAATTGCTTGTGGTCAATGCTTCTAATGGAAGTAGGACCAAATAAGTCCATGTGTAGTAGCTGTAATGGTTTAGTGATAAGACTAAGAGCAGTAATGGCCTTGAAGGATGCTTTGTGCTGTTTGCCTTTGCTGCAAGCAATACAATTTATATCATTTCTAAACGACTTGGGAGGTAAACCAGAGACCAGGTTCAGATTTGCAAGTTTGTGAATGGTCTTGAAATTTACATGCCCCATATTTCTATGCCATTGAGTGGCTTCATCTTCTGAAGCCTTAGCAACCAGACATGCTAGCTGACCAGTAGGATTGACTTCATTCAGCTTGATACTATAGAGATTGTGTCTTCTAGGGATTCTGAGGAGAACTTGTGAGTCATCCGGAAGCTGAAAGTCTTTGGAGAGCACAAGTGCATCAGTATCGGTGAAGAGAACAAACTGCTTCTTGTCACAAATCTGAGAGACAGATATCAAGTTGAAATGCTGAAGTGCTTCCACGTAGTAGACCTACTCAAAATTTAGATTTGGCGTCTTAATTGTTCCTTTGCCAGAGATTCTGCCTTCACCTCCACCAAAATAGACCTTGCCTCCATGAAATGGTACAAAGTTAGAGAGAAGACTTTTATTTCCAGTCATGCTCTTGGAGCAACCACTATCAACAATGCCTAGACTAAGATCTTGGTATGGAGTAACCTACAACAACAAGATAATAAAAATGCAAAAGTTAGTGTCTTAAGGGGACCCAAACCTTTTCAGGTTTGAGCCTGCCTTGTGGATCTTTAGTAGAGCGCCAAAAAGATTGATGAGATCCACCGTTGTTCCTTGGTTGCCAATGCATCATATGGGTATTGTTATTTGACCAAGGACAACCTGCTGAGGGCTTAACAGCAGTTCCCAAACTTCCCAAACCAAAATACGTGTGGTCCATATTATGTGGATAAACTGGATTAAAATTTTGAAAGTAATTACTAGTGGTTTGTAATCCAATGTTTTTCCAAAGATCAGGAACTAAAGGAGAGGACCTTCTAGAAGAAGAAAACGATTGAGCACTAGGATTAAGTCTTCTAGTAGCATATGGGGCAGCTCCTGGTGGACCAGGAGCAGGAAAAGCATGATTAACATAAGCATGTGTGTCATAATAATCACAATCTTTAATTAAATGAAAGGCACTGCCACAAACAAAACATGTTTTGAAAGACCTTTTATTAGAATGAGATTGTTTCATAATGCCTACTTTATTACACACAATTCTAGGAGAAACATTCTTCCTAGGACTCAATAAACTAGGACCAGACACACTTGACATAACAGCAACTCTTTCTTCACACTTCCTAGCACCAGTAACAGCATGATCATTCAACTTGGAACTTGTAGGTCTTGACTCTTCACTTGAACCACTAGATGCAGAGTCACTGGCTTTGTCACTGAAAGTACATGAGACAAAGCCATTAGTATTAGTAGAACTTGTTGGGGACTCAAGCATCTGTGATCCATCCAAGTCATTATGCCATGAAGTGGGCATAAAAGTTCCAGTAAGAGGAGGAGGGACAACATGCATTTTTGCTGCTGGTTTAAACCTATTGTAACTAGGTTTTCCCTCATCCTCTTTGTCGGCATCGAAGACACTTGAAAAAGATAAATCAAATACATCCTCTGAATCAATATATTTTTCAAATCCTAAACCTCTTTTAGTTCTACCAGACATGCTACTATCAATTAATTTTGAAAGATTTTTAGGTGCCTTTTGCCATTTTTCAAATCTTAGCATTGTAGCATCTAATTTTCCTTGCATCTCCTCTTTTTCTTTGATACTAGCATCTCTTACTGTTTCTGTATATTTAAGCATATTCGTCGTGTTTTCTAAATCGATGCTTAGTATCCTTATTTTATACTCATATGCACGTTGAGTATCTTGTAACCACCTCTTTTGTTGTTCCAATGTGTTTAATGAAGCCTTATAGGCTTGTACCTCTAAAAAGTACTTATCATTTTGATCATTTACTTCATTAAATTGGGACAACAATTCTGAGTATTTATCATGACAACCAAGAGGACAATGTTGTACCTGAGGTGAGATGCCCATAAGAGCAAACTCGTCTGCTTCTTCTGCATTAGAGAGATTCCCAGCAATCATTGCAAACACGTCAGTCGAGGACTCGGCTGATTCCAGAGTAGAAGCCTAATGATCATTCCAGTTGACCATAGAGTCAACAGATACCAATGCCTTCTTGTCATCTTTTATCTCCTGAACCTTGAAAGCGGAGTACCTGCTCTTCTCCTGATCATTCTTGCTAGGGCACTCCCTTGCAAAGTGTAGTTATAGCATCGAATCTTGATTCTGTCGAATCTTGCTGGCTCCCGAGGGTTGTAATTAAATTTTCGACCTGCTTTCTTCTCAAACTTGTGAACCCTTAGAGTAAGCATGGCCATCTGCCATTTAAGATCCATTTCATCCAGGTCAAGTTTATCGACCTGTTTGAAGTCATCAAAAGCAAGTTGTTGTTGAGCATCAACATCAGCCACAAAAGAATGGAGAACAACTTCTACCATACTACCAGACTTGGCAGTAGGATCAGGAGCAGAAGTATGCTGAAAGGAGACAGTATTGCTTGGGCTACTTGCATATGACATGGGACTAGATGCCATAGAACTCACAAAGGCAGAATTTGCAGGAGTGGGAAAAGAGTCACTCGAAAATCCTCTCACATGAGGTTTGAAAGTTCTGAGCTTATGAAACAGATCATCAAAGTTGAGATAGTCAATCCCACCTTTGGCTTTGAGAGAGATCACAACCTGATTCCATGAGTAAGGTAAGGCTTTAAGAAACCTTGCATTAATATCACCATCATCAGGCTTTGACTGAAGTTGATTCAACTGGCTCAATATCTTCTAAAACCTATCATACCCTTGATGTAGACCTTCAGTTTCTGAGATTTTGAATTCTGTGAATTCATCTCTCAGCATGGATCTTCGCATTTTCTTTGACTCCTCATTCCCACCAAACCTTGCTTTTATGCCATTCCAGATCTCTCTGGCATCATCCAAATGGTAGAAGTCACCCATGTGATCTTCAGGAAGAGATTGAAGCAAAATCGTTTTTGCTTTGACCTCCTTCTGAATAGCTATGATTTCTTCATGAGATTTAGGGTCAAGAAGGGTAATATTACCATTCTTGTCTCTTCCAGTAAGCTTCCTGCTGTTCCCATTCAGAATGATCTTCCAAAGATCTTGATCAGTATTGGTGATCCACCATTCCATCTTCATTGCCCAGTTATCATATTCACCCTTTTTCAGATGAGGGAATTTACCATTCGTGTTTGAGACCGTAGCAAGGATCTGCTGAGGTTGCACAATTTTAGGAGTGCTGTCTTCTCCTGTTTGAGTAGAAGTTGAGGCAGACATGATAAAAAAAATGTCAGTAATAAGAAAACTTGATTCTTCTTGTATAGAGACCCTCCCAGGCTCTGATACCACTTGATGGGTCTACTAGATGTAGATCTTGCAGCCTGTCAGGACCGGTGAATGACTTCTGTAATCACAAGTCAAATCACAAAGAGACTCTATACACAATATGAATGTAGAATACAAATATAATCAAGAAGAACAAAATAACTATAAAGACTTGATCCCTTCTAAGGATTTCTAATATTGATAATGACTAGAACTACGTTTGGTGAAGGTGTACATAACCCTTCTGCCTAAGGTTCCTTTTATACTACAAGGAAACCCTAATACAACATTAAAGAAAACGTGTAAAACTGATATGCATATCCTTTCCTAATATATCTCATGCATATCCTAACAGAATATTAAGTAAATAATAAAGTTTGACTTCGACTAGGACCAGGAGCAGGACTTGCTCCTACTACGACTAGGACCAGGAGGAACTACATACCTCCTAGTCTACCTATTACATTTAACTATTACAATGGTCCTAACATAGATGAAATTTTGTCCTCAAACATGGATTGCCTCTTCTCGGCTTTAATCATTTCTTGCTTAATCTCATGTTGCCCTTGTGCCATTTTTTGTTGGTTTTGTTGTAACCTAGTTACATTTCCTTCCATATTGTTTGTATGGATTTTAAGCTTATTTGCTAACTCATTTTTCAACTCTTTTTTCAAGTCGTTCTTAAACTCGGATCTTAGGCTAATGATTTCTCTTTGAATGTTGTCAAACCTAGCATCATTTCCATTAGCGTATTCAACAAATTCATTTGGAAGATCTTTCAAAGTTTGCAAACTTTTGTTGTTGTTTTGAAAATCACTTTGATTGTTGTTTGAAACTTGATTATTAGCCCCTTGATTACCATAGTTTCCCTTGTAATTGTTTTTGAAACCAACTTGATTGTTGCGATAGTTGTTGTTAGCATTTTGATTTGAACCAAAACCCGGTGGAGTCAATTGATTAGAGCGGGCAACTTGACTGTTTTGGTTGTAAGTTCCTGTGGCCGCATAGGCACTCGAAGTGTTACCACCGTTGGTAATGCACTCGGAGAAATCATGACCTCCACCACAATAAATGCATGAAACCTCAACCGCTTTAGTCGTAGCGGGAGCACTTGGTTCTCCAACTTTGAATTCAATTAGAAGACCTTTAAGCTTATCAAAGATTTTGTTTTCCAAGTTTGCCTCAATTTGGCAAGCATCGATGGTAGTAGACAAAGAAGATGAAGCCGAAGACGAAGCCTTACGAACACTAGACGTGTTACGAGGACTATACACCTTAGATCTATTCTTAATAATAACCAAAGCTTCCTCAACCGTTTTACACAAAACATTACCACCCGTGGCAGCATTTAAATAATCCCTTTCATGATCATTAAGTCCATTGTAAAACGTGTCAATTTGATGCAAATCGGAAAAACCGTGATGAGGACACTCATGTAACATTCCTTAAACCTATTCCAAGCCGTTGAAAAACTTTCATTAAATTCTTGTGAAAATTTTGAAATCTCGTTTTTCAAATGCGTAGTCTTAGAGGGCTGAAAAAATTGGTTCACAAACTTAGACACGAGATCCTTCCACGTCAATATAGAATTGGGTGGCTATTTCTCTAACCAAATGTTAGCGGGCCCCGCTAAGTAATACGAAAAAAGCATCATCTTAATCGAGTCATTAGCAACATCCTTAAATTTACAAGTAGCGGTAAGACAATTGAATTGGCGGATATGGTTGTGTGGGTTGTCCTTCTCATCACCACGGAATTTGTTGTTTTGGATCATCGACAACAAACCCGATTTTACTTCAAAATTCTCCGCAAGGATAGCGGGGATTACAATAGCCTCTCCGTTACCCTCGGTGGGTGCTTGAAGTAACTCCATCATAGTTCGATTCGCCATGGTTGGTTCTTCTCTTACAATGGGTTCGTCAATAGGAGACTCCTCACTAGAAAGATTAGGAGTAGGTGTTGACTCCTTTCGGTTTTTTCGTTTAGGTGCACGTCTTGCTTGATTACGAGTAAGCATAAACGTCACGTAGAACGTGGGGGTGAGCAAAGAAGATTCTTTTTGGTGTTTTGTATTTTTTCAAATTTTTTTGTGGTTTTTGATTGTTTTTACTTTTTTTTGGATTTTTGTGATTGTATTAAGTAGACCAAAATCTACAAATCTCCTCCTTAATCAAATCTCTTGATTAAAGAAGCCTCAAGGAATAAAAACGATCACGTGAAGTGAACGCCTTCGATGACTTTAGAACGTTCGTGGAACACCAAAACGTTCAAGAGGGTTTAATCAAATGAAACCAAGAAAGTATATATGATACTTAATAATACTTTGGGCGGCAAAACCCTCGATTAGCTCTCAAAATCAAATACTCACAAGCAAGCGGGGAAACGAGGCGGCGCGAAGCACTTAAGAGCCTTTTTCCTTAGGGTATATTTTATAACACCCGCCTTATACCCACCTTATAGTTTGTATTTTTCAAAATCGAGCTTCACGAAAGTATTTATCTATTTTTGCCTTTTCTTTCTTGTTTGAGATTCGAATACAATGATTGGGTAATGACCTCCCAAGTCATGGTTGTGTTTTCACACTTTTGGAGTACTTGTGAATTTATTGTTCTACGTATACAATATAGTAATAGTATTCACACAAAAACGAAAAACCGATAATACGTATTAGTAGAGTGCTACTAATACAAATAGATATTATGGCCATATATAAAAACAACAATTTCCAAATCAAAACACAACACGCCTCCCCGGCAGCGGCACCAAAATGGTGGTTGTAATTTTACACTTGTTTAGGAAAACAAGGTAATTAGGGTAAGCGTTAACAAGTGACTTAGGAAAATCAAAAGTTATGACCCAAAGTGGGGATCGTTCTCAAGGAGGCTAGTGTGTTGTGTAGAGAGATGATTAATTATGTGATTATATGATTATGAGAAAAGAAAATAGAAATGAGATAAGAAGAGAATGACGGTTACGAAGACGAATTAAACTAAGACGAAAGGTCATTCACGTAAAACCATAAAAAGTACCAAATTAAAAATTTACTCTAAAAATTCCTAGAAAATTGCAATAAATCCTAAATAATGTAATTAGAGTTTACAAAAAAAAATCAACCCAAACCTTTTATTTAATTAAATAATGATTTTTTAATGCTAATTAAAGCCCTAAAAACCAATTTATTAACTAAAAGCCCTAAATGAGATTTTTTTTCAATTGTAAACCTCTAAAATACCCTAACTTAACTTAAAACTATTTTTGAAAATTTTAAAATTTAATTAAAACTATTTAAAAACTATTAAAATTAAAATAATTATAAAAATTAATATAAGGACAATATAAATATTCTAAAAGTTGTTAAATTCCTAACTTAATGTATTTAACCTAAGAAAAAATTTAAAAACTTGAAAAATCTAAATTTTAATTTTTAATAATAAAATAATAATAAATAATACTGAAAATCCAAAATTTATAAAAAATTATAAAAACTTGCAAACTAGCTTAATTTAACCTAAATAACACAGAAATGAACCTAAAATTACAAAATACCCCTAATGGGCCTTCAAATGGGCCAAAAGTTTAAACAGTCACCTTAATGGGCTTGTTAAGGTCCAATAAGAAAAATGTTTTCCAATTAAGCCCAAAAACTCCTATCTGACTCAAAATTTGATTATGAACACAATATTTTAAAGGCCCAAAAGCTGAAAATGTGAAATAAGCTGGCTTATATCAAACAGCTTATTTTTAATGGGCTTTTTGGCCCATTAAGCTATAAGCTGATGCCATAAGCTCAAATTAGACACACAAGCTTCTTTTGAGTTACTTAAGACTTCTGTAAAAAGAAATTTGAAAAAAGTCCAAGGAATAAGCCTGAAAATGCAATAAGCAATCTACACAAAACGACAAAATAGTCGTTTTCGAGTTCTAGGCCACCCCAAGAGCTGATTCAAGTTTCAAAAGTTTTTAAATGACTTAACTAAGCTTAATCAACAAAAATTTTTCAAATAATTTCACTCAATAAGCTGAAATAAGCAAATAAGCACTTATGAAAAAGTCAAATTAGTTGGTTTTCTAGCAAAAAGTCAAAGTCAAAGTTTAATAAGCTCCAGTTCAAACAAATGGGTCAAATAAGAAAGATTGATCACAAAAAATAAGTTGTTGCAGGTCTGGATAAGCCAATATGGCTTATTAATAAGCTGAATGCAAAATTACACTAGCAGGGGCTAGTTTTGGATGTTGAGCAGTGGAAACTTTTTCCACTGCTTGACTTGTTTGACTTTTTGTCTTTAGTGACTTTTTTGGAGATTCAAGTTACACAAAGGCACCCAAATGATCAGTGGATCAAGAGGACTCAAATACAACAAAGATATCACAATCACAATCAGCCAATTAGTACAGTTTAATCAAAACATCACCAGATATGCACTAGACATGAACACATAAGCAATTATGAACTTATAAGTTGTTTTAGCAAATTTCAGCCGACCAAATTGCACCAAAAGCATACACAAGCTATTATAAACTTAAATGAACAATTTTAAACAGGTTTCATGCAATGGCTTAAAGCCTAAATCAAGATTCAAGCACAAATAGGTTATTGATGAACACTAACACAAGTAGATTTTACTTTTGCTGATGCACTTGACCAACAAGCCAGATTCAATCACTCAAATCTATCACATATGTTGTATAAACAATGATTAAACAACTTTCAGCCCTAAGCATGCATAGATTCTAGATTTTACCAAAATCCTAGGTAAAAAACAATCAAAATCAATGAGATATAGCACAATGTATGATTCAAGGTTTCAAACCCAAAAACTTGCAGCAATATGCACTCAACCAAGCCAATAACAGATAACAAGCACAAACACAAACTTTTAACCACACAATAACAACTTATGATCTCAAACAGGTAATCCCAAACACCTTTTAACTTTTCAAAATCTAATTTTTAAATCAAAAGTGTTATCCAAGACCACCCAAGCCCAAATAAGCACAATAACAGATTAGATATGCAGATTTAAGCAAGATTAGACCATAAAATCAGCAAGAACACAAGTCACACACAAAATCACCAAAAATCCAAATTTTTAATAGATTTTGGGTAAGATGATGTGTACCTCATGGATGTACATCCACACCCACGAATTTTAAGCTTATGTACTAGCAAGAATAAGTACAAGCTTCCACAAACAACCCTTCTAAGAAGCAACAAAGTTAGAAGCAAAATAGTAAAATCAGAAAAGTGGAAAATCCTTGATTAATGCAACCCTTAGTTCCCAACACTTGATTATCCCCATGTTATAAGCTTCACCACACCTTGATAACACAATATCAGGATGCTATGATCAGCCTTATAGCCCAAGAATTCCAAGGTTTGAACTAGACTTAGCAAAATATCAAGAAAAGTGGAAAATGTGCAAACTTTTGCACACTCCTTTTGAAGACAGGTTTAGGATTCAAGAACAATAAACAATAAACAATAATAAGCAGATTAATAGAGTGGCACTTGAGTTTTCTTCACCAAATTCAAACACATTTCATTAAGATAAATATGTGATTTACAGATATGTGAACCAAGGAAAATTCAAGAGCAAAGCTTAATGTTCTTAGTCCTATGCCTTATATAGGCTACAAGTGATGACTAGAATGTAATAAAACGTGAACCCTAATGCAGTAGAAGTCCCAAAATTCCCCTTGAGTAGCTTGAGTTTCTTGGCATCATGTGAAGAGAATTGGCTGTTTGTGTGAGGTGTCATAGCTGCAAATGTGATCAAAGGCTTAGAAGAAAGCTTAGGATTGAAGCCAAATCTTGGGCGTTGGATTTGCTGGCCATTTCGGCATTTTCCCCAAAGGTGGTGTAGAAGGGTTTATCATATGAGCTGGTATGGTGACGTGGCCAAGGGTTTAAGGCGGGGTTGTGTTTAGTCTCACCTTAATCACAAATCTGGAGTGAATTAAGGGGTATTATCAAGTATTAAGCAAATACCCAAATTTGCTTATGAACTTCAAGAACACAGGTTTGATCTTCTTTTGTGTTTAAAAGGGGTGTTTAGCGCCTTAATTAAATAATTAATTAAGGTTTGGTTAGATGGTTGTGAGTGGAAGATGATGTGGAGCCAGGGAGAGCTCCCATTGGTGGGTTTGGTTGAGTGGGACACGTGTCTTCATGACACTGGTTAAGGTAACTATCATGTCTTGGTAGCTTACTCCCCTCATCTTCTATTCTCCTTTCACTTTGTAAATAATACACCCAAATCCGTTTTCCTTTGTAAATAAAGTTTTGGTTTACACACTTTTGCCCCAAATACTTTTCCAAAGTATTTTCAGGGGTATTTCTTGCCAATTCTTGATTCTTGAAGGACTGATTTGGCACTTTATTCATAGAATATGGTCTTGACTTGTTTGTTTGACTTCTTAGAGGACTGAAGTTGCCAAGTCATGATTAATGAGGGACCATTTTTGTCAATTCTTCAAAGTCAAGGGTCCTTTTGGTAATTTTGATATTTTCAAAGGACCAAACTTGTATTTTCTTGTAACTTGGAGTCCTTCTTGGTATGTTTGACTTTGAGGAGGGTTAATATTGACATTTTAGTTTTGATGAGGGAATAAAATTGCCAATTCTTCAAAGTGGAGGGCCCTTTTTACAATATTGATAAACTTTAGGGACCAATCTTGTAATTATGAAGATACAAGGGTATAAAGTTTCAATTATTCAATATTGGAGGACCCTTCTTCATAAATCTTCAAATCTTCAAGGGTTTTCTTTGGAAAATTCTTCATTAGGGCTTGGTTCAATGTGCGGCTTCGTTTCTCGTGTTCGTTTTTGCATGATTCTTGTGAGCTTTTGTCATTTTCTCAATATCTGTACCTAAAATACACAAGCAACAAACACAAGAATATATTGGGGTATTTTCATGATATTTTATGCATTTTAAGCCCTTTTTGGACGATGAGACTATGTATAAAAGCAGTCTCATCAACGATCTACAACATTGATAAGTCACGTCCAACTTATGATGTTGTTCTTTTCTCTTGGACGTCCTGGGCCACACAACAATAGAAAATGAAGAGTATATGTGGACCATACGCTAAAAACAAATTCTCCATAGCATCTCACATGAAACTTGGGCCACAAATAAACAAATCAAGTAGGAAATTGACTAGTTGTTATGTTAGTCCCTTTCCTAGTTTAGTCCCTTTTCCTCCTACAACATGTGCTACGATCATAAACTTTAATTGCCTTTTAACCAATGTATTGCAAAAATTGCTCCACACTTACGTGAACAGCTAGACCACAATGCATCTTTTTCTCTTTTGGTCGTGTGAACACAAACACAAAATTGTAAATCAGCGTGTGAATACATTCTGCCTATTCTTTTGCTTTCCTTGTGTGAACACTCTTTTCTTTGCTCCAATTACAAACATGAACCACACGAGTAGCTTTATACCAAGACCATTAAGAATCAACAGTACACTCCATGTCACAATCAACTTTTAAATCGAGCTGTATAATCCTTTTTTACAGTACTATCATTCTTGTGAACATGTACTCCAAAACAGAAACGCATCTCACATCTTGATCAGAATTTGCTGCTTCGTTTGGGTGGTTGGTTATAGACACCCACATTCTAGTGTCTAGACACCTTTTTTAACATTTAGTCTTTCAACACTGTCACTTAAACTATCACACTGCTAATATACAGTATGTGGAATCCTAGATTTTGAGACTCAAACAGCCTAAACTGTTTATCTAGGATGATCAATTATACATATGAATTAACATAGCGGAATTGCACAATTAATCATGAACAAGATGTTTAACAAAGATGAATTTCCTAAAGGGTTTGTATTATTTGATTAACACAAACCACTCTAGGCATGTATACATTGAATCTCATGCCTAGAGATCAAAGACTCTGTAGGTTACATTGTGAATGGAAGATATGAATAAACCTACGGTCTGGTGTTCCTTTTGAAACTTAAGGAACCCAAGGATACATGGAAAATAACTAAAGTAATAATGACTAAATCAAAACTGACTTACTCATACTTATCACATATGGTAGTGGAAAGTACTTCAGCAGTGGGAATACATAGTAGGGGGAACAAGTCCTCATTGTCCACCAGCTTGAAGTTTCACATAATGCCATATTTGGTCCTTCTTGTTTCCATGGTGATTTAACTCATCAACTTTTGACCCAACAATATTCCCCTAGTTGATGATGTCAAAACACTTCCCCTTAAGCATACAACACCAAGGATCAACAAGCTGCACATTCTTTGTAAACATCTTCCCATTTTTGACATGATCAAACAGGGGTCTTGTATGTGAGCAGCCTTGATATCAACTACCACTAACCAATACCATACTTCTAACCCAAGTATTCCACTTTTCAAAATACCCTCCATGAAGCACATAGGATGGATGATCCTAATAAAAATGATTTTGAGCAGTAGATACTTACATTAGTTGTGGTAATACCAATGAGTAGTAGCAAAAAATCTTCAACTCAATGCCATATGCAAATGATTAACATTTTAACAAATGAGCTTCCCCTTAAGGTGTGCTAACCATTTCTTTTGACAAAAAGTGTAAGTGTCAACCATAAGAAGCAAACGAAGAACTAACTACTTGAAGAGACAAATACCGTGTAGTACCATCCATGAAGATCAGTACCAGAAATTAGCATGTAGTACTTTTTGAAAAATGACCACACCAGTAGATGAACCAAGCAGTAGTAAGTTCTGAAGACCAACATTGTTATGGTTGAATAGAGCAAATAAGAACGACTTTTGTCAAGAATCTCGAATCTTCAAATTCTGTAGGCTTTATGTAATGATTACATATGAAGAAATCTTATTAGAACTTACTTGATGATGAAGTAGAATAACCCGAACTTGCGTTTTATATCTTGTACTAACCACGTGACAAAGAGATTATTTGTACAAAATCCTCATTTTCCTTTGAAATGAGACACTGACCACAATAACGTAACTTCTTCAAGTGATAGGACATGTGAGAATACAACACCATAAGAAAAATAACACATTCCTAGATCTTGTACCACTTTGTTACTAAGCGTTTTAAGCATAAAACACACACCCGCGAAAATCTCCTTCATCTTCTAACAACTGATAAAAACTTTTCTTCGTAACCAATAAAAATTAAATGAGCCATTATACCTTTAAACCAGTTGCTGCGAATAAATCAAACTCCAAAACACTGCTGTCCCAAAAATCAGATCTGACGGCAGGGGGAACTTTTTCAAAAACAGTGGGAATTAATGAAGGTAAGGGCAACGTAGCAGGGGAAACGTTTTCAAAAGAAAGAGGAACTTTTAATGCCACTGTTTTATTACTAACTGTGACAAACCCAAATAGAGGGATGAATTTGCAACATGGGGTAAATAACAAAAACAGGGGAACTGAAAATCACATGTTGTGTACTGTTTCTTAACCTTTTATCTACTCTTGGAGCCCATCGTAGACAATACTAGTTATTCCAAACTCCTGCTGTCGAACCATGCTTTGTGTTACTGGTAAATAATATAATCTTTGTCTGCCTGGGCCCATGAAGCAACAAAATTCTAAGGACTTTGCTGTTGTCACACGTGATGACCACACAACAAGTTTTCACGAACAAGACTTTAAATAATCACCCCACGTAAGCCTTCCATCAAAGTACTTTTTGGAAGAAAGTCCACACAAGAAAAATAGACGCACCTAAGATCCACGTGAAGACAATTGCACCTCCAAGAGAAAAAGAATTTTGCTTTCTTGATAACCAATCATATCAAAAACCCCACGTCTCCTTTGCTCGCTGAATTGGCACGTGACTCCACAACACAATAATAAATCGTCCTTGCTGTCTTGGACCACTTTGAAGATTTATGTTTTGGATCACAGTGGTTGCTTTAAATGCAATATATATGAATTTATTGTTTGCATAAATCACGATCAATATACCCATCAATCATTGTTGTAGCATTAATAAAATCACATTCACTTTTCCATCTTAATTCACGATTAAGATCATCGAGAGTGAAGAACGTGAATGAATCATTTCTATCAAATGGTAAATCTACCCATGAATATGGACAGAAAACGTTACGAGAAACAAACAGAGACCTTCCATAACAGCTTAATCACCCACCAATAATTTTAGGGATTTGAGGAATTGACCCTCTCAATAAACCCTAAACATCATCATCACCGTAGCAACAAAAATCATCAATCTAGGGTTCTTTAATCAAACCCTAAAAACATAAAAAAAACAAAAATCCAATCATCCTTTTTACCTCTTCCTTTTCTAAACTCATGCCTACAATACCCACTAATTGCATCTCAGCTAGGGTTAATCATTGATCCCGGACCAACTCTCCTTAACTAGTCGAAAAAACAATAGCAATCGATTGGTCCCGGACCAATACTCATCATTATTATCAGATGCAATCAACAGCTTTGTAAACATAAATTAAATTAGGAATAGACAAAAGAACAATAAAACCTCATCTTTTTCGTGATTAGGGGTTTCTTGAAAAACCCTAAACCAGAAACTTTAGCGACACTTTTTCTGTCACAGAACTGGCACACCATCGCTAATCTGTTGCTAAAATCGTCGCGAATTATGGACAACAGCTTCACAGCAACATGAACACGAAAAACATCTTGATCTCCAAGGTATCGAGAGCCACCCGCTCTAATACCAATTATGGAATCCCAGATCTTAAGACTCAAACAGCCTAAACCGTTTATCTAGGATGATCAATTGTACATATGAATTAACATAGCGGAATTGCACAATTAATCATGAACAAGATGTTTAACAAAGGTGAATTTCCCAAAGGGTTTGTATTATTTGATTAACACAAACCACTCTAGGCATGTATACATTGAATCCCATGCCTAGAGATCAAAGACTCTGTAGGTTACATTGTGAATGGAAGATATGAACAAACCTACGGTCTGGTGTTCCTTTTATAAATTAAGGAACCCAGGGATACATGGAAACTAAATAAAGTAATAATGACTAAGTAAAAACTAAATTATTCATACTTATCACATATGGCAGTGGAAAGTACTTCAGCAGTGGGAAATACATAGCAGGGGGAACAAGTGCTCATTTTGTCCACCAGCTTGAAGTTTCCCATAATGCCATATTTGGTCCTTTTTTTCCATGGTGATTTGACTCATCAACTTTTGACCCAACACAGTATTCATCTCTCTCTTACCCACCACCAATGCATCTCCTTCTTTTTCGTTCTAAAAACATAGAAGATTCGACATGTTTTACTGTTTTCAATTTTACTCCAAGCAGCTCCAAACGTGTATTTATGTACCAAATAACAAAAATACAGAAAAACTAGATCTAGAAGAAAAATGATTTTGGTAAAAGTTTGAGATCTGTAAATCATTCTTAGAAAGCAAGAACTGGAAACTATGAATCTATATGTGGTGGATTCATGGTGATCGATCTGACCATCGATAACGTGAGCTCCGGTGCAACCACCAGACCTTCAGATCACGCTAGAAAATGTTCAGATCTAGTGGCTCGTCAATCCATGGTGGTTTTTATAGATTGATGATGCTTAAAACATGAATGATTGTGTTAATTTTAAAGGAATATATGGTGTCGCGTCAGTTCCGGCAAGAGAGTGTGTGAGAGAGAATATAATTTTTTTAGTATTAGAGAAAAGTACAAGTGGTTGTGTTGCAGTTGCTAACAAATTATGTACGGTGTAAATGGACCTATACGTTAAAGTTGATGGTGATGTAGGGACCAATAGTCAGGGGGTGTTGAAACCCTAAAACTCGCTTCGTTTTAATAAGATGGATCTAGGGTTTTATAAGAAAAACCCTAAAAACAAATTCAAATCACATACCACAATCTGCTGTTGTTGCATCAACAACGTGAGTAACTTGTGTACGTTTGTTGGCAGCATACAATTTGAACACAATAGCAACATAAAAATCACTTGATCGACCTTCCAAGATTTTTAAGATCTAGGGTTTACTATAAGAACCCTAACTAGAATCGATCAACATTCATTCATTTCGTACAATCACAAACATTAATATAAACTCCTTCTTTTCTGTTTCAAATCGATCTAGGGTTTAGGGGAAGAAACCCTAAATCTTATTTAATAAAAAAACAAAAAACAGAAACTTCATACCATTTTCTGCAGCCAACTTCAACGAGCTATAACTTTCTCATAACCAATCAAATCAATGATCGCTATAGTGAGATATTAGAAACATGGGTCGAGAACCTACAGTGCGAATTTCATGATGATCCAATGGTTAACAAAGGAGATATCGCTTTTTGAAAACGGCTGCACAGTGAGATCCGACCATAAAACCCTAGATGGGTTTTTCTTCTTTTTCACCACCACGAATGAACACCTTGTTAGATCCTAATATCGAGAGTCACCCGCTCTAATACCAATTATGGAATCCTTATATTCATAGATCTTTGAGATACTAGGTTATGCATCATGTTCATATGATAAACATAGCGGAATTACAATACGACACATAAACAAGGTGTTTACTTTTCCAACGTTTACTTCTCATTAAACGTTAAAACTCAAACCCTAGGCGTGTTACAAAGAACATCACACCTTGAACACACGGCTCATACTTTAGGTTTACATTGTAAGAACAAGTGAATGAATAAAACCTACGGTCATTGTATTCTTCATATACTAGAATACAAGACTTTTCTTACAAGAAATCTAATTACATATGAAGTCCTTCCATCTTTTGCACTTTAATCCTCTTCCTTGTGTAGAAGGTCTCCATATTCTTCTAGTCATTCATATTTGCATTTAAACCTCTGTAACACCCCCAAATTTCGGTCATAACAGCGGAAGGGTCATTGGGTGTTACTATCATGGTTTAATCTCATAATCATAGAAAACGGCTCAAAACGAGATGTTTTAATAAACATCCATTCATTTTCATTTAATAAAAGTACAATTTCATACACGGTCCAAGATAACTTCAAGTTTACAAAAGCTAGTAATTGGTAAAAATTATTTGAATGGATATAATTTATAAAAGCGGGCCAAAACATTTCAAATAAGCAAGCTTCACGAAACCGCCTTCCATGAGTGCCTTCCCAATGGACCTGAGATAAAACATGCTAAAAAGTCAGCAAAATTTGCCGAGTGAATCTATAGAGTTTTAATTTAAATAAAGAGAACATAAGTATACAAAAATAACCTTCCATGGTTAATAATTTATCAAAGACAATTATGTTGTACGGACATAATTATCGTGTCATTACATATGTCTCGTGACATTGAACGTTAACATATATTATTTCAGCCCAACACACCTAGCCAAGTGCGTATATTTCTCTTATACAATGCATCCGATGTTTCATTACTAGTGCATCACAACACCACGTGATAGCTAGTCGCGACCGGACTGGGCGTCACCCCGATAGATCTATCCATAGCATTAGCGTTACTTCGATTAACAATTCATGATTCATGGGTCTTTTAAGGCTAACCAAACTTATGCAATAACTTTCATCTAAACATACAATTAAGTTCCTTGTGTTCAATTTTAAAACAATCATGAGTTTACCACAACTTATAGTTGTACATTTCAATTTCAATAATTACTTTTCAAGTAAATAGGGTTCCCACAACTTCTCATTGTACCCAATAATAGGGTTTCCACAACTTCTCGTTGTACCCTTTATTTTAATAAAACAAGCATGTTATCCCCCTCGCGGGTTTTATAAAACAAGTAAACATGTTAAAAGCGTATAGACTCACCTTAGCCAATAGCGGTAATGAGACGATCGCCGACGATTAGTGATGCCCGTTAGAACACGAAAACCGCAACCTACCAAATAAGGCGCGTTCGTTAATAATCGACTTAAGTATAAATCATACTTAAATAATATAAAATCAAAATTACAAAACCAAGACAATCCCGAAAAATTTAATAATACGAGTGTTATTACTATACCCTTTTATTCAACGCTATTCTTTTAAACACTTGCACTCTCGATATTGACCTGTCTTAAGACGCCAAGTCAACGCAAGTCAACTTATCATTTTACTTCACTCGGACCAGTAGCTAAGTCATTGATATAATGACTAAGCACTTGAGTAAATCACCATGTCCAATAGTGAATACTCAACTCACGCCACGCAAGTATTGGACTACGTGTCCAAAATACCAATCAGCATGTACACTCCAAATGTACACACCAATCTACCCTATCTACACATATTCGATTTCGACGAAACTTGGTCACAAACTCAGATATAATATGAATAAGACTCAGTTTAAATTTCATTCAAAAATATTACTTCTAAGACCTTCTGCCCGACACACCTTCGTGTTATAAAAACAGGACAGATTTACGTCTTCAACTCGTAAAACCATTTTGACATATCTAAACAACTCCATTTATAAAACCGACACTCGGGTTTGAAAGTAGACTCATTAACTGGGGTTTAGACTTCAACATCAGTCCTTGAACATTTTTAAAACTCATTCTATAGTCCCCGAGATTCGATCCAAATATCGACAACAATTTTCGGATTGTGCCGATACTCGTATCCCGGTACACAAATACTAAAATTGTTGTAACTTCGCACTCGGTTGGAGCTAGAAGCTCTATCTTATATCAAATCGAAGCTAACGAAATTCTCTAAAACCCTATCTTATTATTTTAACAAGATTATTTCAGTAAGTAATTCAAAAATGGCCTTTAAGTTACTGCCTAAAATTAACCATCTAAAAATCATACCAAATCAACATTTTCACCTATTTTAACAATTTACATATTCCTAATATTACCCTAATATCATCATAACACATGTATCTAACTCCTAACACCCTCAAATTCAATCTAATAAAAATAAAATATATAAAAAATCATGCATGCAACATCATCCCACTACAAATATAATAATAATAATAACAACGCCACAACTACAAAAATGGATCAAACATGATGTTCTTCACCAAAATTTTGAAAGAAAAATAAAGTGTATGCATGTAGGAAAATTTTATACCAAAATGAAGCTTATCAAATTTCTAAGATGTGACTTTTATTAGTTTAGGATGAATCAAGGTAGAAATCAAATTTTTTTGATGGTTTTGGTGCTTGGTGTGGACGGCAAAAGAAAAGAAAAGGAGAGGTGGGTGAAGATTTTTATAAAATGAATTTTATATTTGTTATTTGTTAGTGGAATTGAAATATATAGTGGGGGGTGGTGGGTAGATTTTGCCAATTTGCAATAGTTTTGGTCCAAAATGTAATTAAATAGTTGTAAGGGTAGAAAATGTAAATTGTATATTTAAAACATTTACGGGACTCGGGTTTCGTAAAAATACTTTTTTAAAGTTAAAACGCTTCATAAAAATAACAATAAAGCTTCGACACGATTTAAAACGTAATTAAATCGAAAACATCGAAAATATAAAATATCGAGACAATCGATAACAAAACATAATTATTTGGGCATCCGTCTGTATCGCGATAATTAGTAGTTCTCGTCATTCGTTAAAACGAAAAACACGAGAAATAAAAATAAATACAATAAAATCATTCGCATGATAAATTGAGAATATAATATCGATACTTAATGTATTTCTTGTCAGTTTTCATCGAAACGACATTCTTACGTTAAGTTTCAAGCCATAACCTTCTCGGTTAATCGATAATTTAAAATTCTCATTAAAGTAAACACTTAATACGTATAACGACCTGAAATTGACGGATTGTCACAACCTTCTTGTTTCATTATTTTATGTTTTGTCTCATCAAATCTAATTCCAACATTTTTTAGTTTCATGAGTTGAAAATTTTCGAATAGTATCACAATTCAAAATACAACTTGTAGAAAACAGAAGGGGGTTAAATAGTTTTTACCGATTAATATTTAATTACATTGAAACTTTTTCGTGATTGTTATGGATATAGATGAAGCGTGATTAACAAAGTAATAGACATGAAGTGAGAAAGAAAAAAACCACAATGCACAATTATTTATAGTGGTTCGGCCGAGCAATATCTCACTTATCTTGCCCCTACTCCCACTCCTCGAGTATCCACTCGAGAGTTCTACTTCACTAGTAAACGAATCTCTTTTACAGCGGTGGAGAAACCTTCACACTTAAGCTTACAATCTTTAATGACACCTAAGCTAAGATGGTGAGTTCTTTACAAAGGCACAACAACGCCTTTCACAATATATACTTGTGGTTTACAACACCAACCACACTATTACACAATTAGCTGGAAGAATGGGTACAACAATGGTGATATGTAGGTAACACTTAACACTAATAACTATGTTTTCACTTAGTTATGAAAGAGTTATCGTCCGATCTTTTCGAATTGATTATTGGAAGAAAGTGCGACTCATTCGTTCTTGGTGGAAAGATAAAAGGGTTTGGTTATCTATTTTAAGCTAAAGATAAAAACGTCGTTGAAAGCTTGAAAATGTAATCTAAGATAAAACAAGTTAAAACAATGCTAAGTAAAAAGGCAGGAAAAATTAAAGTTTGGAAAATAGAAACAATTTAGAAAATTACTAATTAAACTAAGTCTGAAAATTGGAATTTCAGAAAATGGGTTTTCGGAATAATGATCTTTTTAGAAAAAATGGTGTTTCGGAATAATGCAACAATTCAGGAAAATGGCATTTTAGGAATAAGTAACTTTTCAGAAAAAAGAGTTTCTTCGGAATAAATAACTTTTCAGGAAAAATGGTATTTTCGGAATAATTAACTTTTCAGGAAAATGTGTTTCTTCGGAATAATTGACTTTTCAGAAAAATGTGTTTTTCGGAATAACAAGGTTTTCAGAGAAATTGATGTTTTTGGAATAAATGACTTTTCAGAAAAATTGGTTTCTTCCGAATAAATGACTTTTCAGAAAAAGGATGATTCTTCGGAATAACTGACTTTTCAGGAAACAGATGATTTCATAGAAATGATGAATTCAGAGAAAAGGGAATTTCGGAATAATGGCTTTTCAGAAAAATGATAATTTCAGTAAAAGGAGTATTTCGAAATAAAGGCAATTTAGAAAAAGGAATGTTTTCAGAAAAACAACCCTTTTCCGAAGAAGTTAAAGCACGGAAACAGTTAATCAGTAACAACAAAACTTAAGGAATAAGCTACGAATAAGCACAAACCAAACAAGAAATTAACCAAAACTTTAACCAAATAAATTTTAAGAAGAACTAAATAAGCCACAAATTAAAAACTATAAAAACACTAAATAGTCAAAACATTCAAAATCAACTAATAAGCAATTCTATAAATCTATCAAAACAACTTAATCAAAAATAAGCCAAACACTAGAAGATCAAACACCACAATAAGCTCAAAACATCCACCACATCAAAACTACAAGATCAATCACATGAATAAAATAATCACTTAATCAAAGAGATGAGATTAACTACATGATTATCAAGATTAAGAAAAAGATTAAGAAAGGTAGAATGAGAATTAATAAAATAATCTTGATTGATTAAAGATTAATATCAAAAGATTACAAGATTGATGTAAAGATTAATAAGTTTGAAAGAAAAACTAGAGAGAAAAATTAAAAGCACTTAAAAATTAAACTACAACTATTAAAACTAAAAACACCTAACACCCTCCTAATGACATATTAGGAGGGTATTTATAGGAGGTGGGGAGATTACATGCTTAAGCTATCTTATTTCTTTCTTCTCGTCTCGACTCGACTTAATTTCTTTGTCTTTCTTGACGTCGTCTCGGGATTTGTCGATATAAGTTGAACTTGTCTTATAATTTTCTTCTATAATTAGACTTAAGTTCTTCGACTTAATTAAACTTCCGTCTTTAGACTTTTTCTTTGATAAATCTTCAGAATTGGCCTTGGACTTCCGTTCTTATTGCATTCTCGATCTTTCGACTTCGTCTTTAGTCTTTTTCTTCGATAAAAGCCCGTGATAGCCCATGTTTTCTTCCTTTTGCATCTTTTGGTCCTAAAACACAATAAAAACACAAACCACGTATAATTCCGACTTTTACGACATAAAATACACGTTTTGGTCTTGTTATTATTAGAAATAAGTGGTAAAAGGATAAGTGTGTTCACACTTATTAAATCCCCTACACTTGACCATTGCAATGTCCTCATGCAATGCACTAATTTCAAAGCACGGTTTACATTTTTCATCATAGATAACCCACCTTGGCCTTTATTAAATACTAAACACTAAGAAAACTAAAAGAACAAAATAAGTAAGAAATCAAAGAATTACATTGGGGTTTTTGGTTGTCATGAATGTTCATCATTCTCAAGTTTCACGTTCCCCATACCAAGCTTAAAAACGAGATCATTGTTATTATAAGTTAGCAAACTAACACGAACTCATGTGGCCCAATTATTCACTTAGATTCCCTTATTCCTAGGTTTATCTCTTATATTTTAATAATGCCTTAAATGATCACGAGGATGCATTGTTTGACTTATTTCGATAGTTATTTAGGCTGAAAATAAAGTGGGACGATTTAATCAATAGTTAGCTAAAGGACAAAATCTTTTAAAACTGCTTCTCGGGACCTTTCAAAGTTCATATCTTGGCATAACTCGTTTCACGATTTGAGACCTTTCTCGGACCGATATTTGGCAGCGACTTCATACTTCAAATTTTTTAGAGACGTTCTTGAAATTATGGTCTTCTCTTAATAATAGGAATTTCTTCACTTGAAGTTTTGACAGATTCTTCATATTTGGACCACGACTTCTTCATTTTTCTCCAATCATTACTTTGGACTTTGATATACAACGATCCGCCTCCTTTTAGGACTTGGATCTATTTATCCTCATACCTTGCCAGGGTCTTTTCGGATAGACTTCTCCATGATCATTAGGGGAGTATTTGCTTTTCGTCATGTGTCTCGATCCTTCATATTGATTTTTGATAAATGATTCTTCAAATCACTTTTGGATCTTTAGCAACAAAATGTAGCCCTCATGCCTTGTTAGGGCCTTTTCGGACTCGCCAATCTTCGCATCCCGCTTCAATAAGTTATGCCTTGGCTATGAACTCTATTTAATACCGAGCAACTTTTAAACGATCTTGTGCTAGAAGCTAAGTAACTTTTCAAACCGTACAACCTTATTTATTACAGATAAATTTATTAGCAAGCGATGGGAGAATACGCTTATAATCAACTCACATAAATTCATGAAAGAATACCAAACTTATAATTGACTCTATCATCTCTCGTTCTCCACAATTTAAAATCTCAAGGAATGAGACTCGTGGATGCTTAGCCAATTAAATCAAAGTTTTGGGTTTTTGAGTCATCTATAGGATCTTGCAAATTCATAGACTTTTTCAAGTTTAGAAATCTCATTTTAAAGCTCCCTTGATAAACGACTCTCTAGGATCAATTATAGGAACTTGCGAAAAGTTCTTGTTCTTAACCCGTGAGAGTTAAGACTTTCGCGTTTTAAAGTTTCCTATATAAAAGCCTAGCAAAACTTGGCTTAAACACGTTAAGGATACTAGCTAGAGTAAACTTAGATAAGTAAACTCGGGTTGAGTCAAAATATTCACGACTTTAAAAAATTTAAAACCACTTTATTGAAAATTTATTCTAGCAAGGAAAGAAAATAATCATAACAAAGGAAAATACAACTATACAACTAGGCCAATATAGATTAAAAATTTTGAAAAATGTCGAAAAATCAAATTTTCCGGTTAAAATGAGGACAAATTCATGGAAAAGACCACTTACTTCGATAGAAGTCCCCCTACACTTGATATAAACATTGTCCTCAATGTTTAAGCATGTGGGAGTAAACTCCCCTACACTTATGACATTGTGCACTTTGTTTAAATCTTGCTAAGGAAAGGACAACTATAGTGATTTCAATGTGAACATATAAGATATGAAATATTGAATCACGACAGTTTTAGGATAGAACCGGGGAGACGGGTACACGAAATCACGGGTTGTCAAAAGTTCAAGAATGGATATTTGAAGCTTTAATCCTTGCATAGAAGAAGAAACAAGACAACAGACACATATGGGGCTCCCCCTACACTTATTATGAAAACGGTAAAGGATACATCAACGGGTTGCCTCCCGAGAAGTGCTTGTTTTTGTTAACCGAGTCACGAGCCTGACTCGACCCAGAACTTAATTCAAGGGAAACGTGATGAGGGATGGAATCATCTCATGAGAGATGTCTGCACCAAAGTACAACTTCACGCGTTGGCCATTCACCTTAAAATTGGGCCCATTTTGCTGAGAAAGCTCAATGGTGCCATAGGGGAAGACTTATGCGACGGTGAATGAACCAGACCAGCGGCTCTTCAGCTTTCCCGAGAAGATCTTCAACCGAGAGTTAAAGAGTAAAACTTGATCACCAACGTGGAACTCTCGGCTCTTAATTCTTGCATCATGGATGATATTTGTCTTCTCCTTGTAGATCAATGAGTTCTCATATGCTTCATTCCTCAGTTCATTAAGCTCATTGAGTTGAATCTTGAGAAGATCGTCGGCTTTGTTGATGTCGAAGTTAGCCCACTTCAAGGCCCAGTATGCCTTATGTTCCAGCTCGATAGGGAGGTGGCATGCTTTCCCGTACATAAGACGATAAGGTGTACAACCAATCGGTGTCTTATAAGCGGTACGGAAAGCCCACAAAGCATCATCTAACTTATCGTCCCACGAGGCATGATGCTCTCCCACAGTACGCTCCAGAATTCGCTTCAATCCGCGGTTAGATATCTCGGCTTGACCATTAGTTTGGGGATAATAAGCGGTGGAAAGACGGTGATTGACACCGTACTTATCCATGACTCTTGCGAATTGATCATTGCAAAAATGAGTCACGTGGTCACTAATAATAGCACGAGGAACACCGAACCGAGCAAAAAGCTGCTTCAAAAAGTTCACAACCACCCTCGCATCATTCGTGGGGAGAGCCTTAGCTTCAACCCATTTGGAAACGTAGTCAACGATTACGAGGATGTACTTGTTCCCTTTAGATGATGGAAATGGCCCCATAAAGTCGATACCCTATACATCAAAGATTTCACATTCTTTTATGAAATTTTGAGGCATCTCATCTTTATGTGTGATCTTGCCTTGTCTTTGGCAAGCATCACAATGTTTAACCATTTCGTGAGCGTCACGATAAATGGTGGGCCAATAGAATCCAGAGTTGAATACTTTCTTCGCGGAGTAATTGGGACCAAAGTGACCACCGGTGGGTCCTTTATGGCAAGCAGAAAGGATTTGTACCGCTGCCGGCCCATCAACACATCGACGAATTATCAGATCAGCACATTGTTTGAAAAGGTAAGGGTCGTCCCAGAAATAATGTTCAATATCTTTAAAGAACTTTTTCTTTTGTTGGGATGTTAACCCTTCCTTGAGAATTCCACCCGCTAAGTAATTTGCAATGTCCGCAAACCACGGGGTGTCATCAAGATTTGGATTGATAGACATTAAGGCTTCAAGGGGAAAAGAGTCATAGATTTCTTGGTTCGGATGATCCCCTTGATACGGATCCTCAAGTCTACTTAGATGATCCGCGGCTAGGTTTTCGGCACCCTTCCTGTCACGAATTTTGATTTTAAATTCTTGAAGGAGCAAAACCCAACGAAGAAGTCTTGGTTTAGAATCTTGCTTAGTCAACAAGTACTTCAACGCGGAATGATCGGTATACACGATGGTGGAGAAAAGGAAAAGATAGGGGCGGAACTTTTCAAAAGCATACACTACAGCTAAAAGCTCTTTTTTGGTAGTGGTATAATGCAATTGAGCCCCCGTCATTGTCTTGCTAGCATAGTGGATCGGTTGGAAGTGTTTGGTCACTCTTTGGCCCAAAACCGCTCCAATAGCAAAGTCGCTAGCATCACACATTAATTCAAAAGGTAGCTCCCAATTAGGGGTAACCAAGACCGGTGCCTTAGTTAGCTTATCCTTAAGAAGATTGAAGGATTCAAGACACTCTTTGGAAAAGATGAAAGGAGTATCTTTTTCCATGCGGTGGGTCATCGGGCGAGCGATTTTAGAAAAATCTTGAATGAATCGTCGATAGAAGCCCGCGTGACCAAGGAAACTTCTCACACCCTTCACGGTTGAAGGTGGAGGTAATTTGGCTATGACATCCACTTTAGCACGATCCACTTCAAGACCGGCTTTTGAGATTTTATGTCCAAGCACAATGCCTTCTTTTACCATGAAATGACATTTTTCCCAGTTTAGAACAAGGCGAGTGTCTTCACACCGCTTAATCATGCGTTCGAAATTGGCAAGGCAAGAAGAGAAAGAATCACCATAAACCGAGAAATCATCCATGAAGACTTCCATAGTTTCTTCAACCATGTCATGGAAGATAGCCATCATACACCTTTGGAAAGTCACAGGAGCATTGCATAAGCCGAAAGGCGTTCTTTTGTAGGCAAATGTTCCATAAGGACAAGTGAATGTGGTTTTCTCTTGGTCTTTAGGATCGATGGGAATTTGAAAATACCCGGAGAAACCGTCTAAAAGCAGTAATAGTCATTACCCACTAGACGTTCAAGCATTTGGTCCATGAAAGGAAGAGGAAAATGATCCTTTCTCGTAGCATCATTGAGTTTGCGATAGTCTATACAAACTCTCCACCCTGTAACGAGACGAGTGGGAATCAACTCGTTGTTTTCATTGGGCACAACGGTGATTCCGCCTTTCTTAGGCACACAATGGACGGGACTAAACCATGGTGAATTCGAGATAGGATAGATCATTCCCGCATCAAGAAGTTTGATAACCTCTTTTTTGATAACGTCATGGATCTTAGGATTCACCCTTCTTTGGCTTTGAATAGTGGGTTTAAAATCTTCCTCCATGAGAATTTTATGTGTGCAAAAGTGAGGATCAATTCCACGAATATCGGAGATTTTCCACGCAATAGCTTTCTTGTGATTCTTCAGCACGGCGATAAGTTGGGATTTTTCTTCCTCTTTCAAGTCCTTAGCGATGATGACGGGTGACTTCTTGTTGTCTTCAAGGAAAACGTACTCGAGATGAGATGGTAGGTCCTTAAGCTCTAAATCCAGAGGATTTTTGATGGAAGGCGTAGTCAAATTCGGTTCATCGATAGAGATATCCTTTGGAGATGGTGGAGAAATATGGTCCTCATTGAGAAGTTTCTCAATGGTACGAATGTCTTCATCCCAATTGGAGGGAGAATCGTCATATTTTAAGTCCACATCTCCCACATTTGCTTCAAATTCTTTCAAGATGAAATCATTTTCTCCAAATGGAGTTAGTGATGGAGCAATAGAGGCAACGGTCTCAACAATGGGTAGAGAAGAAGAACTACTTTTACAAGCGTCTTGGAAATGTTCTTCACCAGCCTCATCAAGAACGTCAATGAAATTAACACTCTCGTTTTCAGAAGGCTACTTAGAAAGTTTACCCATGTTGAAGACGATTTTATCGTCACCAACTCTCATGATTAATTCGCCAGCGGCTACATCAATGAGTGTACGACCGGTCCTTAAGAATGGACGTCCAACTATTAATGGAACACGGGGATCCATTTCGTCCACGGCAGAGGAAAGGGCTGTAGGTGATGGCGCGTTCTGCTTCTTATCTAGAGAGGGGCGCTGAAATACTTTCTATGGGCTCGTGCGTGGCAGCTGGTATAGATGAATAAAGGCGGACCGAGACAACGACAACAAAATCCGCCGGAAAGGTGAATTTGTCGACACCAACGAAGACGTCTTCGGCTATCCCCACCGGATAAGCAACCGTACGGTTAGCTAATTCCAAAGTCATTCGTGTGGGGACTAGCTCGGGTAGAGACAATTGTTTCCAAACGCTTAAAGGCATTAACTTTATACTAGCACCTAGATCAGCTAGGGCCATACAATTCTCTACCCCAGGGAAGTTGCAAGGAATCAAGAAAAGACCCGGATCACCAAGTTTGGTTGGTAATTTCCTTAAGAGCATTGTGGAGAAATTCTCATTAAGTTGGGTCTGAGCAATATCGAGAAGTTTCTCCTTATCACTGAGAAGATCTTTAAACATTTTATCATATTTCGGCATGTGAGCGAGAGCCTCAGCAAAGGAGATATTGAAATTCATTTGTTTAAACATTTTGAGAAAGTTAGAAACCTGAATATCATCCTTGTTCTTCAATTTCTCTTTCCTCAACCTTGAAGGATAAGGTATATTGGGTTGAGATGAAGGCTTTGGAATGGAATTCTCACTCACATCCTTGGGTGGTGGAGGGGTAGAAGTAGAAGGTGGTGGAATTGGAGAAGTAGAAGTTGGAGGAATAGAAGATGGAGGATTTGGAGAAGGAGACTCGTTTTCCTTTGTCACAATCACCGGTGTAGGTGTAGGAAGCTCGGGTTCCTTTAAACCTTTTCCACTTAGAGTGGTGATTGCTTTCATCTCCCCTCTTAGATTAGCAACGGTGTTACTCGGAAGAGAACTCGAACCAGAGGCTTGATTACTTGGGAAGAAACTAGCCATCATGTTCCTTAAGTCATTCGTTTGACTTGTAAAAGAGTTTCGCATATCGGCTCGAAGATCATTCCCTTGTTTCACCATATCTTCTTTCATGTTGGCCATTTCCCGCTTAAGATTCTGCACTATCGCATCATTAGTCCTCATGTAAGTTTCAAACTCGTGATTAAATACGGTGGGTTGGTTGGGAGGAGGAGTATGGTAGGTAGGTGGTTGATAAGCGGGTTGTTGGTAAACTTGGTTGTTTCTTTGAGGTGGATATGGGGTTCATTGGTTTTGATATTGATTTGGTGCACGAGGTTGGTTTTGATTGTTGCGATTGAGGTTGTTTGGGTTTTGTGGGGGAAAACCGTGTGGTGAAAGAAAGTTGTTTGAGCGATAGCTGAGCAAATAGCGGTCACCTTGAGGACGTGCTTGATAGCCTCCTGTAGAATAGGTACCGTTGGCGGCATACACATTTTCCGGATTGTCATGAGTCTAAGGACAATCGATGTATGAGTGAGATCCCCCGCATATTTCACATGATTGACTCAAAGCACTAGCTTGGGCAGTGATAGGTTTGGTATTGTTGGCGGCTTGAAGAGCAAGTGATTCAACAAGCAAAGTAAGATTATCAATTCTCTTGTCGCTCTCATTAGTGCTAGCACTAGCCACATTAGTCCGAACACTCTTGGTTTGCACTCTAGACTTGTTCTCAATAATATCCCAAGCGGCATTAGAAGACTTAACTAAAATGTTACCCCCCGAGGCACTATTTAGTGAATCTTGGTCATTCATGCTTAAACCATTGTAAAAAGTATTAATTTGATGTACTTTTGTTAAACCATGTTGTAGACACTTTCTTAAAAGTTCCTTAAAACAGTCCCAAGATTCACTAAATGTCTCACCGTACTTTTGTTCAAAAGTAATGATTTCATTCCGCAAAGCGGTAGTACGTGAGGGTGGGAAAAAGTAGTTGATGAACTTGGTCTCTAAATCCGTCCACGTAAGAATACTTTGTGGCGGTTCCTTATCAAGCCAATGCCTGGCTTGTCCCTCTAAGGAGAAAGGAAAAAGTTGCAAGGGAATTACCTCTTGTGAAACCCCATTATACTTAACCGTATTAGTGAGTTGAAGGAACCTTTTTATATGGTCATGAGGATCATCAATTGAACGCCCCAAGAAGGGTTGAGCAGAGACCATTTGAATGAAGCCGGATTTAAGCTCAAAGTTGTTGGCTCCAATCTCGGGTATGACAATAGCATCGGTGTTGCCTTCTACGTGCGATTGCACAAGCTCGATCATTGGTTGATTGTCCATGGTGAAAATAGGTGGAGTAATGACTTCGGCTTGAGCTACTTTCTTCTTACGAGCACGAGTACGCATGCACACCTACAAAAGGAAAAGCAAAATATACAAGAAATATCTTTGGTTTTTTATATGTTTTTCTATATTTTTTTTGTATTTTTGAAAATTTTATAAAGCAAGGAAAATAACGTTCAAAGATGAACGGATCCCAAAATCCAACGCGTCTCTCACTTAAAACCTTTAATCTTAACGAAAAGAGCTGGCAGCGGCGTCATTTAATAACTATATTTTCACTTAGTTATGAAAGAGTTATCGTCCGATCTTTTCGAATTGATTATTGGAAGAAAGTGCGACTCTGTCATTCTTGGTGGAAAGATAAAAGGGTTTGGTTATCTATTTTAAACTAAAGATAAAAATGTCGTTGAAAGCTTGAAAATTTAATCTAAGATAAAACAAGTTAAAACAATGCTAAGTAAAAAGGCGGGAAAAATTAAAGTTTGGAAAATAGAAACAATTCAGAAAATTACTAATTAAACTAAGTCTGAAAATTGGAATTTCAGAAAAATAGGTTTTCGGAATAATGATCTTTTCAGAAAAAATGGTTTTTCGGAATAATGCAACAATTCAGGAAAATGGCATTTTCGGAATAAGTAACTTTTCAGAAAAAAGAGTTTCTTCGGAATAAATAACTTTTCAGGAAAAATGGTATTTTCGGAATAATTAACTTTTCAGAAAAATGTGTTTCTTCGGAATAATTGACTTTTCAGAAAAATGTGTTTTTCGGAATAACAAGGGTTTCAGAGAAATTGATGTTTTCGGAATAAATGACTTTTCAGAAAAATTGGTTTCTTCGGAATAAATGGCTTTTCAGAAAAAGGATGATTCTTCGGAATAATTGACTTTTCAAGAAAAAGACGATTTCATAGAAATGATGAATTCAGAGAAAAGGGAATTTCAGAATAATGGCTTTTCAGAAAAATGATGATTTCAGTAAAAGGAGTATTTCGGAATAAAGGCAATTCAGAGAAAGGAATGTTTTCAGAAAAACAAAACCCTTTTCCGAAGAAGTTAAAGCACGGAAACAGTTAATCAGTAACAACAAAACTTAAGGAATAAGCTACGAATAAGCACAAACCAAACAAGAAGTTAACCAAAACTTTAACTAAATAAATTTTAAGAAGAACTAAATAAGCCACAAATTAAAAACTATAAAAACACTAAATAATCAAAACATTCAAAATCAACTAATAAGCAATTCTATAAATCTATCAAAACAACTTAATCAAAAATAAGCCAAACACTAGAAGATCAAACACCACAATAAGCTCAAAACATCCACCACATCAAAACTACAAGATCAATCACATGAATAAAACAATCACTTAATCAAAGAGATGAGATTAACTACATGATTATCAAGATTAAGAAAAAGATTAAGAAAGGTAGAATAAGAATTAATAAAATAAGCTTGATTGATTAAAGATTAATATCAAAAGATTACAAGATTAATGTAAAGATTAATAAGTTTGAAAGAAAAACTAGAGAGAAAAATTAAAAGCACTTAAAAATTAAACTACAACTATTAAAACTAAAAACACCTAACACCCTCCTAATGACATATTAGGAGGGTATTTATAGGAGGTGGGGAGATTACATGCTTAAGCTATCTTATTTCTTTCTTCTCGTCTCAACTCGACTTAATTTCTTTGTCTTTCTCGACGTCGTCTCGGGATTTGTCGATATAAGTTGAACTTGTCTTATAATTTTCTTCTATAACTAGACTTAAGTTCTTCGACTTAATTAAACTTTCGTCTTTAGACTTTTTCTTCGATAAATCTTCAGAATTGGCCTTGGACTTCCGTTCTTTTTGCATTCTCGATCTTTCGACTTCGTCTTTAGTCTTTTTCTTCGATAAAAGCCCGTGATAGCCCATGTTTTCTTCCTTTTGCATCTTTTGGTCCTAAAACACAATAAAAACACAAACCACGCATAATTCCGACTTTTACGACATAAAATACACGTTTTGGTCTTGTTATTATTGGAAATAAGTGGTAAAAGGATAAGTGTTTTCACACTTATTAAACATATTCACACAAAGTGAACCCTTGAATGATCAAAGCTTAGAATATAGACAAGAGACAAGAGAATAGACAAGAGTAAGGTTAGAGATTTAGATATATGCATAGAGTTTAGAGAGAAAAATAAAAGAGGGGTGAGTTCTAAGCTTGGATAAAGCTTGGTATTTATAGGCACAATATCAGACACCCATGGAACCCGTCGGCCCCCTTACCCAGGTTCGCCCAGGTACGCCGGGTCTGACTTTTGTTGCCTCATAAATGTTTGTCCAAGATCACATACAAACATTGTATATACCCATAGTTGACTTTATATGTCTGACGGAGAGAAGTATTTGCTCATTTTGTCTATTTTATTGTTACACTTTAAAGTATATAAAGTGTGTAAACTTTTTATAAAAAGTTTAGAACATAAGTTTATGGCTTAAAAGACATATGTGTTTCTTGTAATACAAACATAAAAATATGTTTGATGTTTTGTAATTAACAAAACGTTAAGCATGATTAAAACGTAAATATCGTTTTAGTGTGATATTTGCATTTACAATCTCCTTTTTTTTGTTGAAGACAAAACATGAACTTATTTTTAGTTGGTAAGAACATCAACATATAAGTTTTTAGAAATATGAACTTATTTCTCTTCTCCCCCTTTTTGTTGAAATAAAAAGGGAAGGATAAATGGAAAAAGGTTTTGGGAGAGATATTTAGAAAGAAATATAGATATCAAAAGATTTTTCCATTGTCTCCCCCTCTGTTCATACTCCCACTAAATTGGAGAACCAGGAGACATGGATTATGAAAATCCTGCAAAAGGAGTTAGAATGATAGACATAGTGTTACACGTATATGAGAATACCCGACATATGGGCTTATGATTACATATTTGAACAAGTAGTCATAATTTATAAATTTGAAATAAGTGAACAAGTGTCGTATGTTATATTCCACTACCCTTTGATCTATGTCCAAATGATAAAAGAAATTGAGTTTTAGTCCTGCAAAATAATGTTAGCTATAGATGAATATATCCGATTGTATATTATGAGCACAACATTGCAAAACAACACATTATCATACATGTACAAATGAGAGTTGAAAGGAGAATGGTTCATTCATCTTGCCCCAAGTAAGATTACAGCACTAAGCATGTGAAACATTGGTCAAAAAGTGAATTACATTGGACAAAAGAAGTAAATAAAAAGATAAAAAGTGAATAGAACTCACACGGCCCCTTTATGGGTGGCGGACCCCTGGATGGTGGGGTCCGACGGGTGTTTGTAACCAGAAAGCAAGAAAAAAAATTTGTCCCCGAGAACTTGGAGAAACGATGCTACTGAGATGCAGGATGTAGGAGAGCCTCAATTCCATTAGAACATTGTGAAGTGCTACACACATCTCTTGACGAAGATTCTTGACGAGTGATGTGTCGTTGATAGTATAGGTGATAATTAGATACGTTATAGGGTAAATTAGAAAATTACCTTTAGGAAAAAGTAATAGTCCAATAATACCAATGACGAATTTAATTAAACACGTGAGTGAGTCGAGTTCGTTGTACACAAAGATCTTATGAATTTGAGACGTATTGTTTCGATTTGGACAATTGATTTGAATTGGTTTTCGGTTTTTTAAACTATAATTAAATTCTACGAATTTTAAGCTAATTAAGATTATCCTAAAGTGCATGAATCGTAAACCCCGCTAAAAATTAAAATCTAAAAACACAATATTACTAAAAATATTAAAACACTATTAAACTAATTAAAAATAATAATTCTACTTAATGAAAAAGCTTTTACACTAATTTACTTTATTATTAAAATTTACTTTAAAACTAATCTATTTAAAAACTATATTTATTTAAATTTAAAAATTTGTTAAAATCTATTTAATTAAAAGTTAAACTAATTAAACTTTTTTAAATAAAAAATTTTTTTATATATATTTTTTTTTTAATTTTTAGACTACTTTTTTTTATATGAAAAATTTACTTTAATTAAAATTAATATTAAAAGTTATATAAAAAAATTGAAACGTGACAAAAATCAACAAACTTAACAAAAAAAACGGATAGCTAGAATTCAACTGACTATATTAATGAAATAAAGGATAAGTAAATCAAAAGAGCCTAGAGCTCATCTGGTTAACACGTTTGACCTATAGAGGGGAGGTCTCGAGTTCGAAACCCCCACGAGACATAATTTTTGGAATTTCTTTCTTGGACAAAAAATGAAGAATGATGGTCACAGGAGTGACTAAATCTGATTTTTTTTTTATAGTGTGAAGTTACACAGATCAATTGTATCTGCTAACCCATAGATCCAAATCGTATACTACCAAATAATCGATAGCACATTAAAATTAAACAAAACAGATAAAAAAATCAACAACAACTCCTATATCTGCTTAAAACCAGTAAAAGAAATCTAACAAATAACTAAACAACAGACTAGCTTAATACTACTCAGGTTTTATCAGAAACATACAATCAACTTTAAACCAACTCGAACTGCAATTTCAGAAACGTCTAAACGGATATACACAAAACAAATCATAACAAAACAAACTCAAATACCAATCTGCTATAACTAAATAACCACAAAGTAAGTAAATAGCAGATTCACAGCTTAGCTAAAATGAACAGACTCTAAGACTGTCAAGTACTACTCACGAATACAGATCAAACACAATGCTACAAATGGAGAACTGAACAGTCCTATTATATCAATTTAGGCCAGGAACAAACAACTAGCAGACTTGAAAAATCTAAACAAGTATTTAACATAGCTCATGAACACAAGTCAGAAACTAGAACATATTTAAAATAACAATATTCAATCATCTTACAATCAAATATACAACATCAGTAAGACAGAATCAATCAACTACCAACTCTCAATCAGTTAACAATCAAACTAAAGCAGATTAAACTATACTTTTAAGTTAAAACATTAAATTAAAAGAGACTTGCACCTTTTGATGATGCCATTGGGAAGTAGGAAATGCGCTGAGCATCCTAAAAACAAAACCGCAACCACCATTCACCATTTTAAATCAACCGAGACCACCATTTGTACCACCAATCGAACCATCAAAAATCACACAGAATCGAACCAACAGTTCATATAATCTAACCAGTGGGGTTAGACCTAATTTCCAATCTTACCTTAATCAATCTATTAAGCTATTAAAAAGCTTAATAAACTAACTTTTTGTATAATATCAATTTAGAAATAACTAGAATAAAGGTGAGATTGAAAAACAGTAAATAATCAACACAAAGAATAGATCGAAATCAAATTAACTTTTATTAATATCTTGAAATTGTTACAAAACTGAAGAAATCAAATACAATTATTCTACTCCTAAATTAGCATTATAACAATAAGGTAAAATATGGAATGAATTTTACAGGAATATTGGGGGGTTTTTATAGCCAACCCCCGAGGCTCTTGGTGCGAATATGTGGATCTCCCAAGGGATATTCCCTTTTCTTTGTATCCCTTGATCTCCTCTTCTTTTCTCTTTCTTCAATCTGAGGGCTGAGATGATTCCAAATAGCACACGGATCGCCAACGTGGCATCCGTGTGCTAGTTGTGCTTCTTCTTTGGGATTTGATTGGTGGATTTTTAGATGTGATGTGTAGCATCCAATAAGAAACGGCCACGTATCATATCTCCTCCATCTTTTCTCTTCCTTAAACCAAGGGGGTTTTATTCCCCTTGGTGTGAATTAACAGTTGGAATAAAAAGCCCTATATAAAACGAACTTTTTACCAACTAGGGTTCTTTGAACAGTGACTTTTTACTAGTTTGGGATGAAAAATTTGGGTAAGATGGAAACACATAGTTTCTAACGAAAGAAATAATTATGTGGTGAGAGAATGAAACGTGTGGTATGTATATTTATTTATTGGAAAGTGACGTGGGGTAAAACGAGTAGGTGAAATTTATTGGGAGAAAGTTGGGTGGATAAATGACGTGTAAAGCAAATTGTTTCATTTATTTGAATGGGTATGTAACGTATGTAAATGCTTTGTAAACAAGGTAACCCCAAATCTTTATTTCATTCGTTTACTTTTGATTCTTCCATTTGGGCTTGAGCCCAAACATTTACTCCATCCGCTTAAAACATCTTCTGGGCCAAATGGACTAGCAAATCAAAAACCCTTTATTAACTTTGAAAATCTAAATGGGCCTTTGAGCCCATTTTCCCCATTGTGGGACCCACTTGGCTCGTTTTCTCGATAAATTATTAAATCCACTCATGTCGAGCTCGATTTTGGCTTCTTCAATCTTTTTGATCAATCTCGTGTCGGTTTTCATCGGTTTTCGTGAACTTGGTACCTACACACATTCAAACAAGAAACAAGCATTTCCAAGGCATATTCGATATAAATCATGCAATATTTCATTGTTTTAAGCTACTAATGATATGAGTAAAAAACACTCATATCAAATTCCCCCATGCTAAGCAATTGCCGTGTCCTCACACAATGATAAAATAAAACTATATCTACATCATTATTCAACTTTTGACATTTTATTTTGCAAAGACATAAAATAACTTAAAGGATCATAAAAACTCAAATAGATTCATCGTCCTTGACTTTTCACTTTTCCATGCCAAGTGCAAAAATAAGATCATTGTTATTATAAGTTGGTAAACTAACACGAATCCATGTGGGCCAATTATTCACTTAGACTCCCTTATTCCTAAGTGTATCTCTTATATTTTATTGTTGTCTTGAATGATCACGAGGATACATTGTTGACTTATTTCGATAATTTATTAAGCCGAAAATAAAGTGAACGATTTAATCAATAGTTAGCTAAAGGACAAAATCTTTTAAAACTGCTTCTCGGGACTTCATAAAGTTCATATCTTGGCATAACTTGTTTCGCGATTTAAGACCTTTCTCGGATCGATATTTGGCAGTGACTTTATACTTCCAACCTTGAGAGACGTTCACGAAATAATGGTCTTCTCTTCATAATATTTCTTCACTTGAAGTTTTGAGAGATTTATACTTGGACCACGACTTCTTCATTTTTCTCCAATCTTTACTTGGGATTTTGATTAACAACGATTCGCCTCCTTTCTGGACTTGGCTTCATTTATCCTCATACCTTATTTTGGTCTTTTTGGATAGACTTCTCCATGACTTTTTGGGAGTATTTTGCTTTTCGTCGTGTGTCTCGATCCTTCATATTGATTTTTGATAAATGAGTCTTCACATCACTTGAGATCTTTAGCAATAAAACACAGCCCTCATGTCTTGTTAGGACCTTTTTGGACTCGCCAATCTTCGCATCCCGCTTCAATAAGTTATGCCTTGGCTATGAACTCTAATCCATACCGAGCAACTTTTAAACGATCTTGGGCTAGAAGCTAAGTAACTTTTCAAATCGTTCAACATTATTTATTGCAATTAAATTTATTATCAAGCGATGGGAGAATAGGCTTATAATTAACTCACATAAATTCCCGAAAGAATACCGAACTTATAATTGGCTCTATCATCTCTTGTTCTCCATATTGTAAAATTCCAAAAATGAAATCAATGGATACTTAGCCTATTAAATTAAAGTTTTGGTTTTTCAAGTCATCTATAGGATCTTGCAACTTCTTATACTTTTGCAAGTTTTAGAATTTGCGTTTTAAAGTTCCCTTGATAGACGACTTTCTAGGATCAATTATAGGAGCTTGCGAAAAGTTCTTGTTCTTAACTCGTATAAATTAAGACTTTCGCGTTTTAAAGCTCCCTATATAATAGCCTAGCAAAACTTAATTCAAATACGTTAAGGAAAAGCTAAGGTTAAAAACCGAGTCGAGTCAAAAACTATTCTTATTGAAAGCCTACATTCGTGTCAAAAACACTTATTTTACTTATTAAAACTTAAAAATAACACAAAAAATTTAAAATTTTATTGAAAAATGAGAAAAACAACGTTTGGACACGACAAAAGCAATTGCAAGCGATTATATCGATTGACTCCCCCATGCTAAAACCAAACATTGTCCTCGATGTTTCTTAGCTCAAGAGTGACACCCCCTTGCTAAGACATGAAGAGTCTAATGCAAACTCCTAGCATGGAAAGAGCACGCAAATCTATAAGCCGTTTATTAATTATGCCTCAATAAAAACGTTAGTCGATAAAAATCAAGGGTAAAGAAAGTGTGTCCCTTTTTGGCATTCAAAGATGGAAGATCAAGTGAACCGGCAAAAACCGAACACGAGAATCTTCAAATATTAGGGTCGTACCTAATATCACAACACAACAAAACACGAGCACGAGCTTGAAAGATCAAGCCTTATTAGGTGTTAGAAAATAGAAAGAAGATAGAATATATGGGACTCCCCCACAAGGCACCTCGTTTTTGTTAACCGAGTCATGAGCTCGACTCGATCCCCGCATTCATTGGTCCTTAGGGAAAGTTTGAAGATCCGGGACAACCTCCGTAGGTATGTCCCCTCCAAAGTAATGTTTCACACGATGACCATTCACCTTAAAGTTAGGCCCGTCTTTTTGAGCTAGCTCAACGGTGCCATAAGGGAAAACTTGTGCAATGGTGAATCGTCCGGACCAACGGGATTTAAGCTTGCCCGAGAAAATCTTAAGTCTAGAGTTGAATAAGAGGACTTGATCACCAACATTGAAAATGCGGTTTTGATCTTTGAGTCATGAATCCTCTTAGTCTTCTCTTTGTAGATTAAAGAATTTTCATAAGCTTGATCCCTTAATTCACTTGGTTCATTCAATTGAACCTTGCGATGATCACCCGCGGTCCCCAAATCAAAGTTACAATGCTTAAGAGCCCAATACGCCTTATGTTCGAGTTCAATTGGCAAGTGGCATGCTTTTCCGTAGACCAACCTAAATGGTGTACAACCAATTGGCGTCTTGTGAGCCGTACGGAAAGCCCACAATGCATCATCCAATTTATCCGACCATGAAGTGCGATTCTCTCCAATAGAACGCTCCAAAATCCTTTTAAGAGCTCGATTTGAAACCTCCACTTGACTACTCGTTTGAGGGTGATAAGCCGTAGAAAGTCGATGAGTGACACCATATTTCTTTAGAACCTTTGTAAATTGTTCATTACAAAAATGGGTCCCACGATCACTTATAATAGCCCGCGGAGTTCCAAACCTAGCAAAGAGTTGTTTCAAAAATTTCACCACAACTCGAGCATCATTCGTGGGCAAAGCCTTAGCTTCGACCCATTTAGACAAATAGTCCACGACTACGAGAATGTATTTGTTTCCTTTTGATGATGGAAACGGCCCCATAAAATCGATCCCCCACATGTCAAAGATTTCACAAACTTGGATAATGTTTTGAGGCATTTCATCCCTTTGTGAGTTCTTTCCTTGACGTTGACAAGCATCACAAGTCTTGATCAAGTCTTGGGCATCACGATATATGGAAGGCCAAAAGAAGCCGACATCAAAGACTTTCTTCGCGGTGGCGTTTGCACCATGATGTCCCCCGGTGGGTCCCTCATGACAAGATTTAAGGATATCTTGAGCTTCTTTGCCAAACACGCACCTACGAATCACTTGATCCGCGCACACACGAAACAAATAAGGGTCGTCCCAAAAGTAATAGGAAATATCCTTGAAAAACTTTCGTTTTTGTTGGGACGACATACCCTTGATCACAAACTTCACCGCATGGTAATTTGCGATGTCCGCAAACCATGGGGTACTATCATCACCACGAAAAGCAATCATACCAAGCGTCTCGAGAGGAAATGTTTCATTGATTTCCTTATTCTCTCGATCACTTTGGTGAGGATTCTCAAGTCGAGATAAATGATCGGCCACGAGATTCTCGGCTCCTTTTTGTCTAGAATTTTGACATTAAATTCTTGAAGGAGGATAATCCACCGGAGCAACCTCGGCTTAGCATCTTGTTTATTAAGAAGATATTTGATAGCCGAGTGGTCCGTATACAATATGGTTTGAGACAAGACGAGATATGGTCTAAACTTTTCAAAAGCATACACAACGGCAAGAAACTCCTTTTCCGTTGTAGTGTACTTTGTTTGAGCATCCGTCATAGTCTTACTTGCATAGTGTATAGGCAAGAAGTGTTTTAGCTTACGTTGCCCCAAAACCGCACCTACCGCGTAATCACTAGCATCACACATAATTTCAAAAGGTAGATCCCAATCCGGGGCAACTAAGATTGGAGATTCGGTTAACTTCTTTTTAAGCATCTCAAAGGCTTGAATACACTCATCCGAAAAGATGAAAGGAGTCTCTTTTTCCAAAAGATTGGTCATAGGCCGAGCTATCTTAGAGAAGTCTTGTATAAAACGACGATAGAAGCCGGCATGGCCGAGAAAACTCCTTACTCCCTTAAGGGTGGTGGGTGGAGGCAATTTGGCAATCACGTCGATTTTAGCCCTATCAACCTCAATACCTGATACAAGCATTTTCAATGTGGTGAAAAAGTTCGATTCTCAGAATCCTCTCGAATTGATCTCAGTTAAAAGTGAAAAGATTTGTTCTTGGTGACAAAAAGTGGATTTGGTTTTCTATTCTAAATAAATGAAGCAAATAAAGATTAAAGCCAGAAACAGTAAATCAAAAGCAATTAAATGATAAAGCTGTAAAGATCCTTACTGAAAACTAGTGCTATTCGGAATAAATGGAGAAGATAGTCTATGCGGAATAATGACCATGCGGAATAATAAAGTCTATTCGGAATGATGAGACTATACGGAATAAAAACCCCTATGCGGAAAGTATGGCTTATTCGGAAAATATTGCTATGCGGAAAAAATATTGCTATGCGGAAAAAGTGTCCCTATGCGGAAAATAAACCTCTATGCGGAAAGATGATGCTATTTGGAAAAACTGGGCTATTCGGAATATACGAGATATTCCGAATAAGGGAGAAATAAACTGGCTATGCGGAATATTTGAAATATTCCGAGTAAGAGAACAAATAAAGCTATGCGAAAAAAGTGAGATATTCCGAATAGGGGACGAGCCCAAATGCCTATTCGGAATAATTGTTCTGTTCGGAAAGATCTGGAATGCGAAGAACAGTAACAGCAGGTGCCAAACGATTTTTCAATCTAAACACCAAAATACTCAAAAAGATTTCACCAAATCAACCAATAATCATCTAAATACCATAAGAAACAAATCCCACCAATAAAAACACTAAATCAACAACTTTTTAAGATCAAACTTGAATCAAATAAAAACTTAAGAACTTGCAATAAGAAGATGATGAAGAACAAGATGAATAGAAAGATTGGAATTGAATGATTAATGTAAAAGTAACAAGGTTAATGATTAAGGATTACAAGATTGAAAGAAAAAGATGAAAATCACCAAACACCCTAATGGTGTTTGTGATGAACCGATCCTAAGAAACTGGAAAAAGAAAAATGAAGCTCACGCCCTAAAATGTGAAGGGAGAATCTATTTATACTCCTAGTGGTTGGTTGGTGAGTGGGCTTTCTCCCTTTCTTCTTGTCTTCTCGTCTTTTCAGAAAAGTTGACGTTTTCGATTCTGATTCGGGATTTGTCGTCGATTAAATCCAACTCGTCTTTTAATTTCTTCGTTAAATGGACTTGAGTTTCTTCGACTTATGTAAATCTTCCATCTTTGGTCCTTTTCTTCGATAAATCTTCGAATAGGCCCAGTGACTTCAAATCTTTTGCATCTCTTGGACAATAGACTTTATCCTGAGTCTTTTTCCTTGATAAAACCCGTGCAATCCCATGTTTTCTTTAATATTCATTCGGTTAGCTCTGAAATCACAATAAACACAAAAATCACGCATAATTCCAAACAAATGATATTAAATACGTGTTTTGGTCTTGTTTTAGCCAAAATTAAGTGGTAAAAGGATGGGTGTTTACACACCTATCAAATCCCCTACACTTAACCATTGCCATGCCCTCATGCAATGCTTAGTGATAAAGCAAGTTTACACTTTTCTCATAATTAATCAACCTTGGCCTTATTTAAATTCTATTAAACAAAAATTAAAGAAATAAAACTTTTAAAGGTAACAAAGGGATAGAAAACCATTTTCACTTGAAAATAGCTACATGGAAATAACTTGCAAGGAAATCAATGACTTACATTAGGGCTTTGGTGCTGCGAAGATTTATCACCCTCAAGTTTCACGTTCCCCAAACTAAGCTTAAAAACGAGATCATTGTTATTATAAGTTAGCAATTCAATCACTTACACACATGGCTTAATTAAATGCTTAAACTCCCTTATTCCTAGGTGTATCTCTTGTATTTTATTTTTGTCTTAGAATGATCATGAAGATGCATTTTTGGACTTATTTTGATAGTTTATTTAGGCTGAAAGCAAAGTAGGACGATTTGATCAATAGTTAGCTAAAGGACAAAATCTCTTAAAACTGCTTCTCGGGATATCAAAAAGTTCATATCTTGGCATAACTCGGTTCACGATTTGAGACCTTTCTCGGGCCGATATTTGGCATGTACTTCATACTTCATATCTTCGAGAGACGTTCTTGAGATAATGGTCTTCTCATCATAATAGAGTTTCTTCACTTTGGAGACTTTTGAGGGGTACTCCAACTTTGTTGACCACGACTTCATGATTATTTCTTCAATCTCTAATTGGGATTTTGAGATACAACGATCCGCCTCCTTTTCGGACTTGGATCTATTTATCCTCATACCTTGTTAGGGTCTTTTCGGATAGATTTCTCCATGATCTTTATGGGAGTTGATTGCTTTTCGTCGTGAGTCTTGATCCTTCATATTGACTTTAGGAATAATGCTTATCACATCACTTTGGATCTTCAGCAATAAAATGGAATCCTCATGCCTTGTTAGGGCCTTTTCGGACTCGCCAATCTTCGCGCCCCGCTTCATAAGTTATGCCTTGGCTATGAACTCTTATCATTACCGAGCAACTTTTAAACGATCTTAGGCTAGAAGCTAAGTAACTTTTCAAATCGTAAGACCTTACTTATTGCAGATAAATTATTAGCAAGTGATGGGAGAATATGCAAATAATTACACCAAGTGAGCTTGCGCAAGAATACCGACTTATAATTGACTCTATCATTTCTCGTCCTCCACAATTTAAAATCTCAAATAATGAGACTCGTGGATACTTAGCCTAATAAACCGATTAAGGTCTACATGGTTAAGGATACTAGCTAGAATAAACTTGAATAAGTCTATTCGGGTTGAGTCAAAATAAACGCAACGGGCCTAATATGTCAAAGATTTCTAAACTAGCTACACCACTTTATTAATATTTTTGACTTTATTGCGGGATATATACATATGAAGGCAACGATAAAAAATTAAAAATTACAAGTAATTGGCCAAAGTTAATAAAAAATTTGAAAAATGTTGAAAAATATGATTTTCCGGTTAATTGAAGGCATTTTCATGGAAAAGTCCACTTAAAACTTCGATAGAAGTCCCCCCTACACTTAAGATAAACATTGTCCTCAATGTTTAAGCATGTGGGAAAAGTCTCCCCTACACTTATGACATTGTGCACGTTGGTTAACTCGAGTTAAGGAAGAGACGACTGAAGTGATCAATTTCAAATGTGAGTATGAAGAAAATTAAATCACGATAGTTGAGAGATAGAACCGGATTTCGAATAACACGGGAGCACGGTTCTTCAAAGAGTTCCAAGATTGCAGTTATCCCTGTAATCACATCACCACACAAACACAAACGACCAAAATAGGTCCTCCCCTACACTTAGGGGGTTAAAGGGATAGATACTCGGGCTGCCTCCCGAGGAGCGCTTGTTTTTGATAACCGAGTCACGAGCCTGACTCGACCCAAAATTAGTTCATGGGGAACGTGGTGAGGGATGGAAGCACCTCCTGAGAGGTGTCCTCACCAAAGTACAACTTCACTCGTTGGCCATTCACCTTAAAATTCGGTCCATTAGGTTGAGCGAGCTCGAGAGTACCATATGGAAAAATTTGGGCAATGGTGAATGGGCCAGACCAACGAGATTTCAGCTTGCCCGAAAAGATTTTCAACCGAGAGTTAAAAAGTAAGACTTTGTCTCCAACATGGAACTCTCGGTTTTTGATCTTGGAGTCGTGAATGAGCTTAGTTCGTTCCTTATAGATCAAAGAATTTTCATAAGCCTCATTCCGAAGTTCATTCAGCTCATTGAGTTGGATCTTGCGTAGGTCACCGGCTTTGTTTATATCAAAATTAGCCCACTTCAAGGCCCAATAAGCCTTGTGCTCCAACTCAATGGGGAGGTGGCATGCTTTCCCGTACACAAGACGATAAGGCGTACAGCCGATCGGGGTCTTGTAAGCAGTACGGAAAGCCCACAAAGCATCATCAAGTTTATCAGCCCATGCGGCACGATGCTCTCCCACGGTTCTTTCAAGAATTCGCTTAAGTCCTCGGTTGGATATTTCAGCCTGGCCATTAGTTTGTGGGTGGTAGGCTGTGGAAAGACGATGATTTACACCGTACTTAGCCATGACTCTAGCAAATTGGTCATTGCAGAAATGAGTCCCACGATCACTAATAATGGCGCGAGGCACACCGAATCTAGCGAAAAGAGCTTTCAAAAAGTTACAAACCACCCTTGCGTCATTAGTAGGTAAAGCTTTGGCTTCAACCCACTTTGAAACGTAGTCAACGGCTACAAGGATGTATTTGTTTCCTTTAGAAGAAGGGAATGGCCCCATAAAGTCGATACCCCAAACATCAAAAATTTCACACTCTTGAATGAAATTCTGAGGCATCTCGTCTTTATGTGTGATTTTGCCTTGCTTTTGGCAAACATCACATCGTTTGACCATATCGTGAGCGTCACGGTATATGGAGGGCCAATAAAATCCCGAATCAAACACTTTCTTGGCGGTGTAGGTGGGACCAAAGTGACCACCGGTGGGTCCTTTGTGGCAAGCATCAAGGATTTCAGACGCTGCCGGTCCATCAACACATCGACGGATAATCAGGTCGGCACATTGTTTGAATAGGTAAGGGTCGTCCCAAAAGTAAGTCTTAATATCGGTGAAAAACTTCTTCTTTTGTTGAGACGTCAACCCTTCCTTGAGAATTCCACCCGCCAAGTAATTTGCAAAGTCCGCAAACCACGGGGTTTCATTCGACTTCGAGTTTATAGACATTAAGGTCTCCAAGGGAAAAGAATCATTGATTTCTTTGGTCGGATGATCCCCTTGGTATGGATCCTCAAGTCTGCTGAGATGATCCGCGGCTAAGTTTTCTGCTCCTTTCTTATCACGAATTTCAATTTTAAATTCCTGGAGCAGCAAAACCCAGCGAAGAAGTCTTGGTTTGGAATATTGCTTTGTCAACAAGTACTTCAGCGCGGAATGATCGGTGTACACAATTGTGGTGGAAAGGAGAAGATAGGGGCGAAACTTTTCAAAAGCATAGACAACAGCTAAAAGCTCTTTTTCGGTTGTCGTATAATGCAATTGTGCCCCCGTCATTGTCTTGCTAGCGTAATGGATCGGTTGGAAGTGTTTGTTCACTCTTTGTCCAAGAACCGCTCCAATAGCAAAATCACTAGCATCGCACATCAACTCAAAGGGCAGCTCCCAATTAGGGGTGACCAAGACGGGTGCCTTAGTTAGCTTATCCTTAAGCGAGTTTAAGGCTTCAAGGCACTCTTTGGAAAAGATAAAAGGAGTATCTTTTTCCAAGAGGTGGGTCATCGGGCGAGCGATTTGAGAAAAATCTTTGATGAATCGACGATAGAAGCCCGCATGACCCAGGAAACTTCTCACACCCTTCACTGTTGAAGGTGGAGGCAACTTTGCGATAACATCGACTTTAGCACGGTCAACTTCAAGACCGGCTTTCGAGATCTTATGTCCAAGCACGACGCCTTCTTTTACCATGAAATGGCATTTTTCCCAATTTAGAACAAGGCGAGTGTCTTCGCACCTCTGTAGCATACGTTCCAAATTGGCAAGGCAAGAAGAGAACGAATCCCCGAAGACCGAGAAATCATCCATGAAGACTTCCATGGTTTGTTCAACCATGTCATGGAAGATAGCTAACATGCACCTTTGGAAAGTCCCGGGCGCATTACATAAGCCAAAAGGCATTCTTTTGTAAGCAAAAGTGCCATAGGGACAAGTGAATGTAGTCTTCTCTTGATCTTGGGGATCGATGGGTATTTGGAAATAACCCGAGAAACCATCAAGAAAGCAGTAATATTCATTACCCGCTAATCGTTCAAGCATTTGGTCCATAAAAGGTAGAGGGAAATGGTCCTTTCTCGTGGCATCATTGAGTTTGCGGTAGTCTATACAAACTCTCCACCCAGTAACGAGACGAGTGGGAATCAACTCGTTGTGTTCATTGGGAACAACGGTTATTCCGCCCTTCTTGGGCACACAATGGATTGGACTAACCCACGGTGAATCCGAAATAGGGTAAATCATACCCGCATCAAGAAGTTTGATAACCTCTGTTTTGATGACTTCATGGATTTTTGGATTCACCCTTCGCTGGCTTTGAATTGTGGGCTTAAAGTCGTCCTCCATGAGAATTTTGTGTGTGCAGAAGTGAGGATCAATTCCACGAATATCCGAAATCTTCCAAGCAATAGCCTTCTTATGATCTTTCAACACGGCGACAAGTCGGGCATTCTCTTCATCCTTCAAATCCTTAGCAATGATGACCGGTGACTTCTTCTCTTCTTCGAGGAATACATACTCAAGATGGGGCGGAAACTCCTTAAGTTCCAAATCCTGAGGATTGTCGACGGGAGGCGTATTCGAAGTCGGAGTCTCAATAGCAATAACAGTGGGAGATGGAGGGGAAGGATTGTCTTCTCTGAGGAGGTTTGCAATGAAACTGAGATCGTCATCCCAATTGGCAGTAGAATCGTCATTGTCTTGCTTCACATCTTCCAAGGTGGTTTCCAAATCTTTCCAAAGGAAATCACTTTCTCCAAATAGAGATAGTGATGAGTCGATAGAGGAAACGGTCTCAACATTGGGAAGAGAGGTAGGAATATTTTTACAAGCATCCTTGAAGTGTTCTTCACAAGCCTCATCAAGAACGTCAATACAATTAACACTCTCGTAAGAATAAGGCTGTTTAGAAAGCTTTCCCATGTTGAAGACTACTTTATCGTCACCCACTCTCATGATAAGCTCACCGGCTTCAACATCAATGAGAGTGCGACCGGTCCTCAAGAATGGACGAACAACAATGAGTGGCACACGGGGGTCCATCTCGTAGTCGACGATAACAAAATCAGCAGGGAAGGTGAATTTGTCGACTCCTACAATGACGTCTTCGGCTATCCCCACTGGATAAGCAACCGTACGGTTGGCCAATTCCAAAGTCATTTTGGTGGGGACAAGCTCTGGGAGAGATAATTGCTTCCAAACACTTAGAGGCATAAGATTAATACTGGCACCTAAATCGGCTAGGGCCATGCAATTCTCTACTCCCGGGAAATTGCAAGGGATAAGAAAACGACCCGGATCACCAAGCTTGGTTGGCAATTTCCTTAAGAGCACTGCAGAGCAATTCTCATTAAGTTGGGTGTTGGCAATATCGAGGAGCTTTTCCTTGTCGCTCAAAAGATCTTTAAACATTTTTGGATACTTGGGCATGTGAGCGAGAGCCTCAGCGAAGGAGATATTGAAATTCAGTTGTTTGAACATTTTAAGGAAATTTGAAACCTGAATATCATCCTTGCTCTTTTGCTTCTCTTTCCTCAACCTTGAAGGATAAGGTATATTGGAAGAAGAGGAAGGCTTTAGGGGAATAGGATCACTCACAACCACGGGTGGAGGAGGGTAGAAGGAAGAGGTGGAGAAATTGGGGAAGGAGAAGGAGGAGGAATAGGAGCAGGCGACTCGTTCTCCTTAGTCACAACCACTGGTGGAGGTATAGGAAGCTCGGGTTCCTTGGTACCTTTTCCACTTTGAGTAGTGATTGCTTTCATCTCCCCTCTTGGATTTGCAACGGTGTTACTCGGAAGAGTACCCGAAGAAGAGGGTTGACTACTTTGGAAGAAACTAGCCATCATGTTCCGCAGATCATTAGTTTGGCTATCCAACGTATTTCTCATATCTGCTCTCAAATCATTTCCTTGCTTTACCAAGTCTGCCTTCAAGTTGAGCACCTCTCTCTGAAGATTTCCAACTATCGCATCATTAGTCCTCATATAAGTTTCTACTTCTTGGTGAAGAGCGGTAGGTTGATTGGGAGGAACATTGTATGTGGGAGGTTGGTAAGCAGGTTGCTGGTAGACTTGGTTGTTACGTTGAGGCGGTTGTCGTTGCTTGTGGGGAGGGATGTATGGTTGTCGAGGTTGTTGTTGTTGTTGAGGAGGGCGATTAAGGTTTTGTTGTTGGTTTGGGTTGGCAGGAGGGAAACCAGGTGGTGAAAGATAGTTGTTGCTGCGGTAGCTAAGCAAGTTACGGTCACCTTGAGGTCTAGCTTGATAAGCAGGTTGTTGATAGGTGCCATATGCCGCATTCACATTCTCAGCAGGGTAATCTTGGGTGGCGGTACAAGTTGTGTAAGAGTGAGGACCACCGCATATCTCACAAGATTGGCTGACAGCATTCACTTGAGCGTTTTTGGTGTTGTTGCTGTTGTTGTTGTTGACGGTGTGGGTGACAAGCGATTCAAGAAGCGTAGTGATTTTGTCTAATCGCTTGTCGCTGTCATTAGTGCTAGCACTAGCAACATTGGTCCGAACACTCTTGGTTTGCACACGAGATTTATTCTCAATGATGTCCCAAGCAGCATTGGAAGTCTTAGCCAATAAATTACCCCCTGAGGCACTGTTCAGTGAATCTTGGTCACTCATGCTTAAACCATTGTAAAAAGTATTAATTTGATGTACTTTGGTAAAACCATGTTGTGGGCATTTTCTTAAAAGATCTTTAAAACGATCCCAAGATTCACTGAACGACTCATCGTACTTTTGTTCAAAGTTTATAATCTCATTCCGCAATGCGGTAGTACGAGAGGGTGGAAAAAAGTAGTTGATAAACTTTGTTTCCAAATCCGTCCACAAGAGAATACTCTGTGGCGGTTCCTTAGCAAGCCAATGCCGGGCTTGTCCCTCTAAAGAAAAGGGAAAAAGTTGTAACCTTATAACCTCTTGTGGAACCCCATTGAATTTGACTGTGTTGGTGAGTTGTAGAAATCTCTTGATGTGGTCGTGTGGATCATCAATGGTTCGTCCCAAGAATGGTTGAGCGGAGACCATCTGGATAAAGCCTGATTTGAGCTCGAAATTGTTGGCGGCAATTGGAGGTATGACAATTGGATCCGTGTTGCCATCTACATGAGCTTGCAGCAATTCAATCATCGGGCGATTATCCGGAAGGGGCTCATTGTTGTTGTTATTGTTCATATTGTTGAAAGGCGGGTTGTTGTTGTTATTATTGTTTGGAGGTGGGACACCGGCCATGTCTAAGTGATCGAGAGGCTCGGGCTCTTGATAAGACGTGGATCGAGTGCGCATACACCTGCAAAAGAACTAACAAGGCAAAAACAATACAAAAATATTTTTGGTTTTTGGTGTTTTTTACTTTTTAGGATTTTTGAAAATTTTATATTTTTTAGTGTTTTTGAAAATTTTTGTGAAAAAGTAACGTTCACGGGGAACGGATCCCAAAATCCAAGTTCTCACAAAAAACTTTTGATCTTAACGAGAGGAGTCGGCAGCGGCGCCATTTGATACAAGCATTTTCAATGTGGTGAAAAAGTTCGATTCTCGGAATCCTCTGGAATTGATCTCAGTTAAAAGTGAAAAGATTTGTTCTTGGTGACAAAAAGTGGATTTGGTTTTCTATTCTAAATAAATGAAGCAAATAAAGATTAAAGCCAGAAACAGTAAATCAAAAGTAATTAAATGATAAAGCTGTAAAGATCCTTACTGAAAACTAGTGCTATTCGGAATAAATGGAGAAGATAGTCTATGCGGAATAATGACCATGCGGAATAATAAAGTCTATTCGGAATGATGAGACTATACGGAATAAAAACCCCTATGCGGAAAGTATGGCTTATTCGGAAAATATTGCTATGCGGAAAAAATATTGCTATGCGGAAAAAGTGTCCCTATGCGGAAAATAAACCTCTATGCGGAAAGATGATGCTATTCGGAAAAACTGGGCTATTCGGAATATACGAGATATTCCGAATAAGGGAGAAATAAACTGGCTATGCGGAATATTTGAAATATTCCGAGTAAGAGAACAAATAAAGCTATGCGGAAAAAGTGAGATATTCCGAATAGGGGACGAGCCCAAATGCCTATTCGGAATAATTGTTCTGTTCGGAAAGATCTGGAATGCGAAGAACAGAAACAGCAGGTGCCAAACGATTTTTCAATCTAAACACCAAAATACTCAAAAAGATTTCACCAAATCAACCGATAATCATCTAAATACCATAAGAAACAAATCCCACCAATAAAAACACTAAATCAACAACTTTTTAAGTTCAAACTTGAATCAAATAAAAACTTAAGAACTTGCAATAAGAAGATGATGAAGAACAAGATGAATAGAAAGATTGGAATTGAATGATTAATGTAAAAGTAACAAGCTTAATGATTAAGGATTACAAGATTGAAAGAAAAAGATGAAAATCACCAAACACCCTAATGGTGTTTGTGATGAACCGATCCTAAGAAACTGGAAAAAGAAAAATGAAGCTCACTCCCTAAAATGTGAAGGGAGAATCTATTTATACTCCTAGTGGTTGGTTGGTGAGTGGGCTTTCTCCCTTTCTTCTTGTCTTCTCGTCTTTTCAGAAAAGTTGACGTTTTCGATTCTGATTCGGGATTTGTCGTCGATTAAATCCAACTCGTCTTTTAATTTCTTCGTTAAATGGACTTGAGTTTCTTCGACTTATGTAAATCTTCCATCTTTGGTCCTTTTCTTCGATAAATCTTCGAATAGGCCCAGTGACTTCAAATCTTTTGCATCTCTTGGACAATAGACTTTATCCTGAGTCTTTTTCCTTGATAAAACCCGTGCAATCCCATGTTTGTTGGGAATAAATTTAGGCCAGAACACTTGAACGCTGACAAGAACAACTCAAGCGTTGACAAGAGCAAAGTGAGCGCTGACAGCATAAGCGTTGACAAGTTAAAGTCAAGCGTTGACAGATTGAAGACAAGCACTGATGAAGATGTGAGCTACACGTTTATTATATTCTAGAATACTTCTAGTAAGGATAGAGACGACAATGTATTTTCTATGTTTATCTTTACCTAGAATAGTTGATTCGTAGCTTATTGTACAAGACTTCTTGTTCTATAAAAGAAGATCTTTTAGGTTAAAGTTTAATATCAGTTTTCATAAGTTTTCGATTGTTAAACTCTTTCATTGTAACCAAGTACGATTATTCTAATACAAGTGAAAGTTTGTTTAACATCTTTGTGTTTTAGATCAAGTGTTAATTCCGCATAACACTTTGTTACTTTATTCATAAGCAAAGGTTTCTCTACGTGTAGTACTTGATCTAATCTCGTATACACAAAGCTTAATCGATCTAAGTTTGGGATCAACAAGTGGTCTTTGTGCCTAAACACCTTGTTCATGATCATTGTTCTTTTCCGCTATGTTATCATATGAACGATGATCAACCTAGATATAATGGTTCATAACCATTGAGTCGAACGATCAATAGGACTCATCAATTGGTATCAGAGCCTAAGGCTCGTGATATCTAGGTACGACGAGGTGTTCGTGTATGGTGAAGAAGAAAAATTCGTATTGAATTTTTCTGGACGTTTTTGTGTGCGCAGCAGTATTCAGAAGGTCATAACTTTTGATTGAACCGTTGGATCGTCACGAAATTTTAGATGTGTGTTCTACATACATAGATCTAAACATCAACCGGAGGGATTGTCGAGTTTTATCCCCAGGCAAAAGTTATTAAGCGTCGAAGTTGGCTGATGGAAGATTTTCAGTTTTCTGCTTTCACATGAAATCATGAACTAGGGTTTCTTCAAACCCTAGATCTACCTAGAAAGCAGAATGTTATGATGTTTGTGGCTGTTAAGACATGTGAAGATACACGATCTAAGGTTATTCACAAACCCTAATTAGGGTTTCAATGCTCAAAGTTCCAAACCCTAGATCGCTGTTACAGACATGAAGGTTAGTGCAGATTCGTGTTACTGTAATTCGAATCTTATGCATGCTAGTCTACAATAACTCACATGGGGCTAAGTTATTCAATCCTAATTGGTCAAAACACACGGTTATATAATTGTGTGTTCACACAGTATGCGAATTCTGATTGGATGACCTAGTTGTGTTCACACGGCCATATAATATTTGATCCTCTACATGCTGGTCTAGGTTTGTTCTCGTGGGGGCTAAGTCAGGTTACAAACCTTTCAATTTTGATTGGTTCTTGCTCTTATGTTCACACGGTGGAAGAGCCATGATTGGGGGAAATATGATGTGTTCACACGGCAAAGTTTAAGGCAAATCATGTGTCACGGACGTGGTCTTATTGTTTGAAGTAATTCACGTAGGCCACTTTTCAACGCTGATGGGACTTATTTTGACGTTGTAAAAGTCTTGGAGCAACGTTGACTGAATGGACGCTGACAGAAAAGAAGTTTGACGCTGACAGAATAAGTCAACGCTGATAGGTTGACAGTGTCGTCCGATATATGAGCTTCAACGCTGACACGTATTGTCCGATATTGGACAATACATCTGACCAAGATATTGGACAGAAGAGATATTGGACAACACAAAGTTTGCTGCTGTTTGAGAAAATGGGTATGTTTTAAGCACACAAAAAGAAGGTAAATACACACAAAGGTACATGGAATCTCTGTTTTAATATAGAATATCATGATGATATTTATGGCTCGGATATTTTAAGGAGTAAATGGTTTTTAAGTAAGTTAGCAATAATTCATGAAGACTTTGTTTAATATTCGAATATGTAATCGGGATAGCCTTGTGAAAGAGTTATTCGACTGCTAACTTTTACATATGAGGATATTGGTTCATTAAGACTTGTCATGAAGAGGTGTTAGCTTAAGGGGAAGAATTCTTATGGTAAGATTGATGATTGAAGAAGATTTGCGCAAGTTTGTGTTCTATCATATCTTAAAGTGCCTAGACTTTAAAGGTAACTTGTTCGTGCTTTACATGGTTGGTGACGAAGACTTGTCATAACACTTGAAGGAGTTACATTATCGTGCTCAGTGTCTCACAAAGGATGAGAATATTGACAAGGGATAGAGGTCTACTTATATCCTCCTCTATAAGTTCTTCATCACATGGATAAACAAGACATGGAACATAAGTTTGGGTTATCTTACTTCTACATCAAAATTATTAAAGTTATTTTTCTTCAAGATCATTACACAGAGCCTACTTTTGGAGAATCTTCAAAGATTGCATACATTGTTTACTTTCCTGTTGATGTGACAAAAAGGGGAAGAAAATACATGCTACACTTGAGGGGAAGCAATTTGAAGATCATGTACAACTTACAAGAGATACACATAGAGTTTTGCCACTATCAACTAGGGGAAGATTGTTGGGTCAAAAAGTTGATGTGGCAGAAACTCAAAAATGAAGAAAACGTGAAGTTATTGTCTAAGCGTTGTCAAGAGTTAATCAAGCGTTGACAAGAGTTAATTAGGCGTTGATGGCTCAAGCATTGTCGTGTGCAATCCAAGCATTGTCACATGCAATTCAAGCATTGACAAAACGTAGACAAAAGAAGCTTATGGAAGTTTCTATTTAGATAAACATGCAAAAGATATTCTGCATAAGTTTATTTAAATAGAAGATTTACTTGTTTATTCATCATTATCTCTTGTAAACCCTAATCCTTACACTATAAAAGGAACCAAGGGTCATAGGTTTTATTCATATTATTCATTCACAATGTAAACCTAAAGTGTGTGTCGCACTAGACGTGGGATTCAATGTATACACGTCTAGTGGATGTTTGTTATTAATATAATGAACATCCCTATTGTTTTAATTCGTGTCTTTGTACCTAAACACCTTGTTATGATCATTGTTCTTTTCCGCTATGTTATCATATGAACGATGATCAACCTAGATATAATGGTTCTTAACCATTGAGCCCAACGATCAATAGGACTCATCAATTGGTATCAGAGCTTGTTGAGAAACTTTTGATCTTTAAGTAACGCAAGAACCCTAAAACACCAAAAACCCTAAAAACCCTAAAATTCTCCAAACCCTAAAAACATCATGTCTGGCACAGATCAACCTGCCTCTTTGCTACAAAACAACTTCTCAAACCCTAGTATCAAAATTCCCATGTTTGATGCCAGGAACTTTGAGCTTTGGAAGTCCAATTTTAAGCAATACATAGCTATTCATGACTACACTCTTTGGGAGATTATCGAATATGGGAACACATTCGACAAAGCAGCAAAGATTACTGCTGCAATTGCCACAAGGACAGCTGTTCCTAATTGTCCTGAAGCTGATAAGGTAGAAAAGCCTGGAGATGGGAGAGCTGTAGCTGTTGAAGATATAGCCAAGAAGAGGGTGGACATGAAAATCTTGAACATCTTGAAACACGCCCTAGGTCATGAGAATCAGCACAAATACAAACGCTTTGAGTCTGCAAAAGAGCTTTGGGAAGCTCTTGAAGTAGCACATGGTGGCAATGCTGACACAAAAGAAGAAAAGAAGAAGCAACTATTGCATGAGTATGCTGTCTTTAAAGCTCAACCTAATGAGAATCTCAGCAGTGTGAGAAGTAGACTTCTGGACATCACAAGTCAACTTTCCTTCATGGGAAAACAGATTGATGACCCTGAATTGAATGCTAATTTTCTCAAAAGCCTTGGTGATGTATGGAAGATTGAGACAAGATCCATTCTTGTCAATAATACCCACAAGACTTCCAGATTTGATGACATCTTCAACAAACTAAGACTGTTGGAGAATGAATGGCAATTGGATAGTGATAATAAATCTTCCAGTAGCAACATGGCCTTCTTCTCACAAAGTGAAGGTCAATTTGATTCCATGAACTTCTATGGACATTCAGCCCTTGGATCTCAATGTGTCAACACTGGATCTCAGTCTGTCAGCGCTGGATCATATCCTGTCAACGCTTTGTACTCAAGCGCTGACACACACAATCATGGCGCTGATAGAATTAAACCTGTTGGTTTTGATCTAGATACTGTGTGTGCTTTCATTGCTTCTTTGCCCAGTGATTCAAGAATTACATATGAAGATCTTGAGCAGATAAGTGATGAACAATTGGAAGAAATGGACATCAAGTGGACTATGGCTCTTGTAAGTTTAAGAGCAAACAGGTTTAATAAAAGGTTCAAGAAGAAGATGACCTTTAATGCTAAGGATGTTGCTGGATTTGACAAATCCAAGGTTGAGTGCTACAACTGTCATAGGATGGGGCACTTTATGAGGGAATGTAGATCTCCAAGAAGATCTGATGCTGGTAAGCCTTCAAGTCAAATGGTTAAGAGCCCAGATCCCAAGGCCATGGTTGCTGTTCAACAAATTGATGGAGTTGGAGAATGGGACTGGAGCTGGATGGCTAAGAATGAGGAAGAGGACAGAGCTTTGGTTGCTGAAGTTAAAGAAGAGCATGCTGAATATGCTCTCATGGCACACTCCTCCTCTTCATCAGATAATGAGGTATATGATGATGCTTTCTGTTCTAAGGGTTGTCGTTTAAATACTGAAAAATTAAAACAAGAGATAGTTAAATTATTAGATGAGGCAAGTACTGAAAGATGCAAAGTATCTAATTATCAAATTGCTCTTACCCAAACAGAAAAGACAGTAGCTGAGTATAAGAAAATGGAGTTTGACTTAAAGGATCAAATAAATATCTTAAAACATGAGTTACATTAGAGTAAAGATGTTCAAGATATAGTAAATAGGGTTAATCTTGATTTGATAGCTCAGTTAGAGGAGGCTAACAAAAATAAAGATAATGTGAGTCTTAAAATCCAAAGATTTGATAAGGCCACACAATCCCTAGGAGAGTGTGTTAGTAAACAAAGAGACTCTAAGGATATGAGTGGGATTGGGATGAATAATTATACTGGTGCTCCACCACCAGCTGGGGATTTCTATGGTGTCCAATCAAAGGACTTATCTTGGACTGGCTTGCCAGAATGCCAAGAGGAGGAATTCATTCCTCCACCTAGAGTGACTTCCCCAGTTGAGGAATACAAGCAAAAATTGACTGACCTAGATGAGTGGAAGAAAGCTAACCACACCTTGTTTGTTAAGGGAGGGTTGTTGTGTGAAAGTCCAAATGAGCCCACACCAAACATGATACCAATTGTGGAGTCCTATGATCCTAAACCTATTAAGATCACACACCCTACCACTGGCAAAGCTGTTGACTTTGGCCCACAAACTGTTAGAAAACCTAGTGTTAAGTATGCTGAGATGTATAGAAATACTAGGTCACCAAAAAGCCAAGTTAGTAACCATGGAACAGGCTTCTTTGCTTCTAGACCTAAGACTATGTCTAGAAAAGCTTGTTACACATGTGGTAGCTTCTCACATTTGGCATACAAATGTGTCAACGCTTCCAATGTCAACGCTGATAGGAACCATTTCAGCGCTGACAAAAGTCAACATAGGTCAAACACTGTTAGACCCAATACCTTTGTGAACAAAAGTTCACAAGTTGTTAGACCAGCCCCATTCTTTTCTAGAGGGTCTAACACACAAGGCCTAAGACCTTTTCAAAAGTCAAACACTTGGTCAAATAGGCAATGGGTTCCTGTAGCAAACCCTAGGTTCAACGCTGATAAGAGCAATCGGGGCGCTGACAAGAGAAATTTCAGCGCTGACAGACACACTGCTAAACCTAGGTATTTGCAACCACAGGGAAATAGGTCTAAAGCTTCTACTAGCTTAACATGGAGACCAAAACAAGACCAAAACCCTAATTCTACTGGTATTTCTATGACATGCAACAGGTTTCATTATATTTCAAAGGCATTGTCAACACCAATTGGGGTTAACTGGGAATTTCATTCAAACAGGGATGAAAATGGGGTTGTTATGAGAACCAAGTCTGTTCTTGTTGAACAACCAAATGAATCCAAGTCTTCCAAGGCTTGGGTTCCCAAAGAAAACTAATGTGTTTTCTTTATGTGCAGGGCATTCAGAAGAAGATCAATGATTATGGATACTGGGATAGTGGATGCTCAAGGCACATGACAGGAAAGGAAGACTATCTGACCAATTTCTCTCATATTCAAGATGGTGATAAGGTATACTTTGGAGGGGGCTATGGAACAATCACTGGAAAAGGAACCCTTGTCACCAACAATCTACGATTTGAGAATGTCTTCCTGGTAAAAGAACTGGATTATAATTTGTTTAGTGTATCACAAGTGTGTGATAACAAAAATAAGGTTCTTTTCACAGATACTGAGTGCTTGGTGTTAAGCAAAGATTATAAGCTCCCTGAGGAGAAATACATAGATTTTAGAACACCAAGGCATAAAGACATATATAATGTGAATCTTAATGGAATTAAGATAAATAATAAAATGTCATGTCTGTATGCTAAAGCCTCAGTAGATGAAAGTAATCTTTGGCACAGGAGATTAGGGCACATAAACTTTAAGAATATTAATAGACTTGTGAGGCTTGGTTTAGTTGATGGTTTGCCTGAAAAGGCTTTCCATAATGACCACTCTTGTGTTGCATGTCTTAAGGGCAAGCAGCACAAGGTCTCATTCAGGTCTAAACAGGTGCACTCTAGTTCTAAACCACTTCACTTATTGCATATGGACCTCTTTGGTCCAACTAATATAGAAAGTTTGAAGGGTAAATCATATTGTTTTGTTATCACTGATGATTATTCCAGGTTTACATGGACTTTCTTTTTAGCCAAGAAAAGTGAAACTGCCCAAAGTCTGATTAATTTCATTACACAGATAGAGAAGAAGAATGGTAATGAGGTCAAAATTATTAGAAGTGACAATGGGGGTGAGTTTAGAAATCAGTTGTTAGATGATTTTTGTGCCAAGAAAGGGATTACTAGGCAGTTTAGCATAGCTAGAACCCCACAGCAAAATGGGGTTGCTGAAAGGAAGAATAGAACCCTTATTGAAGCAGCCAGAACCATGTTGGCTAATGCCCACTTTCCTATAGCCTTTTGGGCTGAAGCTGTTAACACAGCTTGTTATGTTCAAAATAGGGCATTGGTCAACAAGATACATAATAAGACACCTTATGAATTACTTTGGGGAAGGAAGCCCAATATTGGCTTTCTCAAGCCATTTGGTTGTCATGTAGTTGTTTTAGAAACTAGTGAGGCCCTAGGTAAATTTGATTCTAAAGGTGATGAAGGCTACTTCATGGGTTATTCAGTGCAGAGTAAAGGATATAGGGTTTACATTAAAAAGGAAAAACGTATACTTGAAAAAGTACATGTTAGGTTTTTAGAAAGTAAACCTAGTGATCCTGAGAGTGGTCCAAATTGGTTGTTTGACTTAGAACCTTTATCTAGAGCTTTAAACTATATGCCTGTTACTGATCCAGACATTGTGAAGGCAACTTCAAGTGTTTTGGAAAAGAGAATTGGTAATGTTTCAGGTATACAGGTTGCTAAGGAGGATGGACCACCAGCAGTTAAATCATCTCCCACACAAGAATTTGTTACACTTCCTATATGGACAGATGAGTATTATGCTGCTGCTACTGCTGCTAGGAAAGATAATGGTGGTGTTCAAATACCACCAAATACAAACATGCATGATTCTTCAGGCGCTGACAAAGGGAAATCAAGCGCTGACACGACCAATTCAGACGCTGATGGCTCCAACGTTGACAACAACAGTTCAAGCGTTGTTAGCCCAAACGCTGACAAACAAGGATCAGACTTTGGAGACACCTTTACACAGCTTTTCTCTTCCCATTTTGAACAGGGTGGACCTTCTAATGTCCATGAAGAGATTTCTGTTGATCAAGAAGAATCTGAAGAAGATATTGGCAACATGGAGCGTGAAGTATAGGACACCAGACTCTTTGAAGGAGGAGTTCTTACTTCCACAGCTAAGGATCACCCCACATCTCAAATCATTGGTGATGTTATGGATCCAGTTCAGACAAGAAGATCCCATCAAGGTCTTGGTGGATTTATTGCCAATATACACAAGAAGGTTGATACCCCTCTTGTACAAGCATGTTTGTTTGCCTGTTTTCTGTCACAGGAAGAACCCAAGAAGATTTTTGATGCTCTCAAAGAACCAAGTTGGGTGGAAGCAATGCAGGATGAGCTTCACCAATTTGCTATACAGGATGTTTGGGAGCTGGGTGATTGTCCTAGATATGTGAGACCAATTGGGACAAGATGGGTTCTAAGGAACAAGAAAGATGAAAGAGGTATTGTGGTCAGAAACAAGGCACGTTTGGTAGCTCAGGGATATACACAAGAGGAAGGAATTGATTATGAAGAAGTTTTTGCACCAGTTGCAAGAATTGAAGCTATAAGAATTTTTCTAGCTTATGCCTCTTGTATGAACTTCACTGTTTATCAAATGGATGTGAAGAGTGCTTTCCTCTATGGGACAATTGTTGAGGAAGTATATGTCATGCAACCTCCTGGTTTTGAAGATCCTGAAAATCCAGACAAGGTTTATAGAGTGAAGAAAGCAATGTATGGACTTCATCAAGCCCCTAGAGCATGGTATGGTACCTTGTCTACATATCTGGTGGACAATGGATTCAAGAGGGGCACCATAGATCAGACACTATTTACAAAGAAGAAAGGAAAACATGTGTTGCTTGTGCAGGTCTATGTTGATGACATCATTTTTGGGTCTACTGATCCAAAAATGAGTGAGGATTTTTCCAAGCTCATGACAGATAAATTCAAGATGAGTGCAATGGGTGAGATGAACTTCTTTCTAGGGTTACTAGTTCAGCAGAAAGAAGATGGTATCTTCATCTCCCAAGACAAGTATGTAGCTGAAATCTTGAAGAAATATGGTTTTTCTCCACATGAGAAGGAGGCTTCCACTCCTATGGATAGGCAACACCCTTGGGGAAAAATTGGAGCTGGAAAGGATGTGGATGTTAGGCACTATAGATCAATGATTGGATCATTGATGTATCTTACAGCCTCAAGACCTGACATCATGTTTGCTGTGTGTGCATGTGCACGCCATCAAGTGACTCCCAAAGAATGTCACCTTTTTGCTGTGAAGAGGATTTTTAGGTACCTAAGGTGTTATCCAGATCTTGGATTATGGTACCCAAAGGATTCTCCATTGGATCTTATTGCATATTCAGACAGTGACTATGGTGGTGACAAGTTTGATAGGAAATCCACAACTGGTGGATGCCAATTTCTTGGGAGTAGATTGATATCTTGGCAATGCAAGAAACAAACAGTGGTGGCAAACTCTACAACTGAAGCAGAATATGTTGTAGCAGCTGCTTGTTGTGGACAAGTCTTATGGATTCAGAACCAGCTGTTGGATTATGGGTATAATTTTATGCATACCAAGATTTTTGTAGACAATAACAGTACTTTATGCATTATTAAAAATCCTGTACATCATTCTAAAACCAAACACATAGAAATTAGACATCATTTTATAAGAGATTGCTTTGAGAAAGGTTTAATACAACCAGATAGGGTAGCCACAGAAGACAATGTGGCTGATTTATTAACTAAACCTTTTGATGCTGGAAGATTTCAATATTTGGTAACAAATATTGGAATGGTTAATCTCACTTAATATGTGCTTTGGAACACTTTTTGTAAAAGTATGTACAGGATAATGCATTGTTATTGGTCTTTGTGATGATTTAGATTTTCCACATTATTTTTCTAACACTGACAAAGGTAAATGTAACGCTGTCAAGTGTTATTTTGCCGTTGTTAGAGATATTATTGTCTAACGCTGACAAGAGTTCCTTCAACGCTGACAAGTGTTGTCGGGACGCTGTCAGCAACAAATGTTAGTTTTGTGGTTTTCATCTAAATGTGCAGGTGATGGTAGTTTTATGCCATTGGATACAGAGTTGCTTATGGATCTTTGAAGAGCTATTTGGACATGTTTTTGTTTATGGATGATGGTTGGAATATTTATATTCCTATCTTGACATAAATTTTTTAATGTTCATATATATTTTGAGAACTCATGTATCATAGTTTAAGGGGAGGTTTAAGGAACCTTTAGGATTTTTGGGTATCCATATGATACTCTTATCACAATTCTAGATTGTGTCCACAGGTGAGTATGGGTTAGTTTTACTAAACCATGAGGCACTGTAGCATGCATAGTATATCAACTTTGCATGCTGCCAAGACATTTTTGGCCTAGAATTGGTTGTGGTCTGATGGGAGGCTTGGGAATCATTTTGATATGGGTTTTACCTGGGAGTAACAAGGATTTTATAAGGTAACTTGGTGGTTAAGAATTTTGGTTAGCAAGGGACACTAGAGGACTGTTATGTCTATCTTGCTTATGCAAGTGTGCATAACTGGACAGTGCTTGCCGCCCTATGATAATTATCAGCTTTTGGTTATCTTCTCTAGGATAAATTACTTGTTAAGGTCATTTTTCACTTTTTAAAACAATTTTATTTTTGGACGCTGACAAGATTTTTCCAAGCGTTGTTGTGACCAAAATGGACGCTGACATGGCTTTAGGCGAACGTTGACAAGATTATAGCCGTTGGGCGTTGATGGGTTATATTTGACCGTTGACAAACAATGGGACCTACCCAGTTGTTACTTTTTGACATATTTTCAAGCCGTAATTTTAGGAGTTGTTACTTTCATTAAATGCATGAGATAACTTATAAACTTTTTCAATATTTTCATGATTGATTTTTGAAAATCTTTGCCTATTTTTGGGCCAATCACGTGCATTCATCCACTCCTATAAATTTGGCTCCTATTTTAAACAGGGTATCTATAATTCTTGTCTAACAATTTTTCTCTTATCAACCTTCATCTTTTATACTTCAAATTAACAGCTTTCATCAATGGCACCAAGATTTAACTCAGCAGAATTGGATTTGGGGTTCAAGTCTCAACACAACATGATTGCTTATCTTGTTGCTGATAATACTTTGTTCCCTCAATACACACAGATGGTGGAGTATTTGAATGCATCCCCATTAAGGTATGCTCTTTCTCATGCACCACTCATTCCAGTCACACACATTAAACAGTTTTGGAACACTGTCAGTTCCTCAACAGTTAATGGAGTGACCACATTGACTTCTATTGTACATGGGAGACCTTGGGTGGTTACTGAGGCCTTGGTACGCCAGGCCTTGCATCTTAATGATGCTGATGGTGTAACCATTCTTCGCATATCTGAAATAGAACAAGGGCTTAGAGCTTTGGGATACCCTATTCCTGATGAAGGTACTCTTAATAAGTACCATAAGCAGGAATTTCCCCCAGCCTGGAAGTACCTCATTCACATTCTCCTTCAATGTTTGAGTCCCAAATGTACTGCACACAATGAGATCAATAGATCCATTGCAACTGCTATTGTGTGTATTGCAACAGGGCAAAAATATAATTGGTCTAAAATGATTTTTGAAGGAATGTGTAAAAACAAGGGGACAAAAATGACTTTAGCTTATCCCCGTTTTCTACAAATGATTTTTGATGCTCAAAGATATTGTTCAAGGGATCACAATGATTTTTATAAGATCCCTGAACAAAAGAAGGCTATTTTTACCAAGATGAATTCACCACCTCATAGAGACCTACCTTTAACCCCAGCCATGCTTGCTGTTATTGCAGCAGCACAACCCCAACCAGACCCCCAACCTCATATTGACCCTCACCCACAACTTGAGCCTATCCCTGAACCTTTACCCTCACCTGACCAAATGCAAATAGACCAAAATCCCTTTGACGCTGACACATCTAATGTGGGCGTTGATATGCCTATTTCTAACACTGACACCCAACCATCACAATCCCAAACACCCCTTAACCAACCCACATCTACACCTTCTTCTACACCATCTTCCACACCACCTGAATATAGGTTGATTAAACGCCAAAGGACTGCTGGAGTGTTCTCCTCTGGTGGTCCTAGCCATGAAGCAGAGAGAACCACCACCACAAGTGTGGCTGGTGACCTGGATGAGGCTGGGACTATTGGTTCTGGCTTAGCAGCTGGCCAAGGCAGTCCCACCATCATTAAGTCCTCATCCATGCCCAATGAATCTGACTTGGGAGGTCAAATCCCCATTTTGGAAGAGGGCAGACTGGAACCAATGACGCTTTTAGAATTGACGGCTGTCTGCATTAGCTTGCAAAAGCAAAATGCAGACTTAGTACAAATTGTCAGTAACCAAGGCCTTGAACTCAAGGAATTGAGGGAGAGGATTGTTGTTTTGGAGAGTGCTCATTCAAGGGGAGGTATGGAGGAGTCTTCCAAAGGGGAGGAAGATCAAATAAATCTGAGTGATAAGAGCAGTCAAGATGGTCAATCATTGGATGTTGCTGAAGCTCTTACTACTTTGAAGGAACAAACAGGTTTTGATACGTCCTTGATCTCTCCAACCAATTTAAATTTATCATTTACAGATATGTTGAGAGAGGTTACACAAGGCGCTGAGGGAAAATATTTGAGCGTTGATAAGACAAGTTTGGACGCTGACAGAAGTATTTTGAGCGCTGATAGAGGAAATTTGGGCGTTGACAGATCTGCATATGGAGGTGATGTATTCCAGTCATCATCTATCATCAAAGATGTTCCTACTCAGGTATTATCATCTACCCTACCAACAATTGAACCAACAGACAAGGGTAAGGGTAAGTTGGTAGAAGAAATTGTTCCAAAGAATGCAGCTCAGGTTGAATTTGATAGAAGATTGGCTGAGCAAATGATGGAACAAGGTAAAAAGGAAAAGTCACCATTTGTTGTGACTTCTGAAGAAGAAAGTGATGAAGCTAGCTCAGATTCAAGTGTGATGATTGTTGAACCAGAAAGACTTGAGTATGGTGATGAGCTTGCTAGGGAAAAGCTGAGAGATTTAAAGTTGCAGATTGATTTTGATATGCCAGAGGTAGTTCAGATGTACAACTCTTGGGAAGAAAGCTGTATGGATAATCCAGACTTGACCATTTCAGATCAGATATGGGGTTTGGAAATTCTTCTTAGAGTTCAGAAGGATTGTAAGGTGATGTTGAAGTACAAGGCAAGCAACATTCTCTCTGAGTTGAAAAGGGATAGAAGGAAGCTCTACTTTATGTTGCTCAAATGTCATGGAGTTGGATGGACACATCAGAAGCTGAAGGCTTTGACATTTGATGAATTGGAACATAGGGCTTATCCTATTTGGGTGAAAGTGCAAGAAGAAAACACTTTCAGACTTCTTTCAGATGAAAGAAAGGAGCAACTTGCAGAAGAGATGGCAATCAAGAAAGCTATGATAGTTCCTAGACCAGTAAAGAAGGGATTTATTCTTGAGTTTCCAAAAGATATGAATCAACTATATCCAAGTGAAGCAATCATTAGAAAGAGCCTCAAGCTCTCCCCATTAGAAGCTTCAGATATGGTGCATGTGTTACCACTAGATTCCAGGAATCCAATTGTGAGTTATGATGAAGATGAATGTGGATTCTGGAAAATTGGAAGATTTGGCAAGGAGGTACACACTTTTACCACTCTCATATCTTTATTTGCAAGTTGTGACAGAGAAGACTTGGTGGACCTTTGGAGGTTGCTAGAGACCAAGTATGAGGCTGAAGCACCAACTTCAGCCAATGGAATAAAACTTTGGACCACATTCAAAAGAATGTGTGGGACAAAAGAAGAAGATCCTGAAATATGGAAGGATCTTGAAGATGATCTCAGTGGTCTTCAATGGAGGTTATATTCAGCTGCAGGTGTATACCATTTGAGTTCTACAAAGTTTGCTGAGTATTTACTTGTAGATGCTCAGTATTTCATATCCAAAGCTGTTTTGGAGAAGATGAAGGACACCCAGTTGGAGATAGACTATACAAGTGACGTGGCAAAGAATTTGATCAGATTTATTTATTACCAATATGATAAGGTTTGTCAGACTCCTCCAAGTTCTTAATGTTTATTCAGAAACTTGATCATAAGAGTGGATATCAAGTTTAGGGGAGGATTGTTGGGAATAAATTTAGGCCAGAACACTTGAACGCTGACAAGAACAACTCAAGCGTTGACAAGAGCAAAGTGAGCGCTGACAGCATAAGCGTTGACAAGTTAAAGTCAAGCGTTGATAGATTGAAGACAAGCACTGATGAAGATGTGAGCTACACGTTTATTATATTCTAGAATACTTCTAGTAAGGATAGAGACGACAATGTATTTTCTATGTTTATCTTTACCTAGAATAGTTGATTCGTAGCTTATTGTACAAGACTTCTTGTTCTATAAAAGAAGATCTTTTAGGTTAAAGTTTAATATCAGTTTTCATAAGTTTTCGATTGTTAAACTCTTTCATTGTAACCAAGTACGATTATTCTAATACAAGTGAAAGTTTGTTTAACATCTTTGTGTTTTAGATCAAGTGTTAATTCCGCATAACACTTTGTTACTTTATTCATAAGCAAAGGTTTCTCTACGTGTAGTACTTGATCTAATCTCGTATACACAAAGCTTAATCGATCTAAGTTTGGGATCAACAATGTTTTCTTTAATATTCATTCGGTTAGCTCTGAAATCACAATAAACACAAAACCACGCATAATTCCAAACAAATGATATTAAATACGTGTTTTGGTCTTGTTTTAGCCAAAATTAAGTGGTAAAAGGATGGGTGTTTACACACCTATCAACCGGCCTTAGAGATCTTATGTCCTAACACAATTCCCTCTTTGCACATGAAGTGACATTTCTCATAATTAAGCACAAGATTAGTTTCCTCACAACGTTGCAACATTCTTTCAAGGTTAGAGAGACAGGAAATGAAAGAATCCCCAAAAACCGAAAAGTCATCCATGAAGACTTCCATGGTTTTCTTGATCGTATCATGGAAAATGGCCATCATGCACCTTTGGAACGTCCCCGGAGCATTGCATAGTCCAAAAGGCATGTGACGATAGGAAAATGTTCCATAAGGACAAGTGAATGTGGTCTTTTCTTGATCACAAGGGTCAATAGGGATTTGGAAATAGCCAGAAAATCCATCCAAAAAGCAATAGAATTCATTCCCCGCTAGTCTCTCTAACATTTGATCCATAAAAGGTAATGGAAAATGATCCTTCCTAGTGGCATCATTAAGTTTCCTATAGTCAATACAAACACGCCAACCGGTCACAAGTCTAGTAGGAATCAATTCATTATCCTCATTAGTAACAACCGTCATTCCTGCTTTCTTTGGAACACAATGCACGGGGCTAACCCATGGACTATCCGAGATAGGGTAGATCATTCCGGCGTCTAGAAGTTTAGTGACTTTCTTTTTGATCACCTCATGAATCTTTGGATTGACCCTTCTTTGATTTTGGATAGCGGGTTTATAATCATCCTCCATTAGAATTTTATGAGTACAAAATTTGGGATCTATACCCTTAATGTCGGAGATTTTCCATGCAATGGCCCGTTTATGCTTCTTAAGCACTTTAATAAGCTCATCCTTTTCATTTTCCTTTAATCCCTTAGCAATAATCACCGGTAACTTATCCGATCCCTCAAGAAAAGCATACTCCAAATGAGTGGGTAATTCCTTAAGTTCTAATTCAGGTGCTTCCTCAATAGATGTTTTCACTTCATTTTCATTCACAACTTTCAAATCCTTAGGTAGCGATTCATAAGGATCTTCATTCAAAAAGGCTTCAAGTAAATCGATATCTCCCTCCATATCATGATATTCCTCATCATATGAAGTTAGCAAATCCGGTGTGCTAAGAAAGGCATCCACCTCCTCCAAGATAAAATCACTAGCCCCAAATGGAGTAAGGGGTGGAGACGAAAGGGCAATAATAGGATCCGATAAAGAAGGATTGCCACTTTCGGAATTAGCCGAGAATCCAAGCACTTCTTGAGAATATTCTTTACAAGTAACATCAATCACATCGATTTGATTAATTGATTCCTCGTAATACTTGGAAGAAAATTTAGAAATATGACCAATATCAAACGTGATATTTTCATCATCAACTCTTAAAGTCAATTTCCCCGCTTTCATGTCAACTAAAGCACTAGCCGTCATCAAAAACGGTCTTCCCAAAATTAATGGTACACGAGAATCTTCGGGATAATCGCAAACCACAAAGTCCGTTGGAAAGACGAGCTTCCCTACTTTGACAAACACGTCCTCGGCTATACCTTTTGGTAAGGCAATCGATCGATCCGCTAGCTCGAGAGTCATCTTAGTAGGTGTAAGCTCGGGAAGTGATAACCTTTTCCATACGGAAAGAGGCATCAAATTAATGCTAGCACCAAGATCGGCTAAAGCTAAGCATCCTTCCATATTGGGGAAATCACATGGTGTCACAAACTTGCCGGGTCTCCAAGCTTTTTGGGAAGCTTTTGTGTAAGAACCGCGGAACAATTAGCATCTAAAGATGTAGACACTTCAACCAATTTCCCTTTATCATTTATCAATCTCTTAATTGTCGAAGCAAACTTAGGCATGTAAAGCAATGCATCCGCGAAACTAACATTAATATGAATATTCTTAAACATCTCTAAAAAAGTAGCCATTTGAGCATTGGACTTTTCGCGTAGCTTCTCTTGCTTAAGTCTCGAAGGGTAGGGTAGTGTAGGTTTAGTCTTCGGAAGCTCGGGTTCTGGAATAGGCAATTGGTCTACCTTTGGTGGAATAGGAATTTCCTTTTCTTTAACCACCTCGGGTTCTTGCTCCACTTCCCTCACCGTAGAGGTACTCACATGTGAAAGCAAAGGTCCGTCTAAAGCTTTCCCACTACGTGTGGTTATAGCTTTCATCTCACCCTTCGGGTTTGGAATGGTGTTACTAGGTAAGCCACCCGAAGACGAGGAAGGTTTGGTCATAAACGATTCAAACATCGAAAGCAATTTATTTTGACCTTGTTCCATACTTTGTTGCATACGATTTTGACTTTGTTCAAACATTTTCTCAAATCTTTGTTCAATTCTTTGTTGATTAAGCTCAATCTTATTGTTTTGCCCTTTAATCGTATTTTGAAACTCATTTTTCAAAGTTGCCATTTGTCCTTGAATGTTATTTTGAAAAGCTTTTAAACTTTCCTCGTTTATGTAGCTTGACAAATCATTTTGATTATTGCTTTGAAAACCTTGATTGTTTCGATTAGCATTAAAACCATTTCCTTGATTATAATTCCCTTGGTTACCACGGTTAAAATTATTCCCATTATTTCCATTGTTGTACCTATTTTGAACCGGTGGAAAACCCGGTGGAGCAACATGATTTTGACGAGGAACTTCACCGTTGGAGCCATAAGTTCCTGTCGCGGCAAAAGCATTAGCTTGATCAAAACCCGTGTTTAAACAAGCATAATTAGGATGTGCTCCACCACATGATACACAAAAACTCTCAACCATATTAATGGATCCATGAGGATTCTTCCTAAGCTCATTCAAAATCGTGTCAATCTTAGAGTCCAATCTAGCAATCTCGTGATTAGATGAATTCACATTGGAAACAACCGGTGTGTTTCGTGAATATTGTGCTCTATACTTATCCTCAATTATTCTCCACGCGTCTCTCGGTGTTTTTCTTAAAAGATTACCACCCGCGGCGGCATTTAAAGAATCTTGTTCAATCATATTTATCCCATTATAAAAAGTATTTATTTGATGCAATTCCGAGAAACCGTGGTGTGGACATTGTCTTAACAAATCTTTAAATCTTTCCCAAGCAACCCCAAACGATTCATGCACTTTTTGTTCAAACCTAGTGATCTCATTTTTAAAGTGTGTTGTCTTGGACGGTGGAAAGAAATAATTCATAAACTTAGACACTAAATCATCCCAAGTTAAAATCGAACCTGGTGGTTCTTTCTCATACCAAAGCTTAGCATTACCCTCGAGCGAGTACGGAAAAAGCATGAGCTTAATCACGTCATTCGGCACATCTCTAAACTTGAGAGTCGAGGTAATTCGATTAAAATTCCGAATGTGAGAATGCGGGCTATCGATCTCATTGCCACGAAATGGGTCGGCACGAATGAGCGATACTAGATCCGTCTTAATCTCAAAATGATCCGCCAAAATAGCCGGCACAACGATTGCTTCCCCATACCCTTCGGTGGGTGCGCGGAGCAATTCCTCCATTGTTCGGTTATCGGCCATCTCTACAACAATAGGTGGAAGCTCGGGTTCCACTATTCGTTGGTGACGATTTCTATTTCTACGAGGAATATTTTCAAGCCTATTAAAATCAATCACAGGACGAGAAGAACGTAATTGCATACACTACAAAGACGAGAATTTAGAGGATTGAAGAAAAGAAATTAGACAAGAAAGAAGATTATTTTTGGTATTTTATTTTGTATTGCTCAATCACTAATGATTGATAAAAAAAAGAATAAGGATAACTACTATGGAAGTAAATTAGCCTCGGTCGACTTTGAAACGATAGGTGAAAAACTAAACGTCTCGAGGTTCAATAAGTAAACAACAAAAAATAAGATTTAATACTACTTGAGTCGGCAAACCAATAATAGGTTATCCCTCTCAATATACGCACAAGCAAGCGGGGAAACGAGGTGGCACAAAGCACTTAAAAACCTTTTTCCTTAGACGGCCTTTTATAGCACGTCGCCTTATACCCACCTTATAGTTTGTATAAATCAAGTTCAAACTTCTTATTAGTATTTATCTATTTTGCCTTTTATTTTTGTTTTGGGTTCGAATACAATAGCTAGGTGATGAAATCCCAACTAAGGCTTATTTGAAAAGTATTTAAAATTATTGTTCTACGTAATACAATATATTATTCACAAAAAACGAGAAAAACGATACATACTATATAATAGAAAAATAACAAAACTTTCCGAGGACGGAAAGGGTCTTCAAATCCACGATCAACAAATCTCCACAAAGACGAATCGTACACAAGATCCCCTGCAGCGGCGCCAAAATTTTTGATGTGTCGTTGATAGTATAGGTGATAATTAGATACGTTATAGGGTAAATTAGAAAATTACCTTTAGGAAAAAGTAATAGTCCAATAATACCAATGACGAATTTAATTAAACACGTGAGTGAGTCGAGTTCGTTGTACACGAAGATCTTATGAATTTGAGACGTATTGTTTCGATTTGGACAATTGTTTGAATTGGTTTTCGGTTTTTTAAACTATAATTAAATTTTACGAATTTTAAGCTAATTAAGATTATCCTAAAGTGCATGAATCGTAAACTCCGCTAAAAATTAAAATCTAAAAACACAATATTACTAAAAATATTAAAACACTATTAAACTAATTAAAAATAATAATTCTACTTAATGAAAAAGCTTTTACACTAATTTACTTTATTATTAAAATTTACTTTAAAACTAATCTATTTAAAAACTATATTTATTTAAATCTAAAAATTTGTTAAAATCTATTTAATTAAAAATTAAACTAATTAAACTTTTTTAAATAAACATTTTTTTTATATATTTTTTTATTTATTTTTAGAATACTTTTTTTTATATGAAAAATTTACTTTAATTAAAATTAATATTAAAAGTTATATAAAAAAATTGAAACGTGACAAAAATCAACAAACTTAACAAAAAAAATGGATAGCTAGAATTCAACTGACTATATTAATGAAATAAAGGATAAGTAAATCAAAAGAGCCTAGAGCTCATCTGGTTAACACGTTTGACCTATAGAGGGGAGGTCTCGAGTTCGAAACCCCCACGAGACATAATTTTTGGAATTTCTTTCTTGGACGAAAAATGAAGAATGATGGTCACAGGAGTGACTAAATCTGATTTTTTTTTGTAGTGTGAAGTTACACAGATCAATTGTATCTGCTAACCCATAGATCCAAATCGTATACTACCAAATAATCGATAGCACATTAAAATTAAACAAAACAGATAAAAAAATCAACAACAACTCCTATATCTGCTTAAAACCAGTAAAAGAAATCTAACAAATAACTAAACAACAGACTAGCTTAATACTACTCAGGTTTTATCAGAAACATACAATCAACTTTAAACCAACTCGAACTGCAATTTCAGAAACGTCTAAACGGATATACACAAAACAAATCATAACAAAATAAACTCAATTACCAATCTGCTATAACTAAATAACCACGAAGTAAGTAAATAACAGATTCACAGCTTAGCTAAAATGAACAGACTCTAAGACTGTCAAGTACTACTCACGAATACAGATCAAACACAATGCTACAAATGGAGAACTGAACAGTCCTATTATATCAATTTAGGCCAGGAACAAACAACTAGCAGACTTGAAAAATCTAAACAAGTATTTAACATAGCTCATGAACACAAGTCAGAAACTAGAACATATTTAAAATAACAATATTCAATCATCTTACAATCAAATATTCAACATCAGTAAGACATAATCAATCAACTACCAACTCACAATCAGTTACAATCAAACTAAAGCAGATTAAACTATACTTTTAAGTTAAAACATTAAATTAAAAGAGACTTGCACCTTTTGATGATGCCATTGGGAAGTAGGAAATGCGCTGAGCATCCTAAAAACAAAACCGCAACCACCATTCACCATTTTAAATCAACCGAGACCACCATTTGTACCACCAATCGAACCATCAAAAATCACACAGAATCGAACCAACAGTTCATATAATCTAACCAGTGGGGTTAGACTTAATTTCCAATCTTACCTTAATCAATCTATTAAGCTATTGAAAAGCTTAATAAACTAACTTTTTGTATAATATCAATTTAGAAATAACTAGAATAAAGGTGAGATTGAAAAACAGTAAATAATCAACACAAAGAATAGATCGAAATCAAATTAACTTTTATTAATATCTTGAAATTGTTACAAAACTGAAGAAATCAAATACAATTATTCTACTCCTAAATTAGCATTATAACAATAAGGTAAAATATGGAATGAATTTTACAGGAATATTGGGGGGTTTTTACAGCCAACCCCCGAGGCTCTTGGTGCGAATATGCGGATCTCCCAAGGGATATTCCCTTTTCTTTGTAGCCCTTGATCTCCTCTTCTTTTCTCTTTCTTCAATCTAAGGGCTGAGATGATTCCAAATAGCACACGGATCGCCAACGTGGCATCCGTGTGCTAGTTGTGCTTCTTCTTTGGGATTTGATTGGTGGATTTTTAGATGTGATGTGTAGCATCCAATAAAAAACGGCCACGTATCATATCTCCTCCATCTTTTCTCTTCCTTAAACCAAGGGGCTTTTATTCCCCTTGGTGTGAATTAACAGTTGGAATAAAAAGCCCTATATAAAACGAACTTTTTACCAACTAGGGTTCTTTGAACAGTGACTTTTTACTGGTTTGGGATGAGAAATTTGGGGAAGATGGAAACACATAGTTTCTAACGAAAGAAATAATTATGTGGTGAGAGAATGAAACGTGTGGTATGTATATTTATTTATTGGAAAGTGACGTGGGGTAAAACGAGTAGGTGAAATTTATTGGGAAAAAGTTGGGTGGATAAATGACGTGTAAAGCAAATCGTTTCATTTATTTGAATGGGTATGTAACGTATGTAAATGCTTTGTAAGCAAGGTAAACCCAAATCTTTATTTCATTCGTTTACTTTTGATTCTTCCATTTGGGCTTGAGCCCAAACATTTACTCCATCCGCTTAAAACATCTTCTGGGCCAAATGGACTAGCAAATCAAAAACCCTTTATTAACTTTGAAAATCTAAATGGGCCTTTGAGCCCATTTTCCCCATTGTGGGACCCACTTGGCTCGTTTTCTCGATAAATTATTAAATCCACTCATGTCGAGCTCGATTTTGGCTTCTTCAATCTTTTTCATCAATCTCGTGTCGGTTTTCATCGGTTTTCGTGAACTTGGTACCTACACACATTCAAACAAGAAACAAGCATTTTCAAGGCATATTCGATATAAATCATGCAATATTTCATTGTTTTAAGCTACTAATGATATGAGTAAAAAACACTCATATCAACGAGTGAGTGAGTGTAGTGACAATGCTCGCATTATGGAGATGTATGGAGATTAGAAGGATGAAATTGAGGATCTTGATGATAAGAGGATGGGGACGGAACATGGAGGTCAGTGTGTTGTTGGATTTCACAAAGATGGCGATGAACCATGTCATTAAAGGCTTGACGCCTATTGAAGGCTTGTTGGTGTTGTGTTGTAGGTGGAGGCAACACACTAGTAGGTGATGAGTGGGATGGTGAGTGGCGGAAGGAGGGTTCCTTAATCCATAAAGAATTGTCTAAGTCCATAAAGTATGGAGTGGGAGGTCTGGTGGTGAAGGAGATATTTGGAGTAGGGAGTGCTTGGGGTAATGAAGTGGAAATAGGTGATGGTATGAATGGATGCGGTATTGGAGTAGATGTTGTGTATTTGCAACAGTGGGTATGATAGGTTGAGAGTGAGGAGGTGATGTTGGTGGTGTATAGAAGATTTTGATAGGTTGAGGAGGTGATGAGGATGTGATGGTGTTATGAGATGTGTTAGAAGTGGGTGAAGTGGTGATTGGAGAAATGGTGGTAGATGAGGAATGAGGTGATCTTGAGTTTCTTACGATGTCCCCTAGTTCTTGAGAGATTTCGTTGTGAATTGATGATTCATGAGGGTTTTAGGAAGATGATGGTGTGGTTGAGGGTTTTGGAAAACCAAAACATGATGGACGAACACTTATTTGTGTCGTTCTCCTAAGAGGAGTGTGAGATGAGGTGGAGGAACCTTTGGTCATGGTCATAGACGAACACACTTTTGTTCCTTTTGCCTTCCTTTGATTTTTGATTTGAAAGTACCAATGTATTAGGTTGTATATTAAGAGATAGATGAACATCATTTAGCTTGGGTTTTCACTCCAAGCTAAACTAAAACTCTTGCTTCAGGTCTTGCTCTTCAGGTGCTGAACCACCCCAACATCTGAAGTGAAAACTCTTTGGTCTTCTAAAGTACTCTGGAAGAGTTATTGCTGAACTTTGTCTTCAGTTGTACTTTTGTACTGAAGCGTCTTCAGGATGAATGTATTCACCTAAACGTTGTCTTCAGTGGCTATTTAATTCAGTTGGACTTTGTCTTCATCTAGAATTCTACTGGACTTTGTCTTTAGTAGGTATTTGATTTAATCGGAATTTATCTTCAGCCGACTTGGGGCTTTTTATATTCAAATACTTGTGAGGAACAATTGGTTCAAATCTTGACCCAACAATCTCTCTGAAATTGTGTATAATGCAGTTTGTTTTTTCTCAGTTCTTGCTAATGGAAAGTCCAACCAATATCGGGTTTTTAATTGTTCTTGGTTGTTAAACTTGTTTGGATATTCTATTTGCTAATTCAATCAAAGCCTTGCAAAACGGAAAAATAATACCTACTTATATGTAAAACAAATTGCAAATACCAAGTTTTTATTCAAGTAAATCTCAAAATGTAAAATATGAAACTAAAAGGACTGAAATTGTAAATTCTATGAAAAATAAATGCTTGAAATGTAAATTCTAACAATTCTAGGGACTTAAAGTGTAAAACAATTAACTACAAGGATCAAAAGTGAAAAACTATTAACCAACTAACCAAAATTGTAACAAACTAACAACTTGCTAACTGAATTTAGCAACTTTTAAAACTACAAGGGTTTAACACTTGCAAACCCTAAAAACATTGAAATTTAGCCAAATTTACAAACTGATTAAAACAAAAGGGACGAGATTGCAATTTCAACAACTATTTTAACCAAAAACGGGTTAAGCACAAAAATAAGCTCGTTTGAGCTTATTAATGAACCAAATTTGATGAGACAAGTTTCAAAACTCTTAAAATCCCAAATAAGCTACGTGTGTCAAAGGAAATTGGCTGAAGTTTCAAAATAAGCAAATGAGTGCTTATCAATAAGCACAAAATAAGCTATAGCAAAATCTAATCAGTCACAACTTGATTTTCTGATTGAAACTGATTAAGCAACTGAATTAAGGAACGGGAAATCAAACTAGAAACTTTTTCATCAAGTAATAAGCTCTAAATCTGAATTAAGCTAAAAATGGGCTTATGTTGACCAAGCGTTGACCAGCTTATTTTTCAAAAAGCTGATTCTTTCAAAAATCATGTAACTCAATGACTTAAGAGGATTTGTGAAGAAAAATAGACATGTTTATGAATAGGATAAAGAGATACAGATTTCCAGCTTTCATTTACAGAAACTTGCTCTAAGTCTGCTTATCTGATTATTGCTTATTTCTAACTGCTTATTGTAAACTGTATAAAATCCTCTTGGAATTTGATTCTATATGATATAAGCTATAAATGGAGACAAATTTGATCCAATTTCATCCAGTATTGAGTGAGTACTAATCAAATGAAGATGACAAGTTTCTAAATGACCAAAATGCATAAGACTAACCCAAACATTTTATGTGCCATTTGCCTGTTTGACCAACTTTTTGACTTGTAAATGACTGAAAACTCTTTATTATCACCAATTGACTACAAATGAACTCTAAAATACCAAAACTCAATACTTGAAAACTCTTGTTAAGCTAGTCCCAAACACTCCTTTAACAGATATTTCAAACTTTTACAAAGGCTTTTTGAGTAATGATTTAAGCTGAATCAAATGCTATTGATCTCCAAGTTTTATACTCCAAATGAACTGATTTAAGAGTACAAGTGAGCACTAAGAACAACTATAACCAAATAAGATGCTAGAACCAAATTTACTGAAAAATAAGCTAAGACTAGACTTAATCCAAAACTAATAGCAAGTAAACAGATTAAGCTACAAGTAATAAAGTACCAACAAAGAGCAAATCTAAACAACTTTTATCATGTAGCCATCAAAATTACACTAGGAAAAGAAATCATGCATTTGACTTGTTGAGAGGAACAAAAATGAGAGCTTTTAAAACCTATTGGAGTTAACCACTGAGAAGAAGAGGAGCGCTGAGCTCTCTTAACCTAGTGATAACCACCACCTTATCACTAGGACACAATCAATCAACAATAACAGCTAACAAATCAACAATCATCATCATCATGCTTGAAATCTTCAAAAATCAAGGAATGAACTGAATTCTGATCAAACAGCTATCAAACTCCTTCAATGTTAGTTATGATCAATCAATGATCATAACAAACACAAAACAGCAACAACAGTATCCAATAGCAGCAAGGAATGAACAGAAGTAAGAAGAACAGTTTTGGCGGGAAATGAAGATTTGAATTTTATTCACTGAAAAACGGTTACAAAGTTGTTGGAAGGGTAGTAACTAACTAACTAACTCAAGAGTTTGTCAGACTCTTGAGTAGCTAGGGTAAAAATGAAGGAAAGTTGAAAGGAAATTTAGAACTATGTGTTTTTACAAAACTAGGCTACACTTTACAAATGAAGTCCTATCATCTATTTATAGGCATGAAGGAGGAGTTAGTTGGGGTTGGTAACGTGTCAGCACCAATCCCAGCTTGCCACGTGTACAATTCTGCAAAAGGGCATTTTCAGGTATGAACAAGGATTTGGGGTTTCTTGAATGAGTGGATGAAATGTTAATTGATTTGCACCATTGTGTTCGTCTCTTCAAAAGGATAAATTTTGGTGTTGAAATCTTTCCATGAAATTGCTTGTATCTCAAACGCGATCCTGGTAAAAATTTTCCTTGAAGAAGACGCCACGTGTCAGCGTTTGATTGGCTAAAAGTTGGTCACACGGATCACACTGTTGGGATTGGGTAATAAATGCAAAGCGGCTGAGTGGGTATTTATTGCTCAATCCGTGTGACTTGTTTTCCCTTTTCTCATTGGTTGAAATGTGGTACACATGGATTGACTTTGAATAACTTTCCATTGTTGGCAGAATAAGTCCTTGTACTTGGCAGATTGTTGATTTGAGCTAGGATCTTCATTCTTTTGACATATTTGGTCCTTCAACTTTCATTCTTGAACAAAATGGTCCATTGACTGAGTTGACTTGAGAGTTGACCAAGTTTGACTTGAATCTTGACTTTCACAATATTTGCACTTTAGTCCTTTCACTTTGACAACTTGTCAAGATAGGTCCTTGTACTTCAAAGTCTTGTCACTTTTGACCCTTCTTTGTCTTTTTCATCCATTTGAGCTTGATTTTTCTTTGTTTGCTTGAAAATGTATCCTTTTACCTACACAAGTGTACACAAACACAAACATACCACATAACACTGTTTTTGCCAAATAAATTGGTATTTTGCTTCATGTTTTAGGGTTATTTGTTGATAAAAGGATATGAGTTTAAGCTCATATCAAATTCCCCTACACTTGAACATTGTCATGTCCTCATGCAATATTATATATTAAAGCTCAAATTTACATTTCCCTCATAATTAATCCACCTTGGCCATATGAGATGCATCTACACTACTCTAAACTAAATGATGCATGATTTTGACTTTTTAATAATGCAATGATAAAATTCTATCTATTTCTTTTTTATTTTTCTTGAAATGGTTTTGATGGAAATAACTCATAAAGAATTCAATGGCTTAGATTAGGGCTTGGGTACCATGGACATTTATCACCCTCAAGTTTCACTTTCCCCATACCAAGCTTAAAAATGGGATCATTGCATTCACAAGTAAAAAGTGCATCAACTTATTCATGACAATTAAATGTGGAACCACTTATTATTTGAGCAAATTGCTTGTGGGCAAATTTGTCATTTATTTAAAGCGTGAAGTATAAGAAATGTAAAATCCAAAAATAAGGAAGCACGGTTTTAATCCTAAGTAATCCTCTCATCCATTACTTGAAAAACCGCTCACAATTAATATAAGTCCGTTTCAAGAGTAATAAGTCATTCGCCTTATGTGTAAAATCCTCATGTCATGCTTTCATAAGTAGCTACACACTCGCTAAGGAAAGAAAAATAAACTCACGTAATAATTTACATCCGCCATCTTTTTAAAACTTTGGATCTTCAACCCCGCAACCCGTCAAGGAAATATTGGATTGGAGCAATCTATTGAATCCCCGCAACCCGTCAAGGTAATATTGGAACTCAATAGTCACTATAATTAACACCACACTGCCCCTCTTGGGAGTCTTGCATTATTTTTTTTTCTTTTTCTTTCTTTTTTTTTCTTTTCTTTTTTTTCTTCTAGCCACTCATTTTTTTTTCATAAGCCGCTCTTATTTTTCTTTATTCCTCACAAAGAAATTTGAAAAGAAGAAAAGGAAAAACACCCGCTAAATATTGAGCATGACATAAGTCTAGTACACATAAAACGTTCTAACTTAGAATCTTAAGACGTACTCATATCAACCATGAATGATTAGACAAAAATGCATAAGAGATTACAAACCAATTAAAACCGTACTTGATTATTTATTAACAATTATATACATGCGAAGAAAATAGAGGTAAAGAAGAGAAGGGTTTAGCCACAAGTAATTTCCATGAAGTCTATCTAGCCCTTTTACACTTGCTTCAACTCTATCATTTCCCATTCTCCACAAATTTAAAATTTCAAATAATGAAATTGGTGGATGCTTAGCCTAATAGACCAATGAAGGACTACATGGTTAAGGATACTAGCTAGAGAGTGCTAAGATAAGCAAACTCGGGTTGAGTCAAAATATCCATGGCGGGCCTAATATGTCAAAGAAATCTAAACTTGTTAAAACCATGTTTTATTATATTTTTTCTTTATATATATATTTGATGAAAAATAAAAGAAAAGATATATACAATGCAAATGTGTTATGCAAAATGATTGATGCAAAAATTATGAATGCATATTTTTGTTGGCCAAAGTAGATCAAAAATTTGAAAAATGTTGAAAATTCAATTTTCCATGTTATCATGCAAGACAATGACAAGTTCTAGGCAAGGTCACTTCGATAAAACACCCCCCTACACTTAAGCTAAACATTGTCCTCAATGTTTAAGAGCATGGAAGGATAAAAACTTCCCCTACACTTATGACAATGAATAGACTTTGCTTAACCCAAGTTATGGAAAGGACAACTATTAGTGAAATCATGTTTAAGCACAAGGTGTCAATGAAAAATCACTAAAGTAACAAAGTGAACCGGATACAAGGGCCTCCTCCATAAGCTCCAAAGCATGAGATGAGTGAGCAACCCTACAAACAATCATGAAGACAAAAGAAGGTCTCCCCTACACTTATCTCCAAGTCAATACCCTTATTTCTAACCTACAACACTCTAAACCTAGTTATACGATGCTTGAGTTAATGAGTCTCTAGCTCGACTCGTCCCCAATGAATTAATTCATGGGGAAAATAGGGACCTCTTGGACCATTTCAACGGAAATGTCCTCCCCAAAGTAATGTTTAACACGGTGACCATTCACTTTAAAATTTGGACCATCGGGTTGGGACAACTCAAGAGTTCCATATGGAAACACTTGAGCAATAGTGAATGGACCGGACCATCTCGACTTAAGCTTGCTCGCAAAAAGCTTCAATCTTGAGTTAAAAAGGAGAACCGTCTCTCCAACTTTGAACTCACGATTCTTGATCTTAGCATCATGCAATTTCTTAGTCTTTTCCTTGTAAAGCAAAGAATTCTCATAGGCATTGGCTCTCAACTCATCCATCTCATTGAGTTGATCTTTCCTATGTGAACCGGCTTGGTTTAAATCAAAGTTAGCCCACTTGAGAGCCCAAGATGCCTTATGTTCTAACTCAAATGGGAGGTGGCACGCTTTTTCATAGACAAGCCTATAAGGCGTACAACCAATTGGTGTTTTAAAAGCCGTCCTAAACGCCCACAAAGCATCATCAAGCTTATCCGACCAAGAACTCGATGCTCTCCCACCGTTCTCTCTAAAATTCTCTTTAAACCACGATTTGTGACCTCGGTTTGATCATTTGTTTGAGGGTGATACGCGGTAGAAAGTCTATGATTCACTCCATATTTCTTCATAACTCTCGTGAATTGATCATTACAAAAGTGCGTACCACGATCACTTATGATGGCCCGAGGTACACCAAATCTAGCAAACAATTGTTTCAAAAACTTTACAACCACTCTAGCATCATTGGTAGGTAAGGCTTTAGCCTCCACCCATTTGGACACATAATCCACCGCCACAAGTATATACTTGTTTCCCTTAGAGGATGGAAAAGGTCCCATGAAATCAATGCCCCATACATCAAATATCTCACACTCTTGGAAAAAAATTTGTGGCATCTCATCACGTTGTGTAATTTTTCCTTGTCTTTGACAAACATCACAAAATTTCACCATTTCTTGGGCATCTTTATAAATGGAAGGCCAATAATAACCCGAATCAAAGACTTTCTTGGCGGTGTAGTTAGGCCCAAAATGTCCACCCGTAGGTCCTTTATGACACGCCTCTAAGATCTTAAATGCCTCGGGCCCATCTACACACCGTCTAATGATTTGGTCCGCACATTGCCTAAAAAGATATGGATCATCCCAAAAGTAATACTTAACTTCCTTAAGAAACTTTTTCTTTTGTTGATAAGTAAGACCCTCAATAAGCACATTGCCCACAAGATAGTTTGCGATATCCGCAAACCAAGGTGTGGCATCCTCTTGGGAAGAGATAGACATGAGCTCCTCTAATGGAAAGGATTCATTGATTTCTTGATGTGGGAAATCTCCTTGAAAAGGATGCTCAAGTCTACTCAAATGATCCGCCGCTAAGTTCTCGACCCCTTTCTTATCACGAATCTCTATCTTAAACTCTTGAAACAACAAAACCCATCTCAAAAGCCTAGGCTTAGCATCTTGTTTTGTCATAAGATACTTGAGAGCGGAATGATCCGTATACACTATGGTTTTGGAGAGCACAAGATATGGTCTAAACTTCTCAAAAGCATATACTATAGCAAGCAACTCTTTTTCCGTGGTAGTGTAATGAAGTTGTGCACCGGTCATGGTTTTACTCGCATAGTGTATAGGTTGAAAATGCTTATTAACTCTTTGTCCTAAGACGGCCCCCACCGCATAATCACTAGTGTCACACATAAGCTCAAAAGGTAATTCCCAATTTGGAGAAACCAAAACGGGAGCCTTAGTCAATTTTTCCTTAAGAGTCTCAAAAGAGTCTAAACAATCTTGGTTAAAAATGAAAGGAGCCTCTTTCTCCAAGAGGTGAGTCATCGGTCTAGCTATCTTAGAAAAATCTTGTATAAAGCGCCTATAAAATCCCGCATGGCCTAAGAAACTCCTCACACCTTTAACCGAGGTGGGTGGGGGAAGCTTAGCAATCACATCAATTTTAGCTCTATCAACTTCTAATCCCTTATTGGATATCTTGTGTCCTAAAACAATCCCCTCTTTCACCATAAAGTGACATTTCTCCCAATTAAGCACCAAACGTGTTTCCTCACAACGCTTAAGCATTCTCTCAAGATTGGTGAGACATGAGCTAAAGGAGTTTCCAAATACGGAAAAGTCATCCATAAAAACCTCCATGGTTTGCTCTATCATGTCATGGAAAATCGCCATCATGCACCTTTGAAACGTCCCCGGTGCATTACATAAGCCAAAAGGCATTCTCTTGTAAGCAAATGTACCGTAGGGACAAGTGAATGTGGTCTTTTCTTGATCCTTAGGGTCAATGGGTATTTGGAAATAACCCGAAAAGCCATCAAGAAAACAATAGTACTCATTTCCCGCTAAGCGTTCAAGCATTTGATCCATAAAGGGAAGCGGGAAATGGTCTTTCCTAGTTGCCTCATTGAGTTTTCTATAATCAATGCAAACTCTCCAACCGGTCACAAGTCTCGTGGGAATAAGCTCATTGTTCTCATTAGGCACCACGGTGATTCCACCCTTCTTTGGAACACAATGAACCGGGCTAACCCATGGAGAGTCGGAAATGGGGTAAATCATACCCGTATCTAAGAGTTTAATCACTTCTTTCTTAATAACCTCATGGATTTTTGGGTTAACTCTCCTTTGGTTTTGAATGGCGGGTTTATAGTCATCCTCCATAAGGATTTTGTTAGTACAAAAATGTGGATCAATTCCCCTTATGTCGGATATTTTCCATGCTAAAGCTTTCTTATGTTTCTTAAGAACTTCAATAAGTTGCTCTTTCTCATCCTCTTTCAACTCTTTAGCAATAATCACCGGTAATTGGTCTTTGCCCTCTAAGAAAGCATATTCTAAGTGGGATGGAAGGTCCTTAAGTTCAATGGGAGGTGGACTCTCTATGGAAGGTTGTACTATGGAAGGTTCCTCAATGGTAATCTCTTGTGGAATAGGAGAAGGAATAGGGTCCTCATTGAGCAACTTTTGGATCGTAAGAATATCTTCTTCCCAATTAATGGGAGAATCATCATCACCAAGAAAGTTGGACTCAAATTCCTCCAAGAGGAAATCACTCTCTCCAAAAGGTGTTAAAGAGGGAGCAATTGAGGCCACGGTTTCAACATGGGGTATCTCATCACTAGCACTCTTACAAGCATCATGAAAGTGTTCATTACACACATCATCTAGCACATCCACAATGTTAATAGTCTCACAAGGTCTAGACTCCTTAACCTCTTTTCTATCACAAACTTTCCCTAACTTAAACACCACTCTCTCATCTTCTACTCTCATAATTAATTCTCCTTCCGCCACATCTATCAAGGTACGACTCGTTCTCAAAAACGGTCTACCAACAATCAAAGGCACTCTAGGATCCATGTCATAATCGACCACTACAAAGTCGGCCGGAAAGGTAAACTTATCCACACCTACAAACACATCTTCCGCTATACCTACGGGGTGAGCTATGGTTCGGTTGGCTAGTTCAAGAGTCATCCTAGTGGGAGTGAGCTCGGGAAGAGATAGTTGTTTCCAAACCGATAAAGGCATGAGGTTTATGCTGGCCCCTACATCCGCCAAAGCCATGCAATTTTCAACACCGGGAAAATTACAAGGTATCAAGAAGCGCCCCAGATCTCCAAGTTTTGTTGGTAAGGTTTTAAGTAGCACCGCGGAACAATTTTCATTAAGGGATGTATTGGGCAAATCAACCAATTTTTCTTTGTTTGTGAGCAAATCCTTGAACATCTTAGCAAACTTTGGCATATAAGCAAGAGCTTCCGCAAAGGATATATTGATGTTGAGTTGCTTGAACATCCTTAAGAAATTGGAGACTTGGATGTCATCCTTGTTCTTTAACTTGTCCTTTTTCAACCTTGAAGGATATGGAAGAGCAGGCTTTGGTGTAGGTGGAATAGGTGTTGTGGTGGAAGATTTGTCTTTGTTAGCTTCTTCATTGGGAAGTGTGGAAGGTAAAGGAGAAGTAGGAGGTGGTTGAGAAGGTGTGTTTGAGTGAATAGGAGCATTTTGAGGAGGTGAAGTAGAAGTAGAAGGCTTGTCACAAGTAGGAGCACAAGTGGGTTGAACAATAGTAGGTTTAGGAGGTGAAGGATCCTTTGTTGTTGTTCCACTCCTTGTTGTAATAGCATTGACATTGGCCCTAGGGTTTGTTTGTGTGTTAGAAGGTAAAGCCCCTTGTGGTCTTTGATTTATTGCCACTAAAACCCTATTGATTTGGTCATTCAACTTCTTCTCCATAGCTTGAAACTTCCTTTCATTCTCTTGATTCATTTTTTGCAAGAGATCTATTGTGTTATACTCTTGTGGCACATGACCTTGAAAACCTTGAGGTTGGAAAGGTAAAGGTTGGGAGTTAAATCCTTGAGGTGGTGGATAAAAGGTATTTGCTTGAGGTTGAAATTGATTGGGTGCCTTGTAGTTATTTCCTTGGTATGGTGGTCTTTGCCCTTGATTCGTTGGTAAAATTTGAGGAGTATTTTGTGGAATTTGGGTGGGTGGTTGGGTTGGGAAGCCGGGTGGAGTAAGGTAGTTTTGGGATTTGTAAGAAAGGTTATTTGGATTGATATTAGGCTTGAAGTGTTCACGATGTTCCTCTTGGTAAGCATAGCATTCTCCTTGATACCCTTGCACCTTATCACATTGTTCATAAGAATGGGGACCTCCACAAGTAACACAAGAAATGGTGATGGCATTCACATTATTTGAGGAATTGTTGAATGACAAGTTCTTAAAAGCTTGAAGCATTTCTAAGTGTACTTACAAATTCTTCTCACTTTCTCTATCCATCCTTTGAAAAATCTCTTCTTGAAACTTGAGGAGTTGGTTGTCACAAGGGGTTTGAGAATTGTTTTGGATAACATGAACCTTTTCTTCAAATGGATTGTTTGTTTGAACCATTGCTTTAGTCTCAATGATGTCCAAAGCCTCTTGGTAAGTCTTAAGAAGAATATTCCCTCCCGCGGAAGCATTGAGTGAATCTTGGTGGTGAGATTTAAGGCCATCATAAAAGAGGTTGATTTGATGAACTTGATCCAATCCATGATTAGGGCATCGCCTCAACAACTCACTATACTCTTCCCAAGCATCACTAAAGGATTGACTAGGTTTTTGTTGAAAGCCCATAATTAAAGTCCTCAAAGCCATAGTCTTATGTGGAGGAAAGAACTTGTTCAAAAACTTAGTGGTGAAACCATCCCATGTAGTGATACTATCGGGTGGTTGGGTATCTAACCAATGCTTAGCAATTCCCTCTAAGGAAAATGACACTAACATCAACCTAATCACCTCATGTGGAACCCCATTATGCTTAATGGTATTGCAAAGTGAAAGGAATCTCTTAAGGTGAGCATGAGGATCCTCATTTTGTTTATCAAAGAAAGGTGATTGTGCAACCATATTGATCATATATGTATGTAGCTCAAATGTGTTAGCGAGAAAGTCGGGAATCTTAATGGCACTAGAATATCCATGAATGTTGGATTGCATACGTTCATACAAAGTGCGATTATCAATAGCCATGGCTTCTTGTGGTGGAGTCAAAGCACGATTCTCGTGATCGGCTTGGTGGACGATGGTGGTCTTACTCTTTCTCTTTTTCTTCCTTTTCGGAGGAAGAGGTTGTACACCAATCGGTATTTGTGCACGCCCGCGAGTGAGCATGCAACTCAATACGAGGAATGAGAGAGAAGCTCTCGTGTGACTTTGAAGAGAAATGGATTATCCTCTTCGAGTTTCAATATTAAATATCCACAAGAAAATAACAATATATGTATGTACTACTTGGGTGCAAGACCCTCAATGAAGCCTTCCTTCTTAGAATACTTACAAGTGAACGGGGGGTTAGGTGGCGCGAAGCACTTAAGTACCTATTGACCCTTAGATGGCATTTTATAGCACATCGCCTTTCTATTCACTTAAATGTTCGTATTCTTCGAATTGTTGCTTATTGAGAGTATTTATCTATTCTTGCTTTATTTTGTTTGATCGATACACGTGTCAAGGACCGGAACGCCCCTCAACACGGTGTATTGCCTCGGCAATACTTATGGAGAATATGTAGATTGGTTGTTCTTATACGTATACGTATTTACTTATAATAATATATGGAAAATATTTTTGTATTTATGAGTTTTTTAAGAGAAAATACTATATGTACATAAAAACCGAGAGAATCCAATAATATATATTTTTGGGTGCAATCTCTTAGGAAAAAGATTGCTTTTTGGATTTTTTATTTTTTTTGGTCAATTATTTAGGAAAAGAATTGTTTTGTTAATTTTTAGTTTTTATATATTTTTATATTTTTGATTTTTTTATTTGTTTTTTATTTATGATACGTAAAAATAACGTTCACAAAGTGAACGGATCCCAAAAGCCAATGAAAACCGTCAATCGATAGTCTCTCGTGTAGTCAAAGAACCGGCAGCGGCGCCATTTGAAATTGTGTATAATGCAGTTCGTTTTTTCTCAGTTCTTGCTAATGGAAAGTCCAACCAATATCGGGTTTTTAATTGTTCTTGGTTGTTAAACTTTCTTGGATATTCTATTTGCTAATTCAATCAAAGCCTTGCAAAACGGAAAAATAATACCTACTTATATGTAAAACAAATTGCAAATACCAAGTTTTTATTCAAGTAAATCTCAAAATGTAAAATATGAAACTAAAAGGACTGAAATTGTAAATTCTATGAAAAATAAATGCTTGAAATGTAAATTCTAACAATTCTAGGGACTTAAAGTGTAAAACAATTAACTACAAGGATCAAAAGTGAAAAACTATTAACCAACTAACCAAAATTGTAACAAACTAACAACTTGCTAACTGAATTTAGCAACTTTTAAAACTACAAGGGTTTAACACTTGCAAACCCTAAAAACATTGAAATTTAGCCAAATTTACAAACTGATTAAAACAAAAGGGACTAGATTGCAATTTCAACAACTATTTTAACCAAAAACGGGTTAAGCACAAAAATAAGCTCGTTTGAGCTTATTAATGAACCAAATTTGATGAGACAAGTTTCAAAACTCTTAAAATCCCAAATAAGCTACGTGTGTCAAAGGAAATTGGCTGAAGTTTCAAAATAAGCAAATGAGTGCTTATCAATAAGCACAAAATAAGCTATAGCAAAATCTAATCAGTCACAACTTGATTTTCTGATTGAAACTGATTAAGCAACTGAATTAAGGAACGGGAAATCAAACTAGAAACTTTTTCATCAAGTAATAAGCTCTAAATCTGAATTAAGCTAAAAATGGGCTTATGTTGACCAAGCGTTGACCAGCTTATTTTTCAAAAAGCTGATTCTTTCAAAAATCATGTAACTCAATGACTTAAGAGGATTTGTGAAGAAAAATAGACATGTTTATAAATAGGATAAAGAGATACAGATTTCCAGCTTTCATTTACAGAAACTTGCTCTAAGTCTGCTTATCTGATTATTGCTTATTTCTAACTGCTTATTGTAAACTGTATAAAATCCTCTTGGAATTTGATTCTATATGATATAAGCTATAAATGGAAACAAATTTGATCCATTTCATCCAGTATTGAGTGAGTACTAATCAAATGAAGATGACAAGTTTCTAAATGACCAAAATACATAAGACTAACCCAAACATTTTATGTGCCATTTGCCTGTTTGACCAACTTTTTGACTTGTAAATGACTGAAAACTCTTTATTATCACCAATTGACTACAAATGAACTCTAAAATACCAAAACTCAATACTTGAAAACTCTTGTTAAGCTAGTCCCAAACACTCCTTTAACAGATATTTCAAACTTTTACAAAGGCTTTTTGAGTACTGATTTAAGCTGAATCAAATGCTATTGATCTCCAAGTTTTATACTCCAAATGAACTGATTTAAGAGTACAAGTGAGCACTAAGAACAACTATAACCAAATAAGATGCTAGAACCAATTTTACTGAAAAATAAGCTAAGACTAGACTTAATCCAAAACTAATAGCAAGTAAACAGATTAAGCTACAAGTAATAAAGTACCAACAAAGAGCAAATCTAAACAACTTTTATCATGTAGCCATCAAAATTACACTAGGAAAAGAAATCATGCATTTGACTTGTTGAGAGGAACAAAAATGAGAGCTTTTAAAACCTATTGGAGTTAACCACTGAGAAGAAGAGGAGCGCTGAGCTCTCTTAACCTAGTGATAACCACCACCTTATCACTAGGACACAATCAATCAACAATAACAGCTAACAAATCAACAATCATCATCATCATGCTTGAAATCTTCAAAAATCAAGGAATGAACTGAATTCTGATCAAACAGCTATCAAACTCCTTCAATGTCAGTTATGATCAATCAATGATCATAACAAACACAAAACAACAACAACAGTATCCAATAGCAGCAAGGAATGAACAGAAGTAAGAAGAACAGTTTTGGCGGGAAATGAAGATTTGAATTTTATTCAATGAAAAACGGTTACAAAGTTGTTGGAAGGGTAGTAACTAACTAACTAACTCAAGAGTTTGTCAGACTCTTGAGTAGCTAGGGTAAAAATGAAGGAAAGTTGAAAGGAAATTTAGAACTATGTGTTTTTACAAAACTAGGCTACACTTTACAAATGAAGTCCTATCATCTATTTATAGGCATGAAGGAGGAGTTAGTTGGGGTTGGTAACGTGTCAGAACCAATCCCAGCTTGCCACGTGTACAATTCTGCAAAAGGGCATTTTTAGGTATGAACAAGGATTTGGGGTTTCTTGAATGAGTGGATGAAATGTTAATTGATTTGCACCATTGTGTTCGTCTCTTCAAAAGGATAAATTTTGGTGTTGAAATCTTTCCATGAAATTGCTTGTATCTCAAACGCGATCCTGGTAAAAAATTTCCTTGAAGAAGACGCCACGTGTCAGCGTTTGATTGGCTAAAAGTTGGTCACACGGATCACACTGTTGGGATTGGGTAATAAATGCAAAGCGGCTGAGTGGGTATTTATTGCTCAATCCGTGTGACTTGTTTTCCCTTTTCTCATTGGTTGAAATGTTGTACACATGGATTGACTTTGAATAACTTTCCATTGTTGGCAGAATAAGTCCTTGTACTTGGCAGATTGTTGATTTGAGCTAGGATCTTCATTCTTTTGACATATTTGGTCCTTCAACTTTCATTCTTGAACAAAATGGTCCTTTGACTGAGTTGACTTGAGAGTTGACCAAGTTTGACTTGAATCTTGACTTTCAAAATATTTGCACTTTAGTCCTTCCACTTTGACAACTTGTCAAGATAGGTCCTTGTACTTCAAAGTCTTGTCACTTTTGACCCTTCTTTGTCTTTTTCATCCATTTGAGCTTGATTTTTCTTTGTTTGCTTGAAAATGTATCATTTTACCTACACAAGTGTACACAAACACAAACATACCACATAACACTGTTTTTGCCAAATAAATTGGTATTTTGCTTCATGTTTTAGGGTTATTTGTTGATAAAAGGATATGAGTTTAAGCTCATATCACTCTCCCTATTTGGATATAAAAATAGCCCGAGTTGTCGTCTTCTTTGTTCAAGTCTTCATTGTTCGCTGACCGTCTTTAGTCAGTGTAGCTTGAGACCTTAAAGATGACAAACTTATCAGTACATACACTTAGTCTATTTGTTAATCAAATCCTAGTCCAAGAATCTCTTCCTATTTGGACATAAGAATTAAGTGAAATCATCAGATGTGAGTGAGAAAATACAACTTCTTCTCACATTCTGATGTTACAAAGAATAAAATGATAGACAAATCAGTATTTTTTTGTTGTAGTTGCCTAAAAAATAAACTCCCCTTATTTGTTGTTCAAATTCTAGTCCAACAATCTCCCCATATTTGGACATAAGAACAGCCTAAGTGAAATCCTCAGATGTGAGTGAGCAAATACAACTTCTTCTCACTTTCTGATGTTATAAAGAATAAAATAATAAACAAATCAGTACATATTCTATGTTGTAGTTGCCTAAAAAATAAACTCATAAACCTGAAATAATAATTAAGATAAGTAACCATTATGAAGTCACATTTTGGTACAAGGTTTTGAGTTTTCATAAGTGCAGCAACTTGGGTTTAGTGAAGGTTTAGGGGTTCAGTGGTTCAAAATTTAGGTACTTGGAGGTTTAATCATATGTTGTTTTAGAGGATAGCAGTGGTGATCAATCACTGTATATACACTAAACAACCAACTTTGAGCAACTCCATAACCTGAGCAAACATAACCCTTTTGTAAACTCATTCACTCCTTTTCGTCAAGGCTGATCAAACACTAACCCATTTATCAACCAGTTTCATTATCTTGACGATAACATCGTCACACGTCGCACCTAATACATCACTTCCTCTACACACCCTATACCATTGCGTTTTACAAACACACCCGCTCCATCTTTAGGCTGTTTTTTTGTAAGGTTTGGAAGTTTTTATTTGTGAGATTGGTTTTGGATGATGATTTGTTCTTGTAGTATTTGTTTGAATGATAACATGGTTCTTACACCATGATGCGTCATAAGCATTTATATGCTTCCTGTTAATATTATTGTATTTCTATCCCTAAAAAACTGTAGAACTTTAGCAATTTTTGAATTTTTACACTAGTAAAATGCAACATCAGGATATTAATGTCATTGTAGAAACTAGAAGGGGGGTTGAACAGTTTCTAGTTCATTTTCAAAAAAATTCGTTTAATCCTCAGGTCGCGGTTCCTTAAATACCCTTGCGGTTTTTTATTAATAAAGGACCGTGGGATCAATAAGGAACCGCCGACAGTGGATGCCAAATATTGATACATTATAAACCTTGACAATCCTTTGTATCAAATTCTCGATTAAGCTTGACTAGATATGAGATGTGTTAATCATAGAAGTAAACAACAAGTAAGTAAACACACAAACACATCAAATCAAGATTACATCAAGCAATAGTCTAAACATTAAGCACACACGTACTAAGCCATAACTTTTCCGCAACTAAGATGTTTAGACTAAGGGATGCACACGTAACCATAATCCAAACCGTAGACCCATCATCTAAAGATATTGAGCTTGTGTCATCCTAGTGAATTCTTCAATCACCATAGGTTAACTAACTCCAAGCATAATAATATGCTTATCGTCGAGATTCCAAAATTCATTACTTGCAAAATGTTCGATGAATGCAATTTAAGTGAGTCAACGATCGCAAATGTAATGAGTTGAACTCTTAAAAATGATCCCCCTTGCTTGAGGCACCAACAAAGCAAGAAAATTGACAAGCTATAAAGAAGGGTTAGATGTCCTACAAAACAAGGTTAGTGGACAAGAGCATATATAGCAATGTCACCCAAACGGAATTAGCTTTTAACAACTCGAGTACAAAGAGAGGGACTCAAGAGAAAGTGATAACACCTAATTTATACATGTTTACATGTGCGTTATTTGTATATATTTAGGTTAATTATGTGAACTATCGATACATAATGGAGTATATTTTATGTATAGGTTCCAAGGACGTGTCGTGGAAGTAAATGGAAGAAAACAAGAAGATATGAAGCTTAAACGAAGAAATAAAGTCCATCTCCTGATCTCCTGACACCTGTCACTGTTTTGGCCATATCTTGAGCATACGAACTCCGTTTTAGTTGATTCAAGCAGCCACAGAAAGAGGAAAGAAAGATCTACAACTTAGAATTTTGGTCCAGAGCTGGAATGACCAAAAGTGCGGAGCACAATCCAAAGAGTGCGGCGCACTTTTCTGCAATTTTTGGAACGTTCTAGACGCGAAATTGTGCGGCGCACCTTCCTGGTTGTGCGGCGCACATCTGACCACCAAATGTGCGGTGCACATTTGAAAAAGTGCGGCGCACTTTTGCCCGTAGTGAAAACTATAAATAGAGGCCACTTCCTCTCATTTCACACACACCTCTCCTTTCATTCTCCCATCTTCCACCATCATTCCTTAGTAGTTTAGGACGATTTTTGGGTCGAGTAGCATCACCCAAAGGGTACGAAACATTTGGATTCATAAGCATAAAGTTTTCATTTATAAAATCCTATCAAATCTCTTGTAATCTCTATAACCCTTTTGTTATGATTTATTCTGGAACTATGATGAATGTTATGTTGGTTATTCCCTTGATTATGGAGTAGTTAACTTGTGTGTTTGGTTAAGCATATGTAGAACTATGAATTGATTTTATTAGCTTCACAGAGACGAAGTGCGGCGTACAATTAGGTTTGTGCGGCGCACTTTTTCCCTGGTTCGTGATTATAAGTATGATCTAGATGCTCTTGTATTATATGTTATTATGTAAGACCATTGTTATATGTTGGATTCATCCATGATCATTGACTAGTACTCATGTGAATGGATGAGTTTCATGTCATCTAGTAAATGAATCTTGTTAATCACTTTTGTAATGATTAGTGGAGTAAAACATATACCAACTCTTGCATAATCTCATCTACTACCTTAGTTATCGAAATCAAGCATAAACCATTCTTAATGCTTTTGGTATGACATGATCTTTAGTCGGATTTCTGTTATATTGATTAGATGTTTCATGTGTGACTACTCATCCACATGTTGTCTTACCTTGTTTATGTGCTTATAACCATCTTAGTTATATATCATTTCTATGTTTTAGCCTTAACCAAATGCACCTTTAAATCATTGTTAGAAGCTTAAATTTTTAGAACTTGTGACACTCTAGAGATCATTGTTTTTACTTGTTAACAACAATCCTGTGGATCGACCTGGACTTTACCTTAGACTATACTATACACGGAAAGGTATACTTGCCCGCGTTGTGTTTTTAGTCCTTTTTTGGTAATAATCTAGTAATATAAATTTGAAACTCGCTTTCGCAACATCAAGTTTTTGGCCCTTTGTTTAGGACTTGCGAACACACATCAAGTTTTTGGCGCCGCTGCCGGGGATTGTTTTCGTTACTTGTTAAAACTTTCTGAGATACTTCTTTTAAAATTAAACCATATCCGTAGAGATTTCTGGCAATCTCAAACTTTTCTGTCGAAAAAATTGCAGAAAGTACGCCGCACAATTAGTTATGTGCGCCGCACTTTTTGGATGATTTCTAAGTACGACGCACATTCCCATTTGTGCGTCGCACTTTCTGGAACAATATAAGTTCGCCGCACTTCCCACAAGTGCGACGCACTTTTTGTGTGAACGAACTTGCCTCTAAACTGATTAAGTTCAGTACTATTCAAAAACCACCCAAATTGCGTTTTAGAATTTGTGAATTTGTAAATATATAGTTTATCATCAAACAAAAAAAATATATATATAAAACCAAAAAACCAAAAATATTAGTTTTGCTTTCATTTTGATTTATCTTTTTATCTTGTTATAATCGCAAAAATAAAATATATATATAATAATAAATAAAATAATAATAAATATATAAAAAAACTAAAACATAACAAATGTCTTTTTACAAAATTTTGAATGTTTGTTTAAATCCTCGATCGTGAGGAAAAGAACTTGTAAATCTTTTATTTAAACTAAATAAAATAACGAGGAGTTATGAATTTCAAACGATCCCAAAAGAATACCTCCTAACTGAATCGCCCAAATTTCCAACCCATAATCCACCCTAAAATGATTTTGTCGTTATAGATATACATGAAGAAGATGTTGAAACCCAACCCAATCCACCCAAACATATCATAGATATCGATCTCGATGATCAACCCTTGTGGAATAATGCTAGTATTGTAGCACCGACTCCTAATTCCGGCATTGTTCGAACGGATGTTGATGATAACTTTGTTATTAACACTACCCACTTGAAAATGGTTCAAGAAAACAAATTCGATTCTCATTTGTGGGCCGATCCGCACGAACACATCCGTGAATTTCTCGCAATTTGCAACATGTTCAAATATGGTAAAACTCAAAGTGTAACACCCCCAAATTTATACAATTCAATACAGCGGAAGACTAGTTGGTGTTACGGGATAACACATTACTCACATCATAGACAACGCTTAAAAATCGCGTCGTTTTATAATAAAGCATTTCCATTCATAAATGTCAAAGTTACATAGGTCCCAAGTCATTGTATTTCATATAGGTTTTACAAAGTATTTGAATGGAAATTATTATTTAAGTGCGGGCCATGAATTCTTGTTGTCTTCCCGAGAATTACCTTCAAGTACCTGAGATAAAACATGTTAAAAGAAAAGGTCAGCGATAACGCCGAGTGAATACATAGAGTTCAATAAAATTTATCAATATAACATCGGTATAAAATTATTACCGAAAATCATTTTTGTACAAATCTTTATAGTAGACCATGAAATAGGCCAAAAACATTTTATACAAATCCTTGTCAAAATCACAATATAGGCTTTCGCCTTCAAAATCATTATACGAACCAATGTCGTAAAAATATCATACAATACGTTTTACAACGTCGTGTAGAGTTAATTAAAAACCGTTATATGAATATGGTTATGTAAAACCAAAACACAAACATAAAATATCAATAATATGACCCCGTATTGCTAGTCAGGCAATATATCGTAATTCGGTGCGTATAGCAGTATTTCGTTATTTTGGATTATTATAAGCCGCATGACATTGTTACCTTACTACAACAAACAACGGGTAGCTAGCCCGAAACTCATTTGCCCATCTAAATTAGTGTGTCGTCACAATAATCACGCTTGTGTAAATCTTCTCATACATAAATTCGCTTACCAATCAATGTGGCACGACGGGGATCAATCATCAAGGCACGAACTGGGGTGATCGTCCCCAAATAGTACTATTATATGCATAAGCGTCTACCAAATCCCGGTACTTCACAATTCATGCTAATGGGACTTTTAGTGACATAACCTAACTTTAATAATCCATTTCATCTCATCTATCGGGTCATATAATCATACATCAGGTCATACAATCATTCGGGTCCAAATCAATAAACAAACAATTGGGACAAATGATGTCCTATTTTATCAAAACTAACATGTTATCTCCCTCGCGGGTTTATAAAACATTTCATAAAAACATTTAAAAGAGTGCGGGGCTATGAACTCACGTTGATGTGGGAAGGCGGGTTATCGGCAATTCGGATGTACGGTACGTGCTTCAATCACGGAAACCTAGACAAATAATACTCGTCTTAGACTCTTGTCCAATGACTTTATAAAAGTAACGATTATGTATACATATGATGATTTTATATATATGATGATCAAGTGGGTTTACATCTTCTCTTTTACTCATTTTAGTGTTTATGTATTGGTAACTTCTTACTAGTTTGCTAGTTTCACCTATTTACGTGTTTTAGGTCCAATAAGCCTATTATAAGTTCATTAACTTGTATTTATCCATTTCATACTTGTATTATCAGTATTTATACTTTACATGTTGGGCCCAAATGGGTTAAGCCCAATAAATAAGTTTATAAGTGTTTTAGCCCATTTTGTTGTATTATTAGTCCAATAACGTTAACTTAGCCCGTTAATGTCCGTATGTTATATAGTTCGGGTTTTATCGGTTTTTACTTGTTATATATGTTTATAAATCAGTATATGAGTTTATAAAAGTTTACATTAGACGGGTCCAACCGTCTAAGTTTTATTTAACAAAAACGTTAATTTTACGGTAATAGCCGAAAAAGTCGTAAAAATCATGTTTATAGTTTTTATAAGTTATAAAACTTATCAAACTACCATTTTTATAAAATGTCCATTTATTTATCCTTATACATATTTATATAAATGTATTATATAAGTTAGTGGGTTTTAATTCACATTTTATTCTATTTTTATTTGAGTGCTTATATAATACTATTATACTTTAATTTTCCAAAATCTGATTTTTACTTTCATGTTCACCAAAACAGCCATATCTAGAGTTCTATATGGAGATAGAAGCCCAAATTTTTATGGCATAAGCTACATGATATGGGCTCCATTTAACTCTTCTATGGCTACTGTTGAATTAGCCTCTAAGTATTTTATAAAATTCGTCCAAAACAGTGTACTCAGATTTGCACTCTAAACTTGTTTTGATCATATCTCACTCATCCTAATGATTCCATTGCATGGCCAACAATTACATGTGTACAAGACATATTACTTACTGTATATGCATTAATCTATGCCATTTTATCAGTTCATCACATGGTTATTTACTGTTTTTATACAGCCTACTAAATTAAGCAAGATTAACCACTGTTACATATAGTTTTTCATCTTTTTACCCATGATTATCAACACCAAATCCCCACACAATATTTTTATCATCATATATTCATCATATACATATACAATATGAAATAAAATACATGATTACATAATCAAAATAACAAGAGGATGGGAAGAACAATCTTTATACCACCATGATGATGTAGGTTGTGATCAAGACATGGATTTTGATCACACAACTTGTGATAAACCAATATCATCTTCAAGTCCACCAATCTTCAAGAACTCTTTGTAGAAAATCAGCCCTAAGAATCCATAGAAACTCCTCTATGGATGTTATAACTTGCACCAATCTTCATCTCTTTGAATGTAGATTAACATATGTTAATTATAACAAATGTTTGTGGTTAAAATTTTGTATGAATGGGGTGTTTGATGGTGGTGGTGGACGACATCATAGAGAGAGAGGGAGGATTGTTGAGTTGTTTTGCATGTCACAAATGAATGAATGGTTTGAGGTGGTGGTTTTGCTAAGTTGTTAGCTTATTTTTTAAGCCTAAAATGGACAAGTGTCCTTGATTTAATATCAAGTTGACACACATGAAGTGTGTTGGCTTATGTTGGACGCCACACATTGTGGGGTGGGCAAGTGTAAAACTTGTCCCATCCCACTAATTTACGGGTACTCCTCGATTTTAGTTTCCTTGATTTGCGTGCCCTTGAGTCGTTTTACGAAAAACGTTTTTATAAATTATGAATCAACGGCACAAAACGAATCTAATAAAAATTGTCTCATCAAAAACGGAATTCGAAAACGTAAATACGTAATCCTAAGGTTTCCGGTTTAGTCATAAAGGACGTTAAATTATAATCGTAAGTCCTAATCTCTTCTCGTAAATTTGTGAGTTTATGAACCAACACAAATTTAAAATCCCAAAATAATATTCACGGATAAATTTATTTCCTAAAATGTCAGACTGTCACTATGTACACGTAAGCACGTAACGTAGAATCCTCCGGTTTAGACGTAGTCGATGCTACTTCAAGACGTAAATCCAAATTACTTCCCAAAATAAGTGAGTTCATAATATAACATTAAAACAATATTTTTAAATAATATTTTAGAATAAAATATCAATCATAAATTGACAGATTGTCACAGCATTTACCCCTAAACAGGATCTTTGTCCTCAAAGATCATCTTACTATTCGCTTCTTATAGAGTTAAATCCATGTGGGTATTTCCTCCACATTCGGTCTTTCTCACAAGTGTAATTCATTACAATACGCGAGTTTCATCAAACATAACTACGGGAATAAGATCAGGCTTAATGTTGACTTACTTTCTCTATCCATGATGTTCACGGGTTTTTGATGAATGCAACTTTTCGCCGATCTAAACATTACTAAGAAACAATCAGATTTTCACTTGATAGACATTTTATCAAGTTCGATATACGAATCATAATTCACGCAGCTCTTGAAGTCCTAGGGTAGATCCAGCTTAGATGCCTTTCAAACCAATCTTTTACATCATCTCAATGGTCCCATACAACGGGGACTTATATCCCATGATCTTTCAAATCATCAATTCATTTTTTTCCATGGTTAATATTTTTGGCATAACTTCGCTACCCATCTGGTACTTCAAGTTCTACATTTCATAATCACATAACCTCCTGCCCACTACTGGCAGTCAATATTCAGATCCTAATTTCAACAATCATTTCAGGTTTCGCGGGTCGGGTATTTTGTAAGGTTAGGTTCGCCATCATAGGAAACCTTAAACCTAAAAGACATGTCCAACTCACAATGGGTGTATGTCGGATGTCTTCATTCCAATCCTTACTTACTGATACTCTTATGTTTAGATCCTAACAAGATTCGATCTCGATCCTAATACGATAATTATCAATGATAATCTTTCCAAAGGAAACGATTATACGGTTCATTACCAAAGGTCAATCATTCAAACATAAAACAAGACTTCTAGTGTTTTGTATCGTTACTTTACCTCGTCCCTTCGATTTGGGGTGGTAAACAGTACTCTCATCAAGATTCGTTCTCAATGATTTCTGAGCAAATCTCAAGAAATTCGATGCGAAGCGAGGATCTTGTTAGAGATGATTGATACAGGTACACCATGTTTACACAACTCATTTAAATACAAAAGAGTCAATTTCTTCATCAAGAATCTATCATTAATAGGAATGATATTAGCAGATTTGGTCAGTCTGTCGACGATGACCCAAATCGAATCAAATTCAGATGATGACCTTTGCAATAGCTAGACGTTTACTAATGTATGAGGCGGTGTCTTCCTTCATAATTTTCCATCAGTACAACTTCTTCAGATAAAGATACATTAAATCAGAAATGATAGGATTATAATACTTATACTTACAGGATTCCAACATAACTATATCTCAAAATCCTTCAAATTTAGGCAACCACAAGTGGCCTTTAAAACATTTAACGCCATCGGCTTCTCAATTCTGATGGTTCACATTAGCTGCGAACCCCTTTTTATTATCTATATTATCCTTTTTACATAATGCGTCAGTATTTACATTCACCTTTCCTGATGAAATAATTATCATGGTCAAGATTACTCAAAAATTCTTTCCTCATATTTTCTAAGTTTTAGTTTCGTCTCAACTATTATTTTTATCCGTTTTGCTCAATCCGACGTTTAAAGCGTTGATAATTACTACAAGTAATTAAATAATAAATATTTAATTTTTATGAAACGTAAACGCAAAAAGTTTTTAAATTTCTCAGTTCGTCCAATGATATAAAAATGTTCAAAATAAATTTGAATCTAGTTAACACAATTTTTTTGTTGATTTATTAAAAATAATTAATAAGATTTGTAAATGTCCGAAAAATCTTTGGTTATACTTTGGTCAAAATTTTCTTAGTTGAAAAGCAAAAATTGTCGTTTCAAATTTTAAGTCATGGTTTAAATGGTTTCCTCAATCCCTCTTAGGTTGTCTTGATGTATACACAAACATTTACCCCTAAACAGGAGTTTAGTTAAATGATTTGTGTATAAGGAAATAATCCCTTAAAAATCCTTTGTTAAAACGTTTGTCAAAACATATTTCCATTTTCTTTTTGGTAAAACCCAAAGTCCTAAATGACTTCTAATTTTTGAAGAGTCAATATATATATATATATATATATATATATATCTTACCATCATTAATCAAACGGTCATTTTATATAAAGGATTAAGCCTTAATTCACATGTTAAATATTCAAGGTACAAATTTTCATTGTTCGGCCAATTCAGGGCAGTCTATACATGATTATGAACTCCTTATTCTTATAAACAAACAAATAGTCCTTAATGATCACAAGCATGAATTTATCAAATTACAGCCTACACACATGATTCACCAAATTTATGAATGCTACATGTGTATTAGTCAATCCAAACGACATCACGTAAAACTCATAATGTTCATTACAAGTACCGGATGTAGTGATTGGAATACATAATCATTTTCGCGGATGCAAAGTTGATGATAACCATGCCGTGGATCAAATCTTTAGAACATACGCTAGAACCTTGTAAATGATCGAACAAATCTATCATATTGGGTAGTGGGTATAGATTTTTATCATCAACTTACCTAGTTCACGGTAATTCAACAAATATAAGGAATGATAACACCATAGCTCTTCATGATGACGAGCTTGGTAGAATAAAAGTTTTCCCCGACAACTCTCTCAGTTGCACGGTAATTCTTTCGATTCAGATGGTGCTGACGTACAGTGCACATGCCACAGGTGCAACAACGGGAATATAATCAATACCAAATTCAACTCGCCTTAATGGCGAAAGTCTAGGTAATTCACCAACAAATACTTCCTAAAGTTTCAGATAACAGAAACATCTTTTAATAAATTTTCTTTAAGTTCTTTCTAGATTATAATATCTATGACTAATTCACAACCATTCACGGTATAATTTAAAGTCTAAATGCAGGATATGGTCATCCATCAAGAATTATTTAGATCAATTTTGATAATCAACATCTTATCATTTAGGGAAATTCTATTCGAGTTCCCATCAATTAAGACAATGTCGTCATGTCATAATCAATCAATCCATTCTACCGGCACTATCAACTTTTCAGTTTCATTGTCGTCGATAAGATGTGAACTTCTCAAAAGACTAATAATAACTCATAATCCTTTACAAATTCAAGGACATCAGGAGACATAACTAACCTTAAAAGAGTAAGGTCAACGCATGATTTACGCGGTAGAATTTAAAATCAGATACAAACGAAAACATTTAACGAATATGAATATATCCCATGTTTTCATAATTTGAGTACGCATTCGAAAGCTCCTTGGATCGTTGCCCAGGTCATTCAAATGAAATCAAATCAAAATAAATGATAGGAACGTCGATACATCCAATCGGGTATCAACACTCGGTAATCAGATATTTTTCCAAAGAATTTCGCCACGGGAGAATTGGACAAGAAGGGAATATCAATTGTCAAATAAGACAACTTCCACAGATGAGTAAATTCGACTCAGAAGAATAAATAGTACGGGCACATATGTAGGTGTCCCTATCAATATGTCCCTATTTTTCACTTCTTGCAGATCTCATAAAATTTTAATCTTTCACAATCTTTAAGGAAAATTTAGTGTTTATTAATAATTTCATGGTGACTACTAATCAGCCTTGCATGGTCCATTCCATATTGTATGTAGGCGCGCAACTATATACAATTTCAAGATTAACAATGCAATACTCAGTTCGTCAAAACTTTATCATCATGTTTATAATAAAAACATTTTCATGCTTAATTCTTAAATAAGAATCAAGAATAGATTTACAAAGATCGTCTTTATTATGAAAACAATTAAGTTTTCCAAGGTGTTTTATAAACAACTTCATTTTGATAACGATCATTTTGTAAGTCTCACTTTAAATAATACATATGGTGATGAAAACCCAATTTTTCTCAAGGGATACTGCTTTAACTTTATAAAAACAATGAGTGATCTGCAAAAGAGTGATGAAAAGTTGTTCACCAAGAACTAACTACAATATGCTAGGAAATGAATTTAGCCAATTAATCATGAGGTTCATGACCTCGATGGCACTTCAAAAAGAATAATCCACAACGTAACTCAAATCGAGATGAGTACTTGTTCAATGGTTTCGTCACTAATTCAATCATTAGGATGAAGCAATAAAAGATAGATAACATCGCTACATGTAGAATTTAGCAATCAAAGGTAGTCTTTTCATTAATCACAAACAAGTCAAAATTGTACCGTAACACATTACGTGTCACTATGTCATACAATTCCAAGAACTCATCCTACCAACTGATGTCTCAGTTAAGTTAGGGATTTTTTTTAAAAGATACCACAATGAATACTAATCTACAAGAGTCATTAGGTGTTCCACATGTCCCGAAAGATCCATCGGTCCCAATTCAGAAGAAGATTTCTTCAATTTATTTCTTGGACACTGGGCATCCTCGTTAGTGGACAATGGCCTAGGAACAACACTTAACACGAATCAAAAATCAATTAAAATCTAATAATTCAATCACATGACTTAACGACTTCCTCTTAACAGTCTCATATTCCATATAGGTTAAATTTTACTTTATCCAAGTTTCAATCAACTTATAATCAATTCGATATCCTACCTCATTCTCCAATACTTTCATCCTTATTCTTACACCTTGAAAGGGAAATAAAAGCTCGATATGATCAACACTTAATTTCCAATCCTATAGCTCTTACAACAATAGTTATCAAATGAATCACTAGTATGAAATGACTCGATCATTCAATTAGACTTCTCGGAAAGGTACTAGTGGCATGAGGCTTTAGGGTAATGGTTCCAATGACAGCCTCAAGTGTAACATTCACCCTTTCGATTTCAATTTAAGAATTGGATGACAACGAATCAGATGACATCTTTCTAGGTGGTAATGTTTTGTCAAACTCCACTCTATAAGGAAAGATCGTCATGACATTGATATCAGTTTAATCTCGCCAATTCTTCTTTAATATCACAATCAACTAATATCAACATTTCTACGAATATCAACCATTTGTTGGGATCATAAATATCCACAACTTGGTTTAGATCTAGGATAGCTAGAATTCCTACGAGAATAGCTTCGATTAATTTACTAGGGGATTTAGGGTTCCTTGTGACAATCTACGTCGTATAAATACCTCGTATAAATATCAAAATAATCATCAAACAATCATGTAATAAAATTTACATCATATATATATATATATATATATATATATATATATATATATATATATATATATATATATATATATATATATATATATATATATATATATATATATATATATATATATATATATATATATATAAAATCCAAGTTATATATATATAAATATATATATTAAAATAACACTTCTCAGTCTGGCCTTGTCGGTAACTCGGGAATTCTTCGGCACCGTTATAGTCAAAATATTTTTAGACATTTTTAGAAAAATGTTTATAGTTAAAATATTTTGAAATGTTTTATTCAAAACCTTGGTTTTAAAAATCTTTCGTTCTCTATAACGAGAGCTCTGGTACCAAAATGTAACACCCCCAAATTTATACAATTCAATACAGCGGAAGACTAGTTGGTGTTACGGGATAGCACATTACTCACATCATAGACAACGCTTAAAAATCACGTCGTTTAATAATAAAGCATTTCCATTCATAAATGTCAAAGTTACATAGGTCCCAAGTCATTGTATTTCATACAGTTTTTACAAATTATTTGAATGGAAATTATTATTTAAGTGCGGGCCATGAATTCTTGTTGTCTTCCCGAAGAATTACCTTCAAGTACCTGAGATAAAACATGTTAAAAGAAAAGGTCAGCGATAACGCCGAGTGAATTCATAGAGTTCAATAAAATTCATCAATATAACATCGGTATAAAATTATTACCGAAAATCATTTTTGTACAAATCTTTATAGTAGACCATGAAATAGGCCAAAAACATTTTATACAAATCTTTGTCAAAATCACAATATAGGCTTTCGCCTTCAAAATCATTATACGAACCAATGTCGTAAAAATATCATACAATACGTTTTACAACGTCGTGTAGAGTTAATTAAAAACCGTTATATGAATATGGTTATGTAAAACCAAAACACAAACATAATATCAATAATATGACCTCGTATTGCTAGTCAGGCAATATATCGTAATTCGGTGCATATAGCAGTATTTCGTTATTTTGGATTATTATAAGACGCATGACATTGTTACCTTACTACAACAAACAACGGGTAGATAGCCCGAAACTCATTTGCCCATCTAAATTAGCGTGTCGTCACAATAATCACGCTTGTGTAAATCTTCTCATACATAAATTTGCTTACCAATCAATGTGGCATGACGGGGATCAATCGTCAAGGCGCGAACTGGGGTGATCGTCCCCAAATAGTACTATTATATGCATAAGCGTCTACCAAATCACGGTAGTTCACAATTCATGCTAATGGGACTTTTAGTGACATAACCTAACTTTAATAATCCATTTCATCTCATCTATCGGGTCATATAATCATACATCGGGTCATACAATCATTCGGGTCCAAATCAATAAACAAACAATCGGGACAAATGATGTCATATTTTATCAAAACTAACATGTTATCTCCCTCGCGGGTTTATAAAACATTTCATAAAAATATTTAAAAGAGTGCGAGGCTATGAACTCACGTTGATGTGGGAAGGCGGGTTATCGGCAATTCGGATGTACGGTACGTGCTTCAATCACGGAAACCTAGACAAATAATACTCGTCTTAGACTCTTGTCCAATGACTTTATAAAAGTAACGATTATGTATACATATGATGATTTTATATATATGATGATCAAGTGGGTTTACATATTCTCTTTTACTCATTTTTGTGTTTATGTATTGGTAACTTCTTACTAGTTTGCTAGTTTTACCTATTTACGTGTTTTAGGTCAAATAAGCCTATTATAAGTTCATTAACTTGTATTAATCCATTTCATACTTGTATTATCAGTATTTATACTTTACATGTTGGGCCCAAATGGGTTAAGCCCAATAAATAAGTTTATAAGTGTTTTAGCCTATTTTGTTGTATTATTAGTCCAATAACGTTAACTTAGCCCGTTAATGTCCGTATGTTATATAGTTCGGGTTTTATCGGTTTTTACTTGTTATATATGTTTATATATCAGTATATGAGTTTATAAAAGTTTACATTAGACGGGTCCAACCGTCTAAGTTCTATTTAACAAAAACGTTAATTTTACGGTAATAGCCGAAAAAGTCGTAAAAATCATGTTTATAGTTTTTATAACTTATAAAACTTATCAAACTACCATTTTTATAAAATGTCTATTTATTTATCCTTATACATATTTATATAAATGTATTATATAAGTTAGTGGTTTTAATTCACATTTTATACTATTTTTATTTGAGTGCTTACATAATACTATTATACTTTAATTTCCCAAAATCTGATTTTTACTTTCATGGTCACCAAAACAGCCATATCTAGAGTTCTATATGGAGATAGAAGCCCAAATTCTTATGGCATAAACTACATGATATGTTCTCCATTTAACTCTTCTATGGCTACTGTTGAATCAGCTTCTAAGTATTTTCTAAAATTCGTCCAAAACAGTGTACTCAGATTTGTACTCTAAACTTGTTTTGATCATATCTCACTAATCCTAATGATTCCATTGCATGGCCAACTCTCACATGTGTACAAGACATATTACTTACTGTATATCCATTAATATATTCCATTTTATCAGTTCATCACATGGTTATTTACTGTTTTTATACAGCCTACTAAATTAAGCAAGATTAACCACTTTTACATATAGTTTTTTATCTTTTTACCCATGATTATCAACACCAAATCCCCACACAATATTTTTATCATCATATATTCATCATATACATATACAATAGGAAAGAAAATACATGATTACATAATCAAAATAACAAGAGGATGGGAAGAACAATCTTTATACCACCATGATGATGTAGGTTGTGATCAAGACATGGATTTTGATCACACAACTTGTGATAAACCAATATCATCTTCAAGTCCACCAATCTTCAAGAACTCCTTGTGGAAAATCAGCCCTAAGACTCCATAGAAACTCCTCTTTGGATGTTATAACTTGCACCAATCTTCATCTCTTTGAATGTAGATTAACATATGTTAATTATAACAAATGTTTGTGGTTAAAATTTTGTATGAATGGGGTGTTTGATGGTGGTGGTGGACGGCATCATAGAGAGAGAGGGAGGAGAGTTGAGTTGTTTTGCATGTCACAAATGAATGAATGGTCTGAGGTGGTGGTTTTGCTAAGTTGTTAGCTTATTTTATAAGCCTAAAATGGACAAGTGTCCTTAATTTAATATCAAGTTGACACACATGAAGTGTGTTGCCTTATGTTGGACGCCAAACATTGTGGGGTGGGCAAGTGTTAAACTTGTCCCATCCCACTAATTTACGGGTACTCCTCTATTCTAATTTCCTCGATTTGCGTGCCCTCGGGTCGTTTTACGAAAAACGTTTTTATAAATTATGAATCAACGGCACAAAACGAATCTAATAAAAATTGTCTCATCAAAAACAGAATTCGAAAACGTAAATACGTAATCCTAAGGTTTCCGGTTTAGTCGTAAAGGACGTTAAATTAAAATCGTAAGTCCTAATCTCCTCTCGTAAATTTGTGAGTTTATGAACCAACACAAATTTAAAATCCCAAAATAATATTCACGGATAAATTTATTTCCTAAAATGTCGGACTGTCACCGAAACGGTGTATGTACACGTAAACACGTAACGTAGAATCCTCTGGCTTAGACGTAGTCGATGCTACTTCAAGACGTAAATCCAAATTACTTCCCAAAAATAAGTGAGCTCATAATATAACATTAAAATAATATTTTTAAATAATATTTGAGAATAAAATATCAATCATAAATTGACGGATTGTCACACAAAGTGAAGTTGTCAAACTTTAGATGTTTCCACTATCCTTAGCTGATGATGCTAAAATCTGGTTCGACAAACTCGATGCATATTCTATAACATTGTGGGAACAAATGAGAAGAGCTTTTATAAGCAGATTCTTTCCACCTTCGTTATTTGAACCTCTTTTACTCGAAATCAAAAAATTCTCTCAAAGCAAATGTGAAAGTCTAACCCAAGCCTGGCTACGACTGAAGAACATGATTCGAAAATTCCATGGGCATGGTCTAACCAAAAGACGAATTATTCAAATATTCTATCATGGTCTAGACGAATCCACTCAAGCAATCCTTGATGAAACCGCTGGAGGAATTTTCTTCTACAAAACCCCAAAACAAGCTTTTCAATTTCTTGAGGACAAAGTTCTTTTTGAACTTAATTGGCCCAAAAAGTCTGGAAACAAAGATAATCGAATATCTACTTCTTTCGCCGATGAAAGTAGTATTGATACATCTCGATTAATGAAGAATTTGGAAGCTCTTGAAGCTAAAATGGACTCTCAATTCTAAATATTTAAAGAAGAATTACATGAGATGCATGAAAAATATAACGATCTCGAACGTAATATCGCTTTTTAAAATCGCATGAACGATGACACGCCGATGTGTGAACGTCATGAATCAAATCAACTTGAAGGTTATGAAAACCAAAATTCTCATTTTTACCAATCTCAACTTCAATCCAAAATCGATCTCAAAAAAATAATCACTAAATTTTTGGATAGTCAAAGAGTTGCAAACAATTTTGTGAAAGAGACCGTTAACATTATGAGTTTTAAGATGAAGCAAAATGAGAAAAACATCCAAACTCTTTTCGAAAACATGGAAACAAAAATTAGTGAGTTGTCGAAGTCTCAAACTCATGTCTCTTTTGATCAAACCGATAAGACTAACCCACCTCCTCCTTCTTCCGCTCGAGTTGAGCACATGAATGTCGTATTCACTAGGAGTGAAAAGTCCGAAGACCCTCTGAAAACCCCAAAAGATCCATCACCTCCTATCATCATTAAAAACAAAATCGAAAAAAGTAAAATTGTTGGAAATACGTTTTACGTATATAAAAAGTCTCGGTCACTCCAACAATGTAGTTATAGGCTCGTAGTAATGTTAAGTTTCATATATTAAATAGCCCGACCCATGAGCATGTTCATGGGCCGGAAGCCCAAGTCCATTAAGGACTTGGGGTATTTAAACCTCTTTCCACCATGGAAAGAGGTGTTGGTTGTTTAAATTTCATGTTTTCAATATAGAAAAGTTCTCTCATTTCTCTCTCTAAGTTTCTCTCTCTAGAAAACATCAACCCCCTTGTTTCAAAAAGATTATCATTGTTCTTCAATTGGTATCAGAGCATGGGATGAAATATAGGTTTGTTTTTGGTGTTGCGTAGTGTTTTATAAACATTTCGTAGAAGTCTTGCCGAATCTTCAAATTTTTTGTGTGTTTGATCGTAGTTTCAAGTAGTGTAACGTAGTGATTCGTGTTATAGTGTTTTTGGTATCTTGGTTTTGGTTAAAACACAATCTTTCTTGGATCAAAAGTGCAAAAAGGTACTGTGTTCTTCTTTCCGAAATTCAAGCAAACATTTCCATCGGAAAGTACAAGTAAAAGTGTTTTTCATGGTGACTATATCAACCCAAAACACACTCAACTCATGACAATGTTACAGACACGTCTTCTAGACATGAAAGCTCATAAATCGAAATACAAACGCAAAGTTCTGTAATATCTCAACAAAGCAATTCTTGAAGAGAAACCTGCAGACACTACCGACTCTGAGTCTGACGATGAAGACGAACTAGAGGAGGAAGAAGATGAGGGTAACGATGAGGAGGATGATGGTGACAATGAACAAAATGAGGAAGAAGATAAGGAAGGAGATGAGGAGGAAGAAAAGGATGAAGAAGAAGAGGATAAGGATGACGATGAAGATAAGGACGAAGATACAGGTGACGATGAGGATGACGATGATGATAATGACGACGGTAATGGAACCACCAAGGGTGATCAGAATGACGAAACAGGTACTCATGCCGAAGAGCCTAATAAGGATGACAGTGACAAAGCTACTGAGAAGGGTTTAGAGGAAGCTGTAGAAAACATTGCTGAAACCGCTGAAAAGACAATAGAGTCTACTGTACCAGAAACTCAGCAACTCGATACAGGTATATCTACTGCACCAGCTTTTACTACTGATTCTCACAATGAATCTGTAGAATATATGCAAGCAGAAGAACCGATAGAGCCAATGCTTGAAGAAGAACCTCACGATGATATACCAGTGATGCAAGATCAACCTTCCACACCATCTGAAGATCCGCACAACAGTGATATGGAAGTTGAAGATCTACATGTACCAGAACCAACGTTTGCTGAATCTTTAATCATCGATGACACGGTACAGGAGCAACTTTGGCTAACAAATGCATCCTTTTAGCGTCAACATCAAACAGCGCTACGGTAGGTGAGCTCAATAACCCTATCGATTTCTCGGCCTTTATATGGAAGTTGAAGATCTACATGTAAGCATCCTTTTGCCACTGCAACTGAAATGGAGATGAATCCATTCCTCAATAACCCTATCGATTTCTCGGCCTTTATATGGTATTCTCATGGGCAACCAACAATGACTCCAGATTTGATCAAAATGGCAGCTGCAAACGTGGACTTCTTTGATACTTTGAAGATCTGCCGTAATGAAGCAGAATATCATTTGAATGAGCTTACCAAAGCAATGAGAGCGACAACTACAGGAATTCAAACTCCCGTATTGCGACCTCTTACACCAACGGTCATTGCCGGTTCTGCAACAATCCCAATAGAACATTTTGTGTCTCACAATCTTGAATACCTTGAGAATGGAGCAAAGAAATATGCCACGTCACTCACCATGTGTTGTCCCATATATTTGTGATTGATTAAGCAATGAAGAGAGAAAGAAAATAGATGAAGAAGAGATGAATTCCTAGAGAGAGAAAGTAGTGAGAGAAAGTAGAGAGGAGATGATTAACTTGGTGAGATTAGATTAGAGAAAAGAAGTTGTTACAAATGACCATCCACCCTCCTAACATGCTAGGAGGGTAGTATATATAGTCCACCCACATGCGGGCTTTAATGGACTATATATTGGGCCGGGCTTGTCTTTTGGACTTTAATTAGTTTAAATCCAAGCCCGTGAACCACGACTAATTAACTATCTATTACAACGTTCTAACTAATGTTACAATAATAACCTATGACCGAGCATTCTTGTTTGACTCAATATTTTAAGGCTAACAATCTCCCCCAATGTGAGGTCATACCATTTTGATATTTGAAGATCAATAGAGATTACGAATCTCGTCATAAATGAGCCTTGAACGTGTAACAATAGTTTTGTTCCTTCATGCTATGATCTTTAAGCCTTTGTCGTTGTCTTTCGACTTTGTCTTTTAGTCTTGAGATCTTCAAATCATCCTTGACTTGTCATTGCCATCTTGCGATCTTGTGTCTTTGTCCACATGCTCACACTATCAATTGTTGGATAAGTCTTTGGGCATGAATATGTGGTTGTGAATCTTTGACTTTGTTGAGTACACCGTGACGCCACCTTCTCGAGACAAAACATAGACACGGACTGAATGGCTTTGACATTCGTCCTAAATCGGTAGCGTTTTACCTCCTGTCGGTGAAGACCGTTATACGATATTAAATATCGTACCTGTGATCAGGTAGATTCAATTAAGAATCTCCTTGACAGGGTTTCGTGGCAGTACTAGCCGTTCTCTTTACTCGACCGTCTCAAAGCAATACTGCGAACATAAAGAGTGAATCAATTGGATAAATATCCGCTTGATTAAAGTCGTCAATTCAAATTCCTGGAACAAGTTTGATTCATTAAGAATCTTACCATTGTTGCTTTCCAGTGGACACAAGTTTGATTCATGAGAATCTCACAAGTCACCTACCGTAGCGCTGTTTGATGTTGACGCTAGAAGGATTTCCATTCGTCACTGTGAATATTAATGAATATCACTCTGAATGTTCTGGCAAGACCATAAAGATATTGCGTAGAAACCTGAAACGAGTTTGAATCAATTCAGAATCAAACCACTGTTGCTTTTCAGTTTTACATATGTTCAATTCATAAAGAATCTTGCATATGACCTACCGCAGTGCTGTTTGATGTTAACACTGGAAGGATTTCCACTCATCATTGTGAATACTAAGTAGTATCACTCTGAGTGTTCTAGCAATATCACAAGGATATAGCGTAGGACTCTCTTGATCTTCATCCGTGTGTCCTAACGAGATTTGATTGATCTCTTGGCTCTAGACTCGATTTGTGCACTTTTAGTGGTCGGAGGCTGGAGCAGATGCCACCTACTCAATATCAACTATCTCGAAGTGAGAAAGTCAATAGTAGTCATGTTGTTCTCCGTGACAATAAAACAAACTTCTTTTGAGAGAAGCCTGAGTAGCTAGGAAAGGGTTGTGCATACATCACTGGGTCCATGATGAGTTTGTCTTCATGATGAGTTGACCCGGTTTCTGCCTAAGTTGTATGGAGGGCTTATTTCTTTACACCCTTTATCCTTACATTTCTTTTTCATTCTTCAACCCCTTCAATGCTTACCAAGACATCATCACTAGCACCTTGTTGTGATTGTTCCAGTGCTAGCATCAGTACTTAGTCGGCATTCAGCTACGTTCACATTCTACTCCATCTTTCCTAAGGACTTCTAATAATCTATTGGATTGTCCCTGGGAAGATCCCTCCGGTTCTGGTTGGATCATAGGACTTAAACCTAACCACCCTTTTGACACCAATAATGTCGTGAATTAAAGATGTTGTGGGTATTTGATCGTAACCATGAAAACCATTTTAAATTCTAACAAAGTGTTTGAAAAACATTTAACACCTTGCTAGTTTTGTCGTTTCAGAAATGCTCCCCCTTCACATGTGCATCGATAATCGAAAGTGTTTCGCACATGTAGGTAAGAGTTAAAGTGCTTGAGTCTTATATTAGATCACATTTTAATCACATTTTCTCCCCCTATCTCTAATATATAAAATCTTTTGATATTAGAGATACCAAATTTGATTAAAATATATTTTGAAAAAATAGTCTTGAAATCTCCGGGAGAAAGATGTGTTAATCTTTTGCATGAAGTTAAAATGCTCCCCCTCAAAAATTGATCCAATTGAATTGTCGTTGTGAGGATATGATCCACATTTCGCTTTTTGAGGATGGGAGTTGTTGAACACACAATTTTTGAAAGATTTTGAATATCATTGAAAAATTCTTGAAAAAAATTATGTTCAACGCTTTTTGAAAAATCAATTCTTTTTGTCGAAAGGTTTTTCTAAAGCATAAACTTGAGTTCATAGACTTTGAATGTCTTGACGAATCCACTCAAGTGTAAGAAGATTTAACTTCTTTTGCTAAGGGTAAGAGTACTAAATCGTACACTCCCCCGTGAATATCGATCCGGGTTGCAATCTGAAAGTGATTACAAGCCATTGTGTTGAGCTCAAAACGTTGAATGTTTTGTGACAAGCTCAACCCAAGATAGATTGCTCTACCCGTTGTTGGAAATATTGTCCAAAATAGACAATTTCCTTTTGAAAAGATAGAAATGACATGTTTTGAAAAATATTTACAAATTTCATTCGAGCTTTATGTACACACCCGTGTCGTTATTGAGCGACATTTCTAGGTACGTCCATATTATCGATACTGAAAGACATGTCGTGAAGAATATTTTTGGATTATCAAAGATTTTTTACTTTTGTATTTTGCTTTTTGATTAATATTTACAGGTAGATGTTTGATAGATGAATCAAGCAGGCTTCTTTGCCAGAACCTCCAGTTCTGCTGGAGTCAAACATCTCATACCAATTTGCCTAACTAGATACGCAAACCTCTCTTTTGAAAGAGCTTTTATAAACAAGTCAGCTAATTGGTAATCAGTTCCAACAAAGTATAATTCAACAATACCTCTTTCAACTTGTTCCTTAATTAAGTGATATCTGACATCAATGTGCTTCGTGCGGGAATGCTGAACCGGATTGCAGGAGATGGCTATGGTCGACTTTGAGTCACAGTACATAGGTACTTTATCAAAATGGAAGCCATAATCCGTGAGTTGTGTTCTCATCCAAAGAACTTGAGCACAACACGCAGATAGAGACACATACTCCGCTTCGGCTGATGAAAGTGACGTGCAATCCTGCTTCTTGGAAGACCATCCCACAAGCTTGTCTTGACCTAGAAATTGTGCACCACCAGAAGTACTTTTACGTGTATCAAGACACCCTGCATGATCAGAATCTGAATAGGCCGTGAGAAAGAAACCGGTTTCCCTCGGATACCAGAGTCCCATGTGAATGGTATTCTTAAGGTATCGAAAGATCCGTTTAACCTCCTTGAGGTGCTTTTCAGTGGGTCGTGCTTGATATCGTGCACAATAACATGTAGCATGATGAATATCAGGTCTGCTTGCTGTCAATTACATGAGGGACCCGATCATGGAACGATATCTCGTTTGATCTATGGGTAATCCCTCCAAATCAGCATCTAGGGATGTGGTTGATAATGGCGTCCCAACGGGGTCACATGATGTCATACCATGCTTTTTGATTATCTCTTGACAATAGTTAGCTTGGTTAATGAAGATACCACTTGGTGATTGGTGAACTTGAATTCCTAGAAAGAATTTTAGTTCGCCCATCATAGACATTTCAAATCTACTGTGCATTACTTTTTCAAACCAATTTGAATGTTTTGGGTTTGTAGACCCGAAAATAATGTCATCAACATAAATTTGCACAAGCAGAATGTCATCCCCATATTTATAAGTGAACAAAGTTAAATCAATGGAACCTTTTGAGAAACCTTTGGAGACCAGAAATTTCGAGAGCTCGTCGTACCACGCCCTTGGAGCTTGCTTGAGTCCATATAGTGCTTTGTGGAGACGATACACCTTGTCAGGATAATGAGGATTGACGAATCCTTCCGGCTGCGTGACATAAACTTCTTCCTTCAAAGGACCGTTAAGAAACGCCGTCTTCACGTCCATTTGATAAACGATGAATCCCTTATGTGCAGCATAAGCAAGAAAAATCCTGACCGCTTCCATTCGAGCTACTGGTGCAAATGATTCTTCAAAATCAATACCCTCTTTCTGTCCATACCCTTTAGCCACTAGTCTAGATTTATTCTTGATGATCGTGTTCTCTTCATCCATCTTGTTTTTCCAGATCCATCGAAGATTTAATGGTGTTACATCGTATGGTCTGTCAACAAGTTCCCAGACTTTAAGTCTTTCAAATTGTTGAAGTTCATCCGTCATCGATTCAATCCAAGCATGATCAGCTAATGCTTCTTTGATGTTTTTCGGTTCAGCTGAACTCACGGCGAGTGCGAACATACAAACATCGGCATCGGTGTTAAGCTGTCGTCTTGTGCGAACGGGCTGTGAAGGGTTTCTAATGACATGAACCAAAGGATGATCTCGGGTCCAATGATGTGTTGAAGGATGTCGCTGATAGAACGTATGCATATTTGACGGATCAACATGGCGATTAGAAGACTCTCCAGTTTCGTGTACCGGTGTACCGAATGGGTTGATAAATTCGTCTTCGTCAGATAATGCATTGTCTGCTTGATTTGTGTTCTCTAGAGCAATGACAGTAGTTGTGGATATTGTAGGATCGATTGTTGAAGTGATATTCTGAGGAGGTAAATCTGCAGCAACCCGTGTTGAAGTAGATGAAGTTGTATCTATTTGTTGACGATGATCGGTATCATCATTCATATCATGAGTGACAGCGGAAGACTTCGATACAACTTGTTTCTCCCCCGTGAAATATTCATCATACATTGGTCCATATAACATTTCCAACTCTTCAATTGTCGTGTCGACTGTCATATCAGCTCTAGGAACATTTTCTAGAACCAGCGTTGAACTTGACGGTTCATTGCTGTGGTCTTGAGTTCCGAGTTCCGTGCGGTTGTGAACGGAAGTCGTTTGTCGTTGTGGATCGGGACTTAAACTGTTTTGTTCAAGTGCCATTTCTTGTAATTCATCAAATCGGATGTGAATAGTCTCTACTATCAATTTTGTTCTCTTGTTGTACACTCTATATCCCTTAGACTGAGTTGCATATCCCACAAGAATACATGCATCACCTTTTTCTTTCATCTTATCCAAGTTTTCACCATCTCGAATGATGTAACAAGTACATCCAAAAACATGAAGGTGTTTGAGTGAAGGTTTTCGATCATGAATTATGTGGTATGGTGTCTTTTCGTGTCTTGGGATAATTAAGGATCGGTTTTGTGTGTAGCATGCGGTTGACACGGCTTCGGCCCAAAAATATAGTGGAAGTTTTGAAGCGGATAATAATGTTCGAGCAGCTTCAACCAAAGTACGGTTTCGTCTTTCAACAACGCCGTTTTGTTTGGGTGTTCGAGCAATAGATGTTTCATGTTCAATCCCTTCGGCTTCAAAATACTTTCTCAGATTTGAATTCAAAAATTCTGTACCTCTGTCAGTACGAACCACTTTAACTTGAGCCTGAAGACCACGTTGTATCAACTTAAGGAAGCTGATGAGGTCTTCAGGTGTTTCATCCTTGGACCTCAAGAAGTGAGTCCATGTGTACCTTGAGTAATCATCGACAATTACCAGAATATATTTCTTTCCATTGATACTCTGAACACGCATTGGACCACACAGATCCATGTGAAGAAGATCTAACCGTCCTTTAGAGCTTGGTGTGGTCTTTGTTTTGAAGCTACTTCGTTTAGCTTTACAAAGTTCACAAGAAGAACAAAGATGATCTTTGATGAATTTCAAGCTTGGAAGGCCTCTCACAATATCTTTCTTGGAAAGCAAGTTAATGGTATCAAAGTTGAGATGAGAAAGACGTTGATGCCATAACCAAGCCTGAGTCGTTGAAGCTTTTGCCATGAAGCAAATTGGAGTTGATGAAGTTGTGTCTTGAAGTGAAATTGTGTAAAGATCAGTACCCCGTGTGCCGGTAAGTAAGTCATTCCCATCATAATCACGAACAAAACATGTCTTTTTCTGAAAGCAACTTCCAAATCCGCATCACAGAATTGACCAACCGAGAAAAGATTGTGATTGAGCCCTTCGACGTAGTATACCCTTTTAATCGTGATATTCCCCTGAACCAAATCTCCATATCCTAGAATCGGTGCAAATTGATCATTTCCGAATCGGACCGTACCTAGGAACTTCTCCACGAAGTTAATTAGAAGCTTGAGATTCCCCGTCATGTGCTTCGTGCATCCGGAGTCCATTATGAAGAGAATTATTTGTATCACCTGCAGAAGAGTTAGAACACGATGGAGCATTTGCTAAATTGGATACCACAGTAGTTGTGATAGTAGAATCATTAGTGTCCTTATCAACATTTAAAGGCAAACTAACACTCGTTTTCACATTTTCTGTCCTAACTTTAGGCATCCATTTATATCCGGGAGGACATTGATTAGCAAACCACCATTTCCAAGACTTACTGGCAGACTCATATAATTCCTTAATTTTGCTTCTAGGATTCTTAGTGATGGAGTCTGATGCATTACTTTTCTTAGTGGGGGTTGCACCAGAATGGTTCACTTTGCGTTTGGGTTTACTAGCTCTAATAGGCATTGCAACTTGCTTCTTAGTTCTAGTATCTACGCCTTTGACTTTATTTATAGCACACATAGAATGATTAGCATTAGCACACTTTCCACATTTTACACAAACAATTTTCACATTCATAGCATTCAAATCATTCACAGCATTCAAATCGTCATTACATGCGATTACAGACTTTTTATTCTTAAAAACGTTCAAATTCCTAGGGTGTTCTTATACTTCCTGCATCTCCACTTGATTCTTGTGTTTCCATACCTTATCATTCACTTGAGTGCGCTTAAGCTGAGGCCGGCTAACACTAGTAGTGGAAACTATTCATGTAGTAGAAGACACACGAATATTAGTGTTTCTAGAAGTCTGAGGCGAGTGAGTATCTTTGTTTGTGGGCTTAGTGGACATTCTATACATCCCTGGTTTAATCACATTATTGTGCTTAACGCTTGGTGCTACAGGATTCCATATGGGTTGAGCTTGTGGTAACCTTTCCTTTCCATCCATCTTGGGGGCAAACACAGGTTTTGCAAACGAGGAATTAGATAAAGCAGATGGTTTTCCCAAGATAGAGGATCTATTCTCTTTAGAGGCATTGGGTTGTCTAACAACATTTTTCTTAATGCTAGGTTCCACAATTTTCCCACCCATTTTAGCAATGAGTTTCTGCAACTCTGCTATCGCTCTGTCCCTGTCTTGTAATTGAGCTTTCAACCCTTTAATTTCCAAATTCTGTTCATTCATTTCTCGAAATGTTTGGGAAAGTTTTTCTTGCAATTTATTATCATGTGGAAAACGACCAACGTCTTTTTGCAAAGCAAGTTCAAGTGAATGACAATGTTTTTGAAGGAAATCAGTTTTATGTTGAAGTAACTCAAAAGCCTTTTTGTCAACATTTTCTTTACGTTTCGAAAGCTCAATTTCAAGACATTCACATTCTTTGATCTTATCAAGATATTGGCATGCAACTTCAGAATATTCATCAATATCAGCACAAGATGTAAAATAAGCACACATAACATCTTTAGAAACGCATTCTTGCAAGAGTAAATCATATTCATCTGAAAAATCAGACTTCTCCATTTGAATATCATCAATGTGTTTCTCAAGAGATTCAACGTATTTTAAATCATCATACATTTCAGTCTGAATGAACTCCTCAAGTTGAAGAACAGTTTCTTTAATCAGCGCCGTGTTTGGAATTAAGAGTTCTTTCACAAGCAAGGTAATATCTTGAGGAATCGGACGTGTCCATTCAGCATTTTCACGTTTTGCCCAGTCTCTTTCAACAATAGATTTAACATTATCTATGTGGTGTTTAAGAATACCTAATGTTTTCCTACTCTTGCTTTTAGATTCATCTAGAGGGAGGTAGTTGATGTATTTGTAAACATTAGATTTCTTAGGGGCAAATGCTTTCTTCCATTGAATTCTCTTTTGTTTGCATTCTAAGAACACTTCCTCACGAGTTTTCTGAGTTTGTTTGTTGAACAGGCCATAAAGACTATTCTCATATGCGTAATTATAAGGTTTCACAAACTCCTTATTAACAAGTGGTTGACTATCAGCATCCCAAAGGGCAGTCTCTTCACTATTGGCACTGACAGACATGCAATCAAGATTTGTCCTTTCAGTCTCATCGAGATAAAGATGTGGGTTCGCAGCTTGAGCTTTGGCAAGGTACTCAGGACTTGCAAAGCTAGCTTGACCCTTAAACATCGATGGAGGTGCTATCATTCTTACGGATTGAATAGAATCATGCGTTTTATAAACAACGTTCTTCAAAAAGTCGACTTGTGCTTCTAGTTTCGTAACTTTTTCGGTTTCTTTATCATATCTACTTTTAAAGTCTTGTTTTAACGCATCTACCTCTTGTTTCTTATCCTCTAGAATTTTAGCAGAATTGGTAGTGGTCATAGAGAGCTTTTGTTCAAGTTCATTAACTTTGGTATTGGCAAGGTACGTTTTTTGACGTTCATCCATTAAGAAAACATTATATTGACGCTTCTCTTTAGCTAATAACTCAAGAGTTGTATTATATTTGTTTTCAAAATCGTCCTTTTGACTTTTTAATGCACTTCCCTTGTACCCCTCAAGCTCTTTGGTTTTCTGAAGGAGCTCATCTCTATAGGTTTCAGTCATCTCAGTAGATTTGATAAGAGCAGCTTTGCATTATTCAAAGCTTTGAGTGAGCGTAGCGTTTGCCTTCTTTAATTGCTTTTGAATCTTTTTATTTTTAGTGACATCTTTTTGTAAAGTAGCAATTAAATTAGCAAGCGCAATACGTTCCTATTCATCATATTCATTTGCATGTTGATCATCCTCAGACTCATTATTGCACATGTCTGATGAATCGGGTGTGGTATTGCTATCAACCGTTTCCATCATACACGTGTCATTAATGGCATTGGGTAGATCACTATGCTTAGGAATATCACCAAACACATTATATTCATCAGTAGTGTGTACCTTATCGATTGGCTCAGTGTCAAAGATAGGGCCATTGTCATCTTCAGTGACTTTGAGAACTTCTTCAACCTTTGCCATGTACGAGTAATGTACATCAAGCTCTTGATCAGAATCTTCATCATCAGTATCATCAAGCATGGCTCCTTCCTCATCTGACAATTTAACCCATGCTTCCATCTTTTTGCATAGCAACATCTTTTCCTTGTGATAGCTGGAGTCTCTAACCCTTTTCGGCTTCCTGCATTCCTTTGCCATATGCCCATAACCTTGGCAATTAAAACATTGAATCCCGCTTTGCTGAACCACTTGACTTCCAACCGTTTCCCTATTCCCAATAGCAGCAGCAATCCTCTGAGTATCATACTTTGTAGTTTGTCGATCATATCTTGCAGAACCCTCAACATGCGTTGGATTATGTCGATCATACCTAGAAGGACTTTCACCACGTCGACGTGTGTCATACCTTTGAGGACTCTCAACATATCGGTTCTTTGTGTTAAATGATGTGCGAAGATTGTTGTTGGTGGGTTTGTAGATTTTCTTATAAGTCTTCATTATGTAAGCAATTTGTTGTTTCATCTCTCGGTTCTTTTGAGCTTGGTCTTCATCACTATCTTCTTCAGATGATGACTCAGATGGTGGTGATGGTGCTCTTGGCGCTTTACCTCGAGATTTTGTGGAAGATGAAGACTTAGATGATGTGGAATATCGTGGTGAGGATGATGTATTGGAGTATGGCTTAGGAGCACGAGAGTGAGGATCTTGAACATGTTGAGTGGTAGTCAGTAAAGCAAGTGGATTAGCCGTCTTGGCAACACGTTCAGTTCGAATCTCATTTGCTTCATTCTGAAATTGCTTCAAGATGTCAAAGAGTCGATGATATGAGACCTCGTCTAACTTTTCTTGTTGTTTCACCAAAGTGACGAATCGTGTCCACTCGGGTTGAAGTTGTTGAAGAAATTGAACATTGACTTGCATGGTGGAGACTTGCAGATTATTTCTTGTCATGTCATTCATCATCTTATAAAACCTGGAGTAGTAAGAGTCAATTGATTCTCCATCCCTTGAAGTAAACTTGCCAAAATTCGAAAACAAGTTTGTTTTGACATCTTGTTTGTTGAGTGATTCTCCTTGTTGCAAGCGTTCAATAGCAGTCCACATTTCATGTGTTGTCGGGCATGCATCAACCGTGGAGTAAATATCATCTCCAATCCCACTTAAAACCATATAGATGGCTTCCTTCTCCGCATCATGCCAAGCACAATTTTCAGGTGTGAGATCAGCTCTTGTTTCATCACGTTCACTTGCAGGTATTGGATCAGTAGTATCTGTGGCTGCTCTTGGAGGAACTGAGATCTTCTTAAATATATATGGTCCATGAGTAATACATTTCCTCAAGGCATCACCATTAGGTCTTGTATCAAGATATCGTATGAAACGTGATTGCCATTGAGCATACCGACCAGATACAAGCATTGGTGGTCTCTCTTTGTTACCCGCCACCATTATGTTGTTGTTCGTCACACGATATTCAGCAGTAGAATCCATCTCAATATTCTCTGAAATGATGAAGTGAATATGGATCTTAAGTAGATTTGTTGTGATTGTTGTTGTGGTTTAAATTCCGAAAATTGCAATTTTTCTCCAGGCCGACAATAAATTCTCCAGTCCGACAAAACGGTAGACCAAAAAATTTTGTAATCGCCAAAATTTGAAATCGAGCTAGAAATGTCCTAAAACTAGTATGGAAAAAATTTGAATTTACTTGACGATAAAATTTTAACTTTTTTTTTTTTTTTTTTGATCTTCGTGGAAACGATATTCTGAAACTAGTCTAGATGGTGGCTAAGTCTAAAAAATACTCAAACAAAAATTAGCAAAAACATGTCATCGGAATCACTTCGTCGGAATGTCTAATCTGAATGTCTGATCGGAATGTATGATCGGAATGTATGATCGGAATGTATGATCGGAATGACTAATCGGAATCCCTTCGTCGGAATGTCTAATCGAAATGATGATCGGAACGGCCTTGTCGGAATACCAAATCGGAATACCTTGTCGGAATGCCAAATCGGAATATCTGAAGTCCAGTCGGAATATTCGAAGTCCAATCGGAATGTTCGAAGTCCAATCGGAATGTTGATCGGAAAAGCTGGTCGGAATGTTAAACCCTTTTCCGATGCTACTGATCGGAATCCCAATCGGAATCTATAAACCCTTTTCCGATTACACCAATCGGAATAATAGTGCTGTTACGAGATTTTGGGGTAAAAAATGAATTTTTCGACAAGAAATCCGCGATTTTAACCAACCAAATGCGACCAAATCCCTACCACGGCTATGTAGAAGATTTATATCAAGATTTAGAGCATAGAAACACAAAAAGAATCATGAATTCGAGATGATTATAAGAAAAAATCACACGAACCAAGTAAAATCAACAACGAATCACAAAACTACCCCATGACAATTGATACCAAATGTTGTCCCATATATTTGTGATTGATTAAGCAATGAAGAGAGAAAGAAAATAGATGAAGAAGAGATGAATTCCTAGAGAGAGAAAGTAGTGAGAGAAAGTAGAGAGGAGATGATTAACTTGGTGAGATTAGATTAGATAAAAGAAGTTGTTACAAATGACCATCCACCCTCCTAACATGCTAGGAGGGTAGTATATATAGTCCACCCACATGCGGGCTTTAATGGACTATATATTGGGTCGGGCTTGTCTTTTGGACTTTAATTAGTTTAAATCCAAGCCTGTGAACCACGACTAATTAACTATCTATTACAACGTTCTAACTAATGTTACAATAATAACCTATGACCGAGCATTCTTGTTTGACTCTATATTTTGAGGCTAACACCATGGTTAAGGCGATTAACTTGGAGAATGTTCCATGGATAGAGGATAAAGTACCTGGAACCATATGGAGAAAGAAAGTGCTCCAGTTCTATGACACTTATGCAGCACTTGGTATCTCTCACTGGAATACTAAGAAAAGACTTGCCTACAACCATTTCCACCGTCCTAAGAGAGGTTCTCCCATTGTATAAACACACAGGATCAAAAGTATTCAAGGAGCAACCACTCAGACGGTCTTCGGCTATGATTACTTGAAAGTAATCATCTTCAAACGTACTGATGAGAAAGAATACCGATTTGATGAAAGTGATCTTCAGTACCTTCAACTTGTAGACATCGAAGATCTCCTACTGCTATTGGGTCAAGAAAAAGTTGACCACTTATCACCTGAGATTGTCATTGCCTTGAGTTCCAACTTTAGCCAATATGCTAGGAAAATCGTCATTCAGAACCGGGTGGAAGACTTTCAACTTGGTGTAGAAAGTTATCAGAAGAAGCTAAACCTGGAACGTCCCCGTGCGACTCCACTCAGCAATTTCCATAAGAACAAGAAGGTATACATGGGGACAACCACACCGGAAGCAGGCATCTTCTACCCAAATGAGACTGGCATCATGCAGTATATGCGATTCTCCGAACTGCACAAATTCAGCGATGGCACGCTCAAGCAAGTTCGAGATGATCTGACAGTTCTCAATGCCAAACAACCGCTTCCAGCCGTCACCTACGCCTAGACAAGCCAGTGCATCAAGGGAGCAAAGTACGCAATCAAGAAGATTGAAGAACTTCTCAGGAAGCGCCGGTTGCTACGAAGCATAGAACGATTCGTCGGTGGACGACCATATGGAGCTCACCATCGGTTCACGGAACGAACCAATTAATTTTGGTTCGTCTTTTAACAGGTCAACTCCATATGTTTAAAATTGTGAATATGTTATTTTTTGCTTTATCAGCTTTTGTGGCTTGTTGTAGTGTGAAAGTATGAAATTGTTTCAATAATTTCTCACGAGATTCTAAATCTTTCAAAATCTATCATACTCAAACACTACAACTAACCCTCATTAATTTGAGGGGGAGCATTATTATGTTCTTTGGCCAACATCTAATTTCATTTTATTACCTAAAGACCGGTTAATCCATTAATATCCAAAATATTGATGGTTAACATTTTGGAAAGGGGAGAAAATGGGATTAAGGAGACTTAATGATATTTGGCTAAAACAATGAAAAAGGCTTTAAAGATAAACAAACTTAACATGTGTAATGCACATGTTAAGGGGGAGCATTTTTGATGATCAAAACACTTAAGGCACAAAAACTTTGATTACAATATCACAAGTGCATTAAGTGATTTTCAAGGATTTTTCATGGTGACTATATCAACCCAAAACACACTCAACTCACGACGGATGTGGTGACAAAAGGGTGGTAGGTATAGGTATTAGTCCAATGATTCATCAGAACCGATGGAATCTTCCCAAGGACAACTCCCTAGATAGAACTAGAAGTCCTAGGAAAGATGGAGAATGAATGCCGACCAAGTACTTAAGCTAGCACTGGAACAATCACAACAAGGTGCTAGTGATGACGTATTGGTAAGCATTGAAGGGGTTGAAGAATGAAAAAGAATCGTAAAGATAAAGGGTGTAAAGAAAGAAGCCCTCCTTACAACTTTAGGCAGAAACCGGGTCAATACATATGCTATTGAGATCATTACTTAATGATTCTCGATATTGAAGAAAGCCATCATGGACCCAGTGATGCAATGCACAACCCTCCCCAGCTAACTCAAATATCTCTCAAAAGGTATTTGTTTTAATCACACGGAGATCAACACGTTATCTATTGGTTTATTCACTCCGAATAGACTGATATTGAATAGGTGGCACTCCTCTCCAGCCATCGATCACTAAATCAAAACGCACTATCGAGTCTAGAGCCACGAGATCATCAAAAGTCTCATTAGGTCACTTTCCATTTATTCCTTGCTTCTTCACACACTGTGAAAAGTAAGAGATTTTTTTATGAGTCCTACGCAGTATTCTTGTAATATTGCCAGAACATCCGAGTGATACGCAAGTATTACAGTGAAGATGGAAATCCTGCTTGAGCCAACATCAAACAAGCTCATGGTAGGTGACACGTGCGGTTCTTTACGAACTAATCTTGTGAAAACTGGAAAGAAACAGTAGTTTAATTCTTAATTGAACTTAAACTCGTTCCAGGCCTCTACGCATTATCGTATGATCTTGCCAGAACACTCAGAGTGACACTCTTTAGTGTTCACAGTGACGAGTGGAAATCCTTCTAGTGTTAACATCAAACAGCACTTGGTAGGTGACAAGAAAGATTCAATTTGAATCAAGGTTGTGACAACTGGAAAGCAACGATGGTGAATATCTTAATTGAAATTCACTTGTTCCAGGTTTCATGAAATGACGGCTTCAATCATAAGGATTTTTAATCCAAATGATTCACTCTTTATGTTCGCAGTCAGCTTTGGACGGTCGAATAAAGAGAACGGGTTTACCCGCGAAATCCTGTCAGGAAGTTACTTAATTGAAACTATCCGTCACGGGTACAATATCTAATATCGTCCAACGGTCTTCACCGACCGGAGGTAAAATTCTACCGAATTAGAGTAAAATGTCAAAGCCATTTTATTCGTGTCTTATTATGTTGCTGCATTCGAAGACGGTGGCGTTGCTGTGTACCTGTTGAAGACGGTGGCGTTGCTGTGTACCTGTTGAAGACGGTGGCGTTGCGGTGTACCTGTTGAAGACGTCCTCACATGCTTATTCCTTCTGCATCAAATTCAAGAAAGTATGACCTGAAAGTCTTCCGCTGTATCGACTCTGAAACTTTCAAGAATTCAACAAAGGATAAGTGTGTGGGACATGAAGTCACAAAGAGGCGAAAATCACAAGAAAATAAAGACTGCACGTGAAAGGCCAAAAGAACGTCTTCCAAGCAAAAGGCTGATATTATTCAACACATATTCACAAAAGGAAGAAAAAGAAAGAAAAGAAGACTACGAGCTCAAGAACTAGATCTAACATTGTAACACCCCCAAATTTATACAACTCAATACAGCGGAAGACTAGTTGGTGTTACGGGATAGCACATTACTCACATCATAGACAACGCATAAAAATCGCGTCGTTTATTTATAAATCATTTCCATTCATAAATATCAAAGTTACATCGGTCCCAAGTCATTATATTTCATACAAGGTTTTACAAAGTTTTTGAATGGAAAAATATTGTTTAAGTGCGGGCCATGAATTCTTGTCGTCTTCCCGAGAATTACCTTCAAGTACCTGAGATAAAACATGTTAAAAGAAAAGGTCAGCGATAACGCCGAGTGAATTCATAGAGTTTAATAAATTCCATCAATATAATATCAGTATAAAAGTATTACTGAAAATCATTTTGTACAAATCGTTTTGATAGGCCATGAAATAGCCAAAATCATTTTATACAAATCTTCATCAAAATCATAATATAGGCGTTTGCCTTAAAAATCATTATACGAGCCAATGTCGTAAAAACATCATACAATACGTCTTATGACGTTGTATAAAATCAAATAAAAACCGTTATATGAGTAAGGTTATGAAAACCAAAACACAAACATAATATCAATAGTATGACCCTGTATTGCTAGTCAGGCAATACATCGTAATTCGAAGCGTCTAATAGTATTTCGTTAGTTTTGGATTATTATAAGCCGCATGACATTGTTACCTTACTAAACCAACAACGGGTAGCTAACCCGATACCAATTTTTGCCCTTCTAAAGTAGCGTGTCGTCACAAAGGTCACGCTATGGAAATCTTCTCATACATAAATTCGCTTACCAATCAATGTGGCACGACGGGGATCAACCGTCAAGGCGCGAACTGGGGTGATCGTCCCCAAATAGTACTATTATATGCATAAGCGTCTACCAACTCCCGGTAGTTCACAATTCATGCTAATGGGACTTTTAGTGACATAACCTAACTTTAATAATCCATTTAATTTCATCTATCGGGTCCTTTAATCATTTATCGGGTCATACAATCGGGTCATTCAATCATTCGGGTCCAAATCAATAAACAAACAATCGGGACAAATGGTGTCCTATTTTATAAAAACTAACATGTTATCTCCCTCGCGGGTTTATAAAACATTTAAAAAAACATTTAAAAGAGTTCGAGGCTATGAACTCACGTTGATTGTGGGAAGGCGGGATATCGGCAATTCGGATGTACGGTACGTGCTTCAATCACGGAAACCTAGACAAATAATACTCGTCTTAGACTCATGTCCAATGACTTTATAAAAATAACAATTATGTATACATATGATGATTATATATATATATGATGATCAAGTGGGTTTACATATTCTCGTTTACTCATTTTAAAGTTATGTGTTGATAACTTTTATACTAGTTTACTCGTTTTACCTATTTACGTGTTTTAGGTCCAATAGGCCTATTATAAGTACTTTAACTTGTTTTAATCCCTTTTATACCTATATTATAAGTACTTAATCTTTACAATTTGGGCCCAAATGGGTTAAGCCCAATAATAAGTTTATAAGTGTTTTAGTCCATTTTTGTTGTATTGTTAGTCCAATAACGTTAATTTAGTCCGTTAACGTCCGTATGTCCTATAGTTCGGGTTTTATCGGTTTTTACTTGTTATACATGTTTATATATCAGTATATAAGTTTTATAAAGTTTAGATTAGACGGGTCCAACCATCTAAGTTTTATTTAACAAAATCGTTAATTTTACGGCGATAGCCGAAAAAGTCGTAAAAATCAAGTTTATAGTTTTATAACTTATAAAACTTAACAAGTTACCATTTTTATAAAATGTCCACTTATTTAACCTTTTACATACTTATATAAATAAAATCCATAAGTTAGTGGGTTTTTATTTTACATTTTATACTATTTAATTTTGAGTGCTTATATAATAGTAATATACTTTAATTTCCAAAAATATGATTTTTATCTTCACTTTCACCAAAACTACCATATCTTGAGTTCTACATGGAGATAGAAGCTCAAATTTTTATCACATAAACTACATGATATGTGCTACATTTAACTCTTCTATAGATACTGTTGAATCATCCTTTAAGTATTTTCTAAAAATCGTCCAAAACAGTAACCTCAGATTTATACCTTAAACTTGTTTTGATCATATCTCACTCATTACTTTGATTCCATTGCATGGCCAACTCTCACATGTGTACAAGACCCATAGCTTACTGTAAATGGATTCTACTTCATCATTTTATCAGTTTACCATATGGTCCTTTACTGTTTTTATACAGCCTATCATTTAAACAAGATTTACCCACTTTTACTTATAGTTTTTCATCTTTTTATCCATGATTATCAACAACAAATCCCCACATAACATTTTTATCATCATATAATCATCATAAACATATACAATAGGAAATAAAATACATGTTTACATAATTAAATTAACAAAAGATGAGGAGGACAATCTTTATACCACCATGATGATGTAAGTTGTGATCAAAACATGGATTTTGATGGAGAAACTTGTGCATAGCCAAGACCATCTTCAAGACCATCAATCTTCATGATAACCTTGTGGAAAATCAGCCCCAAGACACCATGAATACTCCTCCTTGGATGTTATAAGTTGCACCAATCTTCATCTTTTTGAATGGAGATTAACATATGTAAGTTATAACATATGTTCGTGGTTAGAAATTGGATGATGGTGGTGTTCTTGGTTGAATAGTGGACGGCAAGGAGATGGGGTAGAGAGAACTTTTGGTGGTTTTGCATGTTGAGTTGTGAGAAAATGGTTAAACCAAAGTGGTTTGGTTGGTTTTGGTGTAGGCTTGGCTTATTTTGTAAGCTACAAGTTAACATGTGTTAACTTGGTTAAGGAAAATTTGACACATAAGGGTGTGCCATAGTTTTGCCGTCCCATGTGTAGGGGGTGGGGCAAAACTTGTTATTGTCTCATCCCCAATTATTTACGGGTACTTCTCGATTCTAGTTTCCTCGATTTACGTGCCCTCCGGTCGTTTTACGAAAAACGTTTTTATAAATTATGAATCAACGTCACAAAACGAATCTAATAAAAATTGTCTCATCAAAAATGGAGTTCGAAAACGCAAATACGTAATCCTAAGGTTTCCGGTTTAGTCGTAAAGGACGTTAAAATAAAATCGTAAGTCCTAATCTCTTCTCGTAAATTTGTGAGTTTATGAACTAACTCAAATTTAAAACTCCAAAATAATATTCATGGATAAATTTATTTTCTGAAATGTCGGACTGTCACCAAAGACGGTGTATGTAAACGTAAGCACGTAACGTAGAATCCTCCGGTTTAGACGTAGTCGGCGCTACTTCAAGACGTAAATTCAAATTACTTCCCAAAATAAGTGAGTTCATATTGTAACATTAAAATAATGTTTTCAAATAAATATTGAGAATAAAAATATCAACCATAAATTGACGGATTGTCACAGCATTTACCCCTAAACAGGATCTTTGTCCTCAAAGATCATCTTACCTTACTACTCGCTTCTTATAGAGTTAAAGCCATGTGGGTATTTCCTCCACATCCGATCTTTTCTCATAAGTGTAATCGATTACAATACGCGAGTTTCAGCAAACATAACTACAAGAATAAGATCAGGCTTAATGTTGACTTACTTTCTCTATCCATGATGTTCACGGGTTTCTGATGAATGCAACTTTTCGCCGATCTAAGCTTTACTAAGAACAATAAGATTTTCACTTGATAGATATTTCATCAAGTTCGATATACGAAAAATAATTCACGCAGTCTTTGAAGTCCTAGGGTAGATCCAGCTTATATGCCTTTCAATCCCAACTTTTACATCATCTCAATGGTCCCATACAACGGGGACTTATATCCCATGATTTGTCAGATCATGAATTCATTTTTTTCCCAAGGTTAAAAATTGTGGCATAACTTCGCTACCCATTTGGCACTTCAAGATCTACATTTCACATTCACATAACCTCTTGCCCACTATCGGCAGTTAATAATCAAATTCTAATTTCAACAATCATTTCAGATCTCGCGGGTCGGGTATTTTGTAAGGATAGGTTCGCCATCATAAGAACCTTAAACCTAAAAGACATGTCCAACTCACAATGGGTGTATGTTGGGTGTCTTTATCTCAACTCCTGCTTACAGATGCTCTAATATTTAGATCCTAACAAGATTCGATCTCAATCCTAATACGATGATTATCAATGATAATCTTTCCAAAGGAAAACGATTATACGGTCTATTACCAAAGGTCAATCATTCAAACATAAAACAACACTTGTATTACTTTGTATCGTTACTTTACCTCGTCCCTTCGATTTGGGGTGGTACATAGTACTCTCATCAAGGTTCGTTCTTATTGATTTCTGAGCAAATCTCTAGAAATTCGATGCGAAGCGAGGATCTTGATATAGATGATCGATACAGGCACGCTATGTTTACATAACTCTTTTTCATTTATCATTAACGGGAATGATATTAGCAGATTTGGTCAGTCTGTCGACGATGACCCAAATCGAATCAAAATCAGATGATGACCTTTGCAATAGCTAGACGTTTACTAATGTATGAGGCGATGTCTGCCTTCATGATTGCCATCAGTACAACTTCTTCAGACAAAGATACTTTTAGTCATAATTGACATAAATAGAATACTTATACTTACGAATTCCAACATAACTATATCTCACAATTTTCCATATTTAGGCAACCATAAACGGCCTTTAAAACATTTAACGCTATTGGCTTCTCACTTTTAATGGTTCACATTAGACGCGAACTCCTTTTATTATCTATATCATCCTTTTTACACACATCGTTTATTTTATATTGTTCGGCAATTTATTTTGCACCTTCATTATTAAGGAACATGTCCTAACTGGTTCTTTATCTTTTCTACATAATGCGTCGGTATCTATATTTACTTCTCATGATGATATAAGTATCATGTTCACAATTCACTCAGATATTCTTTCTATATTATGCGTCAGAAATTACGTTCACTTTCCTCAAGAAATAAATGTCACAACCGTATTTATTCAAAACTTCTTTCTTCATATCTTCTATGTTTTAGTTTCGTCTCATCTATCATTTTTATCCGTTTTACTCAATCTGTCGTCTAAAGCGTCGATAATTATTATAATTAATTAACTAATAAATTTTCAATTTTTATGAAATGTAAACATAAAGATTTTAAATTTCTTAGTTCGACCAATTATATAAAATGTTCAAAATAAATTTGAATTTAATTAACAAGATTTTTGTTGATTTATCGAAAGTATTTAATAAGATCCGCAAATGTTCGAAAAACCTTTGTTTATATTTTGGTCAAAATTTTCTTAGTTGAAAAGCAAAAATTATCGTTTCAAATTTCAAGTTATGATTTAAATGTTTTCCTCAATTCTTCTTAGGTTGTCTTAGAAGTATACACAAACATTTACCCCTAAACAGAAGTTTAGTTAAATGGTTTGTGTATAAGGGAATAATCCCTTTAAAAATCCTTTGTTAAAATATTTGTCAAAACATATTTCCATTTCTTTTTAGTAATAATCCAAAGTCTTAAAAGGGCTCTTAATTTTTAAAGAGTCAATATATATTCCATTATCTATTAATCACACGGTTAAATCATGTAAAGGTTTAAGTCTTTAATCTCATGTTATGTATTCAAGGTACAAGTTTTCGTTGTTCGGCCAATTCAGGGCAAACTATAAATAATTATTAACTCATTCTTATTCTTATAAACAAACAAATAGTCCTTAATGATTACGAGCATGAATTTATCAAATTACAGCCTACACACGTGATTCACCAAATTTATGAATACTACATGTGCATTGTCAATCCAAACGACATCACGTGAAACTCATAACGTTCATTACAAGTACCGGATGTAGTGATTGGAATAGATAATCCTTTTCGCAGATGCGAAGTTGATGATAACCATGCTGAGGATAAAAAACCTTGTAAATGATCGAACAAATCTTCCATTTCGAGTTATGGATATCGTTTTCGATTGTCAATTTACTCAGTTCACAGTAACCTATAAATATAAGGAATGATAACACCATAGCTCTTTAGGATGACAAGCTTGGTATAATAAAATCTTTCTCCGACAACTCTCTCAGTTGTACGGTAATTCCTTTAATTTAGATGGTACTGACGCATAATGCACAAGCCACAGGTGCAGCACCGGGAATATAATCAATACCAATTTCAATCTGCCTTAATGGCAAAAGTCTAGGTAATTCACCAATAATACCTCCTAAATTTTCAGATAACATAAACATCTTTTAATAATTTTGGTTTAAGTTCTTTCTCGATTATAATATCTATGATTAATTCACAACCAATCACAATATAATCTCAAGTCTAAATACAGGATATGGTCATCCATCAAGAATTATTTAGATCACTTTTGATAATCAACATCTTATCATTTAGGGGGATTCTATTCGAGTTCCCATCAATTAAGACAATGTCGTCATGTCATAATCAATCAATCCATTCTACTTGGAATTATCAACTTTCCAGTTTCATTACCGTTGATAAGATGTGAACTTCTCAAAAGACTAATAATAATTCATAATCTTTCACAAATTCAAGGATATATGGAGACACAACTACTAAGAAGAGTAAGGTCAACGCATAATCTACGCGATAGAAATTTCAAATCAGATACAGACGAAAACATTTAATGAATATGAATATATCCCATGTTTTCATAATTTGAGTACGCATTCGAAAGCTCCTCGGATCGTTACCCAGGTCATTCAAATGAAATCAAATCATAAGAAATGATAAGAACGTCAATACATCCAGTCGGGTATCAACACTCGGTAATCAAATATTTTTCCTAAGAATCTCACTACGGGAGAATTGGACAAGAAGGAATTGTCAATTGTCAAATAAGACAATTTCCACAGATGAGTAAGTTCAACTCAGAAGAATAGATGCTACAGGCACATATGTAGGTGTCCCTAACAATATGTCCCTATTTTTCACTTTTTGCAGATCTCATACAATTAAATCTTTCACAATCTTCAACGAAAATGTAGTGTTTATTCATTAGTTTTGTGGTGACTACTAATCAGTCTTGCATAGTCCATTCCAAATTGTATGTAGGCGCGCAACTATATACAATTTCAAGATTAACGATGCAATACTCAGTTCGTCAAAATTTTATCATCATGTTTATAATAAAAACATTTTCATGCTTAATTCTTAAATAAGAATCAAAAATATATTTATAAAGATTTTCTTTGTTATGAAAACAATTAGGTTTTCCAAAGTGTTTTATAAACAGCTTCATTTAAATAACAATCACCTATAAATCTCACTATGAATAATCCTTATAGTGATGAAAATTCAATTTTTCTCAAGGCATACTGTTTTATCTTGTAGAAACAACGAGTGATCTGCAAAAGAGTGATGAAAGCTTGTTCACCAAGAACTAACTACCATATGATAGGAAATGAGCTTAGCCAATTAATCATGAGGTTCATGACCTCGATGGCACTCACGAAGAATGATTCACAACGTAACTCAAATCAAGATGAGTACTTGTTCAATGGTTGCATTACTAATGCGAACATTAGGAAGAAGCAATAAAAGATAGATAACATCGATACATGTAGAATTTAGTAATCAAATGTAGTCTTTTCATTAATCACAAACAAGTCAAAATTGTACCGTAACACATTACGTGTCACTATGTCATACAATTCTCAAAACTCATCCTACCAACTGATATCTCAGTTAAGTTAGGGATTTTTAAAAGATACCACAATGAATACTAATCTACAAGAGTCATTAGGTGTTCCACATGTCCCAGAAGATCCATCGGTCTCAATTTCAGAAGAAGATTTCTTCAATTTATTTATTGGACACTGGGCATCCTCGTCAGTGGACAATGGCCTAGGAACAACACTTAGCACGAATCAACAATCAATTAAAACCTTATAATTCAATCACAGGACTTAACGACTTCTTCTTAACAATCTCATATTCCATACAAGTTAAATTTTACTTTATTCAAGTTTCAACCAAATTTTATACTCAATTCAATATCCTACCTCATTCTCCAATACTTACAACCTTATTCTTCGGCCTTGTAAAGGCAATACAAGCTCAATATGATCAACACTTAATTCCAATCCTATAGCTCTTACAACAACAATTATCAAATGAGTCATTAATATGAAATGACTTGATCATTCAACTAGACTTCTCGGAAAGGTATTAGTGGCATGAGGCTTTTGGGTAATGGTTCCAATAACAGCCTCAAGTGCAACATTCACCCTTTCGATTTCAAATTTAAGAATTGGATGACAACGAATCAGATGACATCTTTCTAGGTGGTAACGTTTTGTCAAACTCCACTCTTATAAGAAAAGATCGTCATGACATCGGTATCAGATTTAATCTCGCCAATTCTTTTTCAATATCACAATCAACTAATATCTACACTTCTACGAATATCAACCATTTGTTGGGATCATAAATATCCACAACTTGGTTTAGATCTAGGATAGCTAGAATTCCTACGAGAATAGCTTCGATTAATTTACTAGGGAATTTAGGGTTACTTGTGACAATCGACGTCGTATAAATACCTCGTATAAAAATCAAAATAATCATCAAACAATCATGTAATAAAATTACATCATATATATATATATATATATATATATATATATATATATATATATATATATATATATATATATATATATATATATATATATATATATATATATATATAATCCAAGTTATATATATATTAAAATAACACTTCTCAGTCTTGGCCTTGTCGGTAACTCGGGAATTCTTCGGCACCGTTATAGTCAAAAGATTTTTAGACATTTTTAGAAAAATGTTTATAGTTAAAAGATTTTGAAATGTTTTATTCAAAACCTTGGTTTTTAAAAATATTTCGTTCTCTATAACGAGAGCTCTGGTACCAAACTGTAACACCCCCAAATTTATACAACTCAATACAGCGGAAGACTAGTTGGTGTTACGGGATAGCACATTACTCACATCATAGACAACGCATAAAAATAGCGTCGTTTATTTATAAATCATTTCCATTCATAAATATCAAAGTTACATCGGTCCCAAGTCATTATATTTCATACAAGGTTTTACAAAGTTTTTGAATGGAAAAATATTGTTTAAGTGCGGGCCATGAATTCTTGTCGTCTTCCCGAGAATTACCTTCAAGTACCTGAGATAAAACATGTTAAAAGAAAAGGTCAGCGATAACGCCGAGTGAATTCATAGAGTTTAATAAATTCCATCAATATAATATCAGTATAAAAGTATTACTGAAAATCATTTTGTACAAATCGTTTTGATAGGCCATGAAATAGCCAAAATCATTTTATACAAATCTTCATCAAAATCATAATATAGGCATTTGCCTTAAAAATCATTATACGAGCCAATGTCGTAAAAACATCATACAATACGTCTTATGACGTTGTATAAAATCAAATAAAAACCGTTATATGAGTAAGGTTATGAAAACCAAAACACAAACATAATATCAATAGTATGACCCTGTATTGCTAGTCAGGCAATACATCGTAATTCTAAGCGTCTAATAGTATTTCGTTAGTTTTGGATTATTATAAGCCGCATGACATTGTTACCTTACTAAACCAACAACGGGTAGCTAACCCGATACCAATTTTTGCCCATCTAAAGTAGCGTGTCGTCACAAAGGTCACGCTATGGAACTCTTCTCATACATAAATTCGCTTACCAATCAATGTGGCACGACGGGGGTCAACCGTCAAGGCGCGAACTGGGGTGATCGTCCCCAAATAGTACTATTATATGCATAAGCGTCTACCAACTCCCGGTAGTTCACAATTCATGCTAATGGGACTTTTAGTGACATAACCTAACTTTAATAATCCATTTAATTTCATCTATCGGGTCCTTTAATCATTTATCGGGTCATACAATCGGGTCATTCAATCATTCGGGTCCAAATCAATAAACAAACAATCGGGACAAATGGTGTCCTATTTTATAAAAACTAACATGTTATCTCCCTCGCGGGTTTATAAAACATTTATAAAAATATTTAAAAGAGTGCGAGGCTATGAACTCACGTTGATTGTGGGAAGGCGGGATATCGGCAATTCGGATGTACGGTACGTGCTTCAATCACGGAAACCTAGACAAATAATACTCGTCTTAGACTCATGTCCAATGACTTTATAAAAATAACAATTATGTATACATATGATGATTATATATATATGATGATCAAGTGGGTTTACATATTCTCGTTTACTCATTTTAAAGTTATGTGTTGATAACTTTTATACTAGTTTACTCGTTTTACCTATTTACGTGTTTTAGGTCCAATAGGCCTATTATAAGTACTTTAACTTGTTTTATTCCCTTTTATACCTATATTATCAGTACTTAATCTTTACAATTTGGGCCCAAATGGGTTAAGCCCAATAATAAGTTTATAAGTGTTTTAGTCCATTTTTGTTGTATTGTTAGCCCAATAACGTTAATTTAGTCCGTTAACGTCCGTATGTCCTATAGTTCTGGTTTTATCGGTTTTTACTTGTTATACATGTTTATATATCAGTATATAAGTTTTATAAAGTTTAGATTAGACGGGTCCAACCATCTAAGTTTTATTTAACAAAATCGTTAATTTTACGGCGATAGCCGAAAAAGTCGTAAAAATCAAGTTTATAGTTTTATAACTTATAAAACTTAACAAGTTACCATTTTTATAAAATGTCCACTTATTTAACCTTTTACATACTTATATAAATAAAATCCATAAGTTAGTGGGTTTTTATTTTACATTTTATACTATTAAATTTTGAGTGCTTATATAATAGTAATATACTTTAATTTCCAAAAATCTAATTTTTATCTTCACTTTCACCAAAACTGCCATATCTTGACTTCTACATGGAGATAGAAGCTCAAATTTTTATCACATAAACTAAATGATATGTGATACATTTAACTCTATTATAGGTACTGTTGAATCATCCTTTAAGTATTTTCTAAAAATCGTCCAAAACAGTAACCTCAGATTTATACCTTAAACTTGTTTTGATCATATCTCACTCATTACTTTGATTCCATTGCATGGCCAACTCTCACATGTGTACAAGACCCATAGCTTACTGTAAATGGATTCTACTTCATCATTTTATCAGTTTACCATATGGTTCTTTACTGTTTTTTTACAGCCTATCATTTAAACAAGATTTACCCACTTTTACTTATAGTTTTTCATCTTTTTATCCATGATTATCAACAACAAATCCCCACATAACATTTTTATCATCATATAATCATCATAAACATATACAATAGGAAATAAAATACATGTTTACATAATCAAATTAACAAAAGATGAGGAGGACAATCTTTATACCACCATGATGATGTAAGTTGTGATCAAAACATGGATTTTGATGGAGAAACTTGTGCATAGCCAAGACCATCTTCAAGACCATCAATCTTCATGATAACCTTGTGGAAAATCAGCCCCAAGACACCATGAATACTCCTCCTTGGATGTTATAAGTTGCACCAATCTTCATCTTCTTGAATGGAGATTAACATATGTAAGTTATAACATATGTTTGTGGTTAGAAATTGGATGATGGTGGTGTTCTTGGTTGAATAGTGGACGGCAAGGAGATGGGGTAGAGAGAACTTTTGGTAGTTTTGCATGTTGAGTTGTGAGAAAATGGTTTAACCAAAGTGGTTTGGTTGGTTTTGGTGTAGGCTTGGCTTATTTTGTAAGCTACAAGTTAACATGTGTTAACTTGGTTAAAGAAAATTTGACACATAAGGGTGTGCCATAGTTTTGCCGTCCCATCTGTAGGGGGTGGGGCAAAACTTGTTTTTGTCTCATCCCCAATTATTTACGGGTACTTCTCGATTCTAGTTTCCTCGATTTACGTGCCCTCGGGTCGTTTTACGAAAAACGTTTTTATAAATTATGAATCAACGTCACAAAACGAATCTAATAAAAATTGTCTCATCAAAAACGGAGTTCGAAAACGTAAATACGTAATCCTAAGGTTTCCGGTTTAGTCGTAAAGGACGTTAAAATAAAATCGTAAGTCCTAATCTCTTCTTGTAAATTTGTGAGTTTATGAACTAACTCAAATTTAAAACTCCAAAATAATATTCATGGATAAATTTATTTTCTGAAATGTCGGACTGTCACCAAAGACGGTGTATGTAAACGTAAGCACGTAACGTAGAATCCTACGGTTTAGACGTAGTCGACGCTACTTCAAGACGTAAATTCAAATTACTTCCTAAAATAAGTGAGTTCATATTGTAACATTAAAATAATGTTTTCAAATAAATATTGAGAATAAAAATATCAACCATAAATTGACGGATTGTCACAAACATGCTAGATTATGACTTTGTAAATTTGGAGTGACCTCCCTTTAGGGGGAGATTGTTGGAAATACGTTTTACGTATATAAAAAGTCTCGGTCACTCCAACAATGTAGTTATAGGCTCGTAGTAATGTTAAGTTTCATATATTAAATAGCCCGACCCATGAGCATGTTCATGGGCCGGAAGCCCAAGTCCATTAAGGACTTGGGGTATTTAAAACTCTTTCCACCATGGAAAGAGGTGTTGGTTGTTTTCATTTCATGTTTTCAATATAGAAAAGTTCTCTCATTTCTCTCTCTAAGTTTCTCTCTCTAGAAAACATCAACCCCCTTGTTTCACAAAGATTATCATTGTTCTTCAAATCCATTTAAGACAACGAATAAGGATTTTTATGTTGTCAAATCAATAGAATATCCCTTTTTGGAATACATACCGAAAATACCGTATCCTCAACGTTTAAAAATGGATCCTTCTCACTTGAACCGTATTGTAAAAGTATCTTAAATCCAAAATAAATAAATAAATAGTAGTTTTTTGGTAAAGAAAAATAATAGTAGTTTTTTTGGTAAAGAAAAAAATAGTAGTTAGTATAATAATAATAGTAGTAGATATAATAATAGAGCTATAAAAAGATATATAAAAATTATAAAATCTAAAAAAAAAAGTTTTCTTATTTAGCTTTTTACTTATATTTCATTTATGTGTTTGTATTCCGTTTGCAAATGGCTATATATGTTGTTAATTAATAAAAAAACAAAAAAAAGTGTGTGCTTTCTGCCGTAATAAAACAACCGCGAATTTTTTAAAAATATCGTTTTTTAACCAATGTGTTTGATGAGTGTTTGTTTAAATTAAAAGTAAAAATCCAAAAAGATTTTATATCACCTTTATTTTTTATTTCGTAGTGTTTTGTGTGAATAAATAAAAGTTTTAAGAAAAAGATATAAAAAATATAAAACAAAAAACTTTGCATTTTTGAGTATGAATTGTGTCAGGCCTCTACGTTTCGTACCTTGATTATTGTAACCACAAAAATACTATACGAACTTTGTGGGTGTGTTCCCTGGAAACCCTCACGAGACTATAACTCGTCCACTCGGTACACCGAGGGGTTTAAAGGCTTGTTGCATACGCTAAATGCAATCGTGGTGCCTACGAAAGTGTGCTTTAGAATTTTACCTTTTTCTTGTAGTTTTGTCTATCTTTGCAGATTTGATAAATAGGTGAAGCTTGGTGTGGATTGGCGTAGATTGGCGTGAGAGCTTATTATTTCGGGACGTGAGATATATATTTGGATTGTTGTAGACATTATTGAATTCACATGCTTGTGATGGCGCTCCTCTTTGCACTAAATTTTCAGAATTCAACCGAAGAATTTATGAGCCCCGGGAAGTATCGTTTCTCTTATATTTAACTTTCCCGCTTGTCCTACTTTTAAGTTATTTTCTAAATTACGCGTATTGCTAAACTTAAGTGTGGGGGGAAAATGAATTGGAAAATGTGACTCTTTATTAAACAAAGACTTTTGTTCGCCCTCGGTAATCTAAAAATCAAAATTATTTTTCTTTTTTCTTTGCCACTTATAGAAAAAAATGGTTGGTTGCTAGTTACCCGAAAAGATTGATTGATTTTTGCTAATAGTTGGTTCGCGGTTGGTTATGAGTATTGTGTCATTCCAACGAAGATGAAGTTGCGCAGCTTTATGTTTCGTATTTCTTGTGGTGTACACTTATATCAAGTGTGAGGGAATTGTTAGTTGCGAAGGGCGTGGCGTGAAAAAAAAATGATGAAAAAAAAATTCGAAACGAGAAAAAAAAGAGAAAAAGACGAAGAAAAAAAATGGAAAAAGTCAAAATCGAAAAAAAAGGTAAGAAAAATATAGTGAAAAAAAACCAATGAGCTATGTATATTTATGTAGATGAAGGAAGACGAAGTTTTATTGAGATATCGATTAGCCAATTTGCTAAGTCGTGATATATCTTTATGTTGTCCGCTACGTGGTTAAAGAAAATTATAACAATAATATTTCATGGTTTGTGGTATGTTTGGTGACTAGCAACATGGGTAATTTTTAAACATGTAAAAACTTATTATTTTTCCTTTTCTTGCTTGAGGACAAGCAAACCCTTAAGTGTGGGGGAGTGATTGCTCTTTTCGCAAAAATTCCTTATCAAAACCCAAAAATACTTGCAATTTAAAAAAATTTAAATTTTTTTTATTTTCTTTTGACACATAGGTAAATTTTATTTTAACTTTCTTTTTCTTAGCATTGCTTGAGGGCAAGCAATAGTTTAAGTGTGGGGGAATTTGATAACACCCAATTTATACATGTGTACATGTATGTTATCTGTATATACTTAGGTTAATTATGTAAACTATCGATACTTAATGGAGTATAGTTGATGTATAGGTTACAAGGACGTGTCGTGGAAGTAAATGGAAGAAAACACGAAGATATGAAGCTTAAACGAAGAAATAAAGTCAAGCACCTGATCTTCCGACACCTGTTACTGTTTTGGCCATATCTTGAGCATACGAACTCCGTTTTAGTTGATTCAAGTGGCCACGGAAAGAGGAAAGAAAAATCTACAACTTAGCATTTTGGTCCAAAGCTGGAATGACCAAAAGTGCAGCGCACAATCCAAAAAGTGTGGCTCACTTTTCTGCAATTTTTGGAACGTTCTAGATGTGAAATTGTGCGGCGCACCTTCCAGGTTGTGCGGCGCACATCTGACAACTAAATGTGCGGAGCACAATTGAAAAAGTGTGGCGCACTTTTGCCCGCAGTGAAAACTATAAATAGAGGCCACTTCCTCTCATTTCACACACACCTCTCCTTTCATTCTCCCATCTTCCACCATCATTCCTCAATAGTTTAGGACGATTTTTGGGTCGAGTAGCATCACCCAAAGGGTTCGAAATATTTGGAATCATTAGCATAATGTTTTCATTTAGGAAAACTTATCAAATCTCTTGTAATCATTTGGTATAATCTCTATAACCCTTTTGTTATAATTTATTCTGGAATTATGATGAATGTTATGTTTGTTACTCCCTTGATTATGGAGTAGTTAACTTGTGTGTTTGGTTAAGCATATATAGAACTATGAATTGATTGTATTAGCTTCGCAAAGACGAAATGCGGCGCACAATTAGGTTTGTGAGGCGCACTATTTCCCTTGTCCATGATTATAAGTATGACCTAGATGCTCTTGTATTATATGTTATTATGTAAGACCATTGTTATATGTTGGATCCATCCATGATCATTGACTAGTACTCATGTGAATGGATGAGTTTCATGTCATCTAGTAAATGAATCTTGTGAATTACTTTTGTAACGATTAGTGGATTAAAACATATACCAACTCTTGCATAATCTCATCTACTACCTTAGTTATCGAAATCAAGCATAAACCATTCTTAATGCTTTTGGTATGACGTGATGTTTAGTCGGATTTCTGTTATATTGATTAGATGTTTCATGTGCGACTAGTCATCCACATGTTTTCTTACCTTGTTTATGTGCTTATAACCATCTTAGCTATATATCATTTCTATGTTCTAGCCTTAACCAAAAGCACCTTTAAATCATTGTTAGAAGCTTAAATCTTTAGAACTTGTGACACTCTAGAGATCATTGTGTTTACTTGTTAACAACAATCCCATGGATCGACCTGGACTTTACCTTAGACTATACTATACACGAAAGGGTATACTTGCCCGTGTTGTGTTTTTAGTCCTTGTTTGGTAATAATCTAGTAATATAAATTTAAAACTCGCTTTCGCAACATCATGTTTTTGGCCCTTTGTTTAGGACTTGCGAACACACATCAGAAAGCTAAAACAATCTTAACCTTTTAGAAGTTTCAAAAGTTTGACAAGTTAAGAAATGTAATTGGGCTATTAGATAGAAAAGAGAACCCAACTTGTTTTGGTGACACCAAAAAAAAATATATAAAGAGGACTAAGAAACAAAGATATGTCCAATTTATAAGAAAAATATTGTCGACAGGACATACTCCACTTTAATATCATGACAAAAATACCAAACTAAAGAGAGTATGACATGGACAATAGAACAATTCCACATAGTCGAAAAGAGAGAAAGAATGACTATCATGGAAAAAGAAAATGAGGACGATAAACAAGTCATTTGCACAAACAATGACAAGCATTGAAGAAAGAAGTATGCACGCGATGCTATCAATCCAAAAAAAATAAAAAGTCCAAGGAGAGGATTTTGACAAGATCAAATCACAACTGATGGAATAGAGGTAGAGAAGAAACATCCATACCAATTGTAATGATAATATGTCAAACGGTTAAAAGCTTAGAATTTTTGGGATCACCCAAGAAAATTCAAGATTTAACCAAGATCCTTTCAAAAGGTTAAAAGCTTAGAATTGTTGGAATCACCCAATTCAATTATAAATTTTAACCGCAATCAACTCTCAACAACGAGAAAAAAGAAAAATCTCAAACCAAAGACATTGTGACCTTGAAAATAATTCATTTAGAAAGCTACAAAAGCTTCAAATCGGAAATCAAGGTACGAAGATAAAGGAAAACCAAAAGCGGATAAATTGGCGTTTACTAGATATAAGAAATTATAGGCAAGGATGCTTATGAATGTCGACACCAAAAATATGACTCAATGATATAGAGAAAGATATCAAAGAAGTCAAAGAAAATAAAAACCAAGATGGATGGTGTTTGGCATACAACAAACTACATGCTCAAAGTTTCATAGCTCTTCTCAATCATTGTGAATGTTCAAAGAACAATTACATGACAAGGAAAGGGTGAGGCTCGACTCAACTTAGTTTAGAAAGGATAGAAGAGAGAGACTCGAATTAGATAGGCATGATTAAAAAATTCAAGAGAGACTCAAGAAAGAAGTTAAGCATAACTTCACAAAATAATTCAAGAATATTATACCCTCATAGGTGATAGTGAAATATTGAAAGAAAACAAGAGAAGAAACTCAAAAAAGAAGAAAAGAAAGAATCTTCAAGAAAACTCATCAAAGAGAGAGATAGACAAAAAACGAACAAAAGGACTCACTGGCCGTAGTTCGTTAAATAGGTCTGTGGTTCATTATCAATAATGACCGCTAGGTTATTTGAGGAACCGTGGACAGTGGGAGTCTAAAAACGATTATCGACTCAAAAGAAAATCACTTGGTAAACGATTTAACATAAGTTGCTAAATGGCTTGAAAGTCAATGCTTCGGATATGACTTTTAACAGTTGCAATTACAAGTTAAAACTACTTGAATATTTCAAAAGAAATATTTAAGTTGTCAATCTTACTAGGAGATGAATTAGATTTAAATCTAACCTTCCTTGACAACTGAGTGAGAAAATAAAAAAGAAAAGAAGGATCACAAGAACAACGATATCTAAGACCCAAAGATAAATCATGTTGAAAAACATGAAAGGAAATACAAGAAAATAAAGATCATACAAAGATGTATGAAACACAAGCCTAAAACATATGATAGTTTCAATCTTAATTACACTAGAATTCTAAGATTTTCTTAAATTGGATGTCATATTAATAAGCAACACACATGCTTAATTAGAAGGAAAATTGGTAGCGGAATTTGGTGGAGAAGGCTTGGTGATAATCTTGTAATTCAACTCATCATATATATATATAAGACATGGCAAGATGTTGATATTGACAACAAAGACAATATGTTCCATTATGCATGACATTACCATGTGATGGAGGAAGAACACAAAAGCTAAGTGGTGGAAAATGAGAGTTTCCAAAATCAATTTACTTAGAAGAAGAAAAGATTTTATTTGTGTGTTCTTTGGTGAATTTGGGTTGAAAGCGATTTGAAAAAATGGTGGATAATCAAGGCTTTCATTTGGTGAAAAAGACATTTCGCTTTGGTGTAAAAGAGATGCAAAAATGCTTAGGGTCAAGAAGAGAAAGCACAAGATATTTTATGAGTAATCAAAGGTTTAAAACAAAGATTCCAAAAGGTGTTGGAACAATTGGTAGGTTTTAGAAAACTCATTTTTGAAGGTGTTTGCCCGCGATTCAATAATTGTACCCATTGTTCCATATATATATGGATCCGCCGGACAATTAAGAATCCGCGCACAGAGGTTGTGTTTTGGTGGACAAGGGAATTTTCCAATTCAAAAAATCCTAATATTCTAGTTTAACTTATCATAAATTTATGCTAAAGAGCAATAAAAAACAAAAAAAAAACTAGAACATACACAAAGGAAAACACATAGGTTCAATTAGCACGTAGGAAGAAAGCTAAGAAAAACCTAAAGGTTACAAAAGAAAAGACTCCTAATGACATACAAAGTTCATCGATGTAAACTATCATTAGTCATACTTAGGAAGAGCCATTTAATCAATTTAGAGAATGAGTATCAGATTATCACTAGAGGTGCTCAATTAAGGCTAAACACGACCTTTTTACGGGTTATACTCGAACCCGACTTCTCCTCGGAGCAATCCAACCGTTAGGTCGAATTGAATGTCTAGTGCAGTAAATTCTCTAGTAGTCATTCTCAAGTTAGACAAAATGTAATTCCTATATTTGCCTAATAAAGCGTAGCAAGGATGAAAAGTGTATGACGACACAATGCACAACCTATTTAGGGTTAAGAATGCACCATTGCATATCTTGTCTAATAATTCTAGTTAAGGTTATTTACCTTAATAGAACTTGAGGCCAACAACATCGAAGTGTATAAACAATGTTTACACAAAACAAAGTAACACTCTTGATTAGTCTTTCGGAAATGACACATTTACAAATTGCATTGCAATGTAAAACACTTGAGTATTTCGGATGAAACATCCAAGTTGTCAAACCGACTCCATTGTGTATTATACGCAAATATTAAAAAAATTGTCTAGTAATTTTGAACAAGTAGATCCAATATAGCATCATCAACACAAGTGTGAGTTATGATCCGATGTATATTATTAAGAATCCACAATCATCTCTACACTCAAAACATGTCAATTAGATTCGATAATGTTATCAACCATAATTTGAATAATGAATTGATATATATTCAAAATCTTTCTTGATTCCCACTAACACTCCTTTAAGAGAAAATAGCTAAGATTTTCAAAGAGTGTTTCATGTTTTATAGTGAGACATTAATCTACTTGAACTAACAACACAATGATCGAGTAAGGCGACTGTCATCAATAGATCTGACAAGCTCACAAAGCTTTCAAACCTACAAGTGTTAATAAACATAACAAGGTATACAATATGTTTATGTAACATTGGTAGACCAAGGGATGTTGATCCTATATGCAATGCACAAAGAATAGACAAGCAAATAACATCATTACCAATAGTAATGATCACGTAACAATATCCGAAATACACAAGAAAATACACAAAAGCATTCGTCTTTGTTTTGAGTGTTAGATACAACAAAGTATACATAGCTTGATTTAGTTTGAAAATAGTTTACGGCCCATTTCAAAATTAGTTTAGTTCAACACTTTATAAATATATCAGTTTTCAAAGATATACCAACAAGAGATGTTCAACTTAATAAAAAAGAGTAAAACAAAAGTTTTATGACAAACCGAGACTCAATTCTTTGGACAAAGAATGGAACTTATAAAAAACCCCAATTTTAAAGTTTGAATGAAGGTTTGGAAGTATTCCTAAAAGAAATAAAATTCAATTACGTTCAAAATGGAGGGTGGCACGACTTCTACGGACTTACGGTTGATTTTATATGATTTTTCAAAGTTTGCAAAAATCTGAGTCGGACTGACCGCGGTTCCTTATTGATAACGAACCTCGGGGAACAATTAAGGAACCGTGGACAGTGGAAAAATTAGGTTTTTGACCAAAATCATTTGTTAACTTTTTGGAATGACTTAGGACTCTAAAAAATCATTTTAGACACATAGAGCTCGTATTTTAGAGTTAATTATGACACAAAAGATTTTTATACTTCCAAACATGAAAAGATTTAATTCAAGTTATTTATACAATGTTTATTTAACATCAAAACTTTTACGAATGAAACAACAAAAAACATTTCATAAGTAATCACTCTTCATGAACAATTTGATACAAAGATCGTCTCTATTTTTAAAACCGTTTTCATTTTTAAAAACCATTTGTTTTGAAAAAGATAGAAACGATCGATCCAAGCTTTAAAGTACAATATACTTCAAAGATCTTGAATAACCAGGCTGTGATACCAATTGTAGAAACTAGAAGGGGGGGTTTAATAGTTTCAAGTTAATTTTCAAAACATTTCGTTTAATCCTCATGTCGTGGTTCCTTAAATACCCTTACGGTTCTTTATCAATAAAGGACAGTGGGATCAATAAGGAACCGCCGACAGTGGATGTCAAATATTGATACATTATAAACCTTGACAATCCTTTGTATCAAATTCTCGGTTAAGCTTGACTAGATATGAGATGTGTTTGTCATAGAAGTAAACAACAAGTAAGTAAACACACAAACACATCAAATCAAGAGTACATCAAGAAATAGTCTAAACACTAAGCACACACATACTAAGCCATAACTTTTCCGCAACTAAGATGTTTAGACTAATGGATGCACACTTAACCATAATCTAAACATGAAGCACACACGTACTAAGCCTTAGCTTTTCCGCAACTTAGATGTTTAGATTATGTGATGCACACAACAACATACAACAAGTACATCAAATCAAGAGTACATCAAGAAATAGTCTAATCACTAAGCACACACGTACTAAGCCTTAGATTTTCCGCAACTAAGATGTTTAGACAAAAGGATGCACACTTGACCATAATCTAAACATGAAGAACACACGTACTAAGCTTTAGATGTTTACATTATGAGATGCATACAAATACACACAACACAAGTATGAAACTATAAAAGTAAAGACTAATAAGTAAAGACATAAATGTAAAGGAAAGTACCGACACGATGATTTATAGTGGTTCAGTAATGAAGGTCCTCTTCCCCCTACTCCACTCCTCAAGTAGCCAACTCGAGAGTTAATTCACTAGTCAACAAACTCCTTAAGGTGGAGAAACCATACACAACGTCGCTTATCCAATTTCCGACTCTAAGCTAAAAGTCGAGCCCTAATCTTAGCTAAGACCAATCTACACAACGTCGCCCACTTCACCATTTTACGACACAAGGCTAGATGTCGAGTTCTAATCGAAAGGTAGAACCAATCTTCACAACGTTGCCTACTTAACCATTTAAAGACACAAGGCTAGATGTCGAGTTCTAATCGAAAGATAGAACCAATCTTCACAACTCTTCACTTTGAAGCTAAGTGAGAACTTCACTAGACACAACTACATCACTTTATAGTTTAGTGAGAACTCACAAGACACAACCACATCACTTTATAGTTTAGTGAGAACTCACAACTCTTCACTTTGAAGCTAAGTGAGAACTTCACAAGACACAACGACATCACTTTATAGTTTAGTGAGAACTCACAACTCATACCTATTACAACTCAATAAAACACATATCCAAGTATACACATGTAACTTGGATCTACACAACACAAATCCAAGTATACACATATACAATGGATTTACAAAAGAGTTAATCCAAGTATTCACAAATACAATGGATTAACATAACTAATCCAAGTATTCACAAATACATTGGATCTACAAAACATTGATCCAAGTATACACATATACATTGGATCTACATAAGATTGATCCAAGTATATACATATACATTGGATCTACACAAGACACAAATAAAAATGATGAACATGACTAGATCTAAGAGAGGAAGATCTTCATTAAGACTTCATCTTTAATCACATCATAAATGTGTGAGTGATATTCTCTTTGCACTTAATAGGATGAGAGGATTGAATGAGAGAATCACATCTTAAAACAAGATTTATCTAAACTAACTAATCAAGGATTTTAAAGATGTTTTTGAAGAAACTGTGCAAAAAGGATTGAAAGAAAAGCTGGAAATGATCCACTATTTATAGGGCAAAAGAGTAACAGTCGAAAACACCCGCGGTGGCTTAATTGTCTTCCATGAATCCTTATCAATAAAGATCCGTGGGTCTATTTAAGGTACCTCGGGCTTGGATTCCGTGCCTTTTTGTCCTTTAGTGGGGAAATACCATTTGAGGTAGTTTATACCCAAAAGGGATATTCCTTTGGCATTCGGAATATGCCAAATTCAAACTTCCATTTTCTTTTTAATAAAACATTTTCTTAAAAATAAAGTTTATTTAAATCTTCTGTCACATTTGATAAAAATCGGATTTTTAAGAAGATATTAATCGTTGATCACTTAGTTAGGTTAATAACATGTTTATTCATACCTTGAGTGATTCATGCCGAATGCGATCTTGGAAGTGTCGAGAGAAGTCTACAAATGTATTCTTGAGTGATTACGAGTACCTTAAAATTTTATATAATGTACTGCGAATTATACGATTGTCATCAACAAAACACAAACAGATTATATCGACAAAACATCGTAATGTTTGCACTAACAAACGTCATCGAAGCTTTTACTTGCTAAAGCTTCAATAAATGACCGTAGAATCCTGTGTTTTCTTTCCTTTTGATCTTTTGTACCTATTTCACAACAAAAACACAAACCACGCATAATTCTGACATTTATGATATTAATTATACGTTTTGGTCTCGTTTTTCATTGTTTTAAGTGGTAAAAGGATAAGTGTTTACACACTTATTAAATCCCCTACACTTGACCATTGCAATGTCCCCATGCAATGCACAATTTTTAAAGCAAAAATTTACATTTTTCATCATAATTAACCCATCTCGGCGTTTATTACGGTATACTACTACTAGTACAATAAAAGAAACTAAAGTACGATAAAGAGATAAAAACTTTATTCAAAAGATATAACAAGTTCCATTTTATTTATTTACTTGAAATTGTTTGATGGAATCTAGGACTTTTTTTTAGGTAACCGTGATTTCCGACTCACTGGCCGACTAATCCACGGGGTTTGAGCCAACCGCCACACATACTCAAACCAGGTAAAGCCCTCCCTTTTCAGGAGGTTGGCGTGGCCACTTCAAGGTTGTTTGCACCTAGTGGGAATTGAACTTGAGACCTCACACACTTTGGAGTGATAGCCACAAATCTCTTTGCCACTAGGCCACCCTTGAGTGGTTAGAAATCTAAGACTTAAATTAGGGCTTTTGGTGTCATGAGTATTTATCACCCTCAAGTTTCACGTTCCCCATACCAAGCATAAAAACGAGATCATTGTTATTATAAGTTAGTAAAGCTAACAATTACTCATGTGGTTTAATTATTCACTTAGACCCCCTTATTCCTATGGTGTATCTCTTATATTTTATTTTTGTCTTGAATGATCACGAGGATGCATTTTTGACTTATTTTGATAATTTATTAAGGCCGAAAATAAAGTAGGACGATTTAATCAATAGTTAGCTAAAGGACAAAATCTTTTAAAACAGCTTCTCGAAATCTCATAAAGTTCATATATTGGCATAACTCGTTTCACGATTTGAGACCTTTCTCGGACCGATATTTGGCATGTACTTCAAACTTCAAATCTTGAGAGACGATCATGAAATTATGGTCTTCTCTTCATTTTGGTATAAATCTTCACTTGGAGTGAGAGATGCTTCAAACGTTGACCACGACTTCTTCATTTATCATTGTCTTTATTTGGGATTTTGATATACAACGATCCATGTCCTTTTCGGACTTGGATATATTTATCCTCATACCTTGTTAGGGTATTTTTAATTATACTTCTCCATGGTCTTTACGGGAGTGATTGCTTCTCGTCGTGTGTCTTGATCCTTCATTTGATTCGGGTTAATGATCTTCACATCATCTTAGGATCTTTACCAAAAAATGAATCCTCATGCCTTGTGAGAGCCTTTATGGACTCGGATATCCTCATGCCTTGTTAGGGCCTTTTTGGATACGCCAATCTTCGCGTCTCGTTTCAATAAGTTATGCCTTGGCTATGAAATCTAATTAATCCCGAACAACTTTTAAACGATTTTGGGCTATAAGCTAAGTAAATTTTCAAATCGTACGACCTCATTTATTGCATTTATTTATTGATAGTGTCGGGAGAAAAAGATTATAATTAACTCACATAAATTCATGAAAGAATACAAAACTTATAATTGACTCTATCATTTCTCGTTCTCCACAATTTAAAATCTCAAGTAATGAGACTCGTGGATGCTTAGCCTAATAAACCAATTAAGGTCCATATGGTTAAGGATACTAGCTAGAGTAAACTCGGATAAGTAAACTCGGGTTGAGTCAAAATATTCACGACGTGCATAATATATCAAAAGACGTATAAACTCGTTAAAAACATTTTTTTATTTATATTTTTTTTCTTTTTTTTGACTTTATTCAAGAAACGGAAATATAAATATGACGATGACAAAATACAAGAAAAATAAAGACTATTACTACTACTTGGCCAAAATCGATAAAATATTTTGAAAAATGTAAAAAAAAATTAATTTTTCAGGTTAAATGAGGACATTTTAATGGAAAACCCACTTATTACTTCGATAGAAGTCTCCTTACACTTAATATAAACATTGTCCTCAATGTTTAAGCATGTGGGAGAAAACTCCGCTACACTTAGGACATTGTGCACTTAGTTTAAATCGAGCTAAGGAAGAGACAACTAAAGTGAATTCAATTTACAACTTTATTTATATACGAAATCGAATCACAATAGCAAAAACAAATTGAAGATAACCGGGTACACTGGATCATGGTTCTTCAAAGGTACCAAAAGTGGAGCACGAAAGCACACATCCCTATAAAACAACACATCACAAACAACAACCTACTTGGCTCCCCCTACACTTATTGGTGGAAATGGGTGAAGGTGAAAAAGGTGGAAAGGGTGGAAAAGGTAAAAATCTAACCTAGTTAAACGATGCTTGATTTTTTTCTTCACGAGTCTCTAGCTCGACTCGATTTCCCGAATTTAATTTGATACTAGAGTTTTGCACTGGGGTTCTCTAAATTCTCTCGGAATCCTCTTGAATTGATCTCGGTTCTAAGTGGAATGATTGTTCTTGGTTACTAAAAAGGGGAGTGATTTTCTAGTCTACTAAAAGTTTTAAATGCATTGAAATGTAAACTTAAATTTAAAAGCAATTAAATTAATACAAATAATAAAACTTGAATTAAAACTAAAATTAAAATTAAAATTAAAATATAAGTATGAACTGAAGAAACAGTAAGTAAACCTTAGACATACTCAAAAGAAATTATATTCGGAAGTTTGACCTTGATTCGGAAGTTCACTCGGAACTTGGTTCGGAACCCTTCATCCGGAACTTCGTTCGGAAGTTTACTCGGAACCTTCACTCGGAACTTTCTTCGGAAGTTGATCCGGAACTTTCTTCGGAAGTTGATTCGGAACTTTTCACCCGGAACTTTGAGTCGGAACTTGATTCGGAAGATTCACTCGGAAGTTGATTCGGAAGTTTTCATCCGGAACTTTTCAACTTAAATTGATTCGGAACTTTAAAAACAAACATTCATTCGGAACTTTTGAAAACAAACATTCATCCGGAACTTTTGTTCATTCGGAAGATTTGGCTCATCCGGAACTTTTGTTCATTCGGAAGATTTGGCTCATTCGGAACTTTATGTTCATCCGGAACTTTCAGTTCATTCGGAAGATTTTGTTCATCCGGAACTTTCAGCTCATTCGGAAGATTGTGTTCATCCGGAAGTTTTGTTCATCCGGAACCTGGGAACACTCAAGAACAGTAACTATGCAGAAAAAAACAGGGAAATGCGATTTTAATCCAAAATCAAGCTAAATAAGCAAAAAGGTTTTACCAAATTAACCAATAATCATTTAACTACCATGAATAACAAATCCCCAAAGTAAAAACACAAATTCAACAACTTTTTAAAGATCAAATCAATCAAATAAGAACTTAAGAACTTGAATAAAAAGAGGAAAGATGAACAAGATGAAATGAAATAGATTGATGTATTTAATGATTAAGGTTGTAACAATCACAAAACAAAGATTAAAATTACAAGATTGAAGAACAAAGATTAAAATCACCAAACACCCTAGTGGTGTTGGTGATACCTACGAACCGAAAAGGAAAAAAAAGAGGGGAGAAGAAAAACTAAAAAACTGGCACTATTGTGTGAGGGGTGGACTTTATATAGGTCTTCCTTTTGGTTGGTGAGTGGGCTTTCTCCCGTTCTTCTTGTCTTCTCGTCTTTTCAGAAAAGTTGACGTTTTCGATTCTGATTTGGGATTTGTCGTCGACTAAACTCAACTCGTCTTTTAATTTCTTCGTTTAATAGACTTGAGTTTCTTCGACTTATGTAAATCTTCCATCGTTGGTGCTTTTCTTCGATAAATCTTCGAATAGGCCCAGTGACTTCAAATCTTTTGCATCTCTTGGACAATAGACTTCATCTTGAGTCTTTTTCTTCGGTAAAACCCGTGCAATCCCATGTTTTCTCCATTATCCATCCGGTTGGCTCTGAAAACACAATAAACACAAAAACCACGCATAATTCCAAACAAATGATATTAAATACGCGTTTTGGTCTCGTTTTAGCCAGAATTAAGTGGTAAAAGGATGGGTGTTTACACACCTATCAAATCCCCTACACTTAACCATTGCCATGCCCTCATGCAATGCTTAGTGATAAAGCAATTTTACATTTTTCTCATAATCAATCAACCTTGGCCTTATTCAAATACTACTAAAGAAATTGAACTTTAAAGGAAACAAAAGGATAGAAAACCATTTTCACTTGAAAATAGCTACATGGAAATAACTTGCAAAGAGATCAAGGACTTACATTAGGACTTTGGTGCTGCGAAGATTTATCACCCTCAAGTTTCACGTTCCCCAAACTAAGCTTAAAAACGAGATCATTGTTATTATAAGTTAGTAAATCAAACACTTACACACGTGGCTTAATTATATGCTTAAACTCCCTTATTCCTAGGTGTATCTCTTATATTTTATTTTTGTCTTAGAATGATCATGAAGATGCATTTTTGGACTTATTTCGATAGTTTACTTACGCTGAAAGCAAAGTAGGACGATTTGATCAATAGTTAGCTAAATGACAAAATCTCTTAAAACTGCTTCTCGGGATATCAAAAAGTTCATATCTTGGCATAACTCGGTTCACGATTTGAGACCTTTCTCTGGCAGATATTTGGCATGTACTTCATACTTCATATCTTGAGAGACGTGCTTGAGATAATGGTCTTCTCATCGTTAATAGAGTTTCTTCACTTGGATACTTTTGAGGGGTACTCCAACTTTGTTGACCACGACTTCATGATTATTTCTTCAATCTCTATTTGGGATTTTGAGATACAACGATCCGCCTCCTTTTCGGACTTGGATCTATTTATCCTCATACCTTGTTAGGGTCTTTTCGGATAGACTTCTCCATCATCTTTATGGGAGTTGATTGCTTTTCGTCGTGAGTCTTGATACTTCATATTGACTTTGGGAATAATGCTTTTCACATCACTTTGGATCTTTAGCAATAAAATGGAATCCACATGCCTTGTTAGGGCCTTTTCGGACTCGCCAATCTTCGCGCCCCGCTTCATAAGTTATGCCTTGGCTATGAACTCTTATCATTACCTAGCAACTTTTAAACGATCTTGGGCTAGAAGCTAAGTAAATTTTCAAATCGTACGACCTTACTTATTGCAGATAAATTATTAGCAAGTGATGGGAGAATAGGCAAATAATTATACCAAGTGAGCTTGTGCAAGAATACCGACTTATAATTGACTCTATCATTTCTCGTTCTCCACAATTTAAAATCTCAAGTAATGAGACTCGTGGATACTTAGCCTAATAAACCAATTAAGGTCTACATGGTTAAGGATACTAGCTAGAATAAACTTGGATAAGTCTATTCGGGTTGAGTCAAAATAAACGCAACGGGCCTAATATGTCAAAGACCTCTAAACTAGCTACACCACTTTATTAATATTTTTGACTTTATTGCGGGATATATACATATGAAAGCAAAGATAAAAATTTAAAAATCACGACTAAATGTCCAAAGTTAATAAAAAATTTGAAAAATGTTGAAAAATATGATTTTCCGGTTAAATGAGGGCATTTTCATGGAAAAGTCCACTTAAAACTTCGATAGAAGTCCCCCCTACACTTAAGATAAACATTGTCCTCAATGTTTAAGCATGTGGGAAAAGTCTCCCCTACACTTATGACATTGTGCACGTTGGTTAACTCAAGTTAAGGAAGAGACGACTAAACTGATCAATTTCAAATGTGAGTATGAAGAAAATTGAATCACGATAGTTGAGAGATAGAACCGGATTTCGGATAACACGGGAGCACGGTTCTTCAAAGATTCCAAGAGTGCACTTATCCCTGTAATCACATCACCACACAAATACAAAGAACCTATAGAGGCCCCCTACACTTAGGAGGTTAAAAACAGAACAGGATAGATACTCGGGTTGCTCCCGAGGAGCGCTTGTTTTTGATAACCGAGTCACGAGCCTGACTCGACCCAAAATTAGTTCATGGGGAAAGTGGTGAGGGATGGAATCACCTCCTGAGAGGTCTCCTCACCAAAGTACAACTTCACTCGTTGGCCATTCACCTTAAAATTAGGTCCATTAGGTTGAGCGAGCTCGAGAGTACCATATGGAAAAATTTGGGCAATGGTGAATGGACCGGACCAACGAGATTTGAGCTTGCCCGAAAAGATTTTCAACCGAGAGTTAAAGAGTAAAACTTTGTCTCCAACATGGAACTATCGGTTCTTAATCTTAGAGTCGTGAATGAGCTTAGTCCTGTCCTTATAGATCAAAGAATTTTCATAAGCCTCATTACGAAGTTCATTGAGCTCATTGAGTTGGATCTTGCGTAGGTCACCGGCTTTGTTGATATCAAAATTAGCCCACTTCAAGGCCCAGTAAGCCTTGTGCTCCAACTCAATGGGGAGGTGGCACGCTTTCCCGTACACGAGACGATATGGTGTGCAACCAATCGGAGTCTTGTATGCAGTACGAAAAGCCCACAAAGCATCATCAAGTTTATCAGCCCATGAGGCGCGATGCTCTCCCACGGTCCTTTCAAGAATTCGCTTTAGTCCTCGGTTGGATATTTCAGCCTGGCCATTAGTTTGTGGGTGGTAGGCTGTGGAAAGACGATGTGTTTTACACCGTACTTAGCCATGACTCGAGCAAATTGGTCATTGCAAAAATGAGTCCCACGATCACTGATAATGGCACGAGGCACACCGAATCTAGCGAATAGAGATTTCAAAAAGTTACAAACCACCCTTGCGTCATTAGTGGGTAAAGCTTTGGCTTCAACCCACTTTGAAACGTAGTCAACAGCTACAAGGATGTATTTGTTTCCTTTAGAAGAAGGGAATGGCCCCATAAAGTCGATACCCCAAACATCAAAGATTTCACACTCTTGAATGAAATTCTGAGGCATCTCGTCTTTATGTGTGATCGTGCCATGTTTTTGGCAAACATCACATCATTTAACCATATTGTGAGTGTCACGATATATGGAGGGCCAATAAAATCCTGAGTCAAACACTTTTTTGGCGGTGTAGTTGGGACCAAAGTGACCACCGGTGGGTCCTTTGTGGCAAGCGTCAAGGATTTCTAAAGCTGCCGGTCCATCAACACATCGGCGAATAATCAAATCAGCACATTGTTTGAATAGGTAAGGGTCATACCAAAAGTAAGTCTTAATGTCGTTGAAGAACTTTTTCTTTTGCTGGGATGTTAACCCTTCCTTGAGAATTCCACCCGCTAAGTAGTTTGCAATGTCCGCAAACCACGGGGTTTCATCAGAATTCGAATTGATAGACATTAAGGTCTCCAAGGGAAAAGAATCATTGATTTCTTTGTTCGGATGATCCCCTTGGTAAGGATCCTCAAGTCTGCTGAGATGATCCGCGGCTAGGTTTTCAGCTCCTTTTTTATCGCGAATTTCGATTTTAAATTCTTGGAGTAGCAAAACCCAGCGAAGAAGTCTTGGTTTGGAATCTTGCTTTGTCAACAAGTACTTCAACGCGGAATGATCGGTATACACGATTGTGGTGGAAAGGACAAGATAGGGGCGGAACTTTTCAAAGGCATAGACAACAGCTAAAAGCTCTTTTTCGGTTGTCGTATAATGTAATTGAGCCCCAGTCATTGTCTTGCTAGCGTAATGGATCGGTTGGAAGTGTTTGTTCACTCTTTGTCCCAGAACCGCTCCAATAGCAAAATCACTAGCATCGCACATCAACTCAAAGGGAAGCTCCCAATTAGGGGTAACCAAGACGGGTGCCTTAGTTAGCTTATCCTTAAGCGAGTTGAAGGCTTCAAGACACTCTTTGGAAAAGATAAAAGGAGTATCTTTTTCCAAGAGGTGGGTCTTCGGGCGAGCGATTTGAGAAAAATCTTTGATGAATCGACGGTAGAAGCCCGCATGACCCAGAAAACTTCTCACACCCTTCACGGTTGAAGGTGGAGGCAACTTAGCGATAACATCGACTTTAGCACGGTCTACTTCAAGACCGGCTTTGGAGATCTTGTTTCCTAGCACGATGCCTTCTTTTACCATAAAATGGCATTTTTCCCAATTCAGAACAAGGTGAGTGTCTTCGCACCGCTTAAGCATACGTTCCAAATTGGTAAGGCAAGAAGAGAAGGAATCCCCGAAGACCGAGAAATCATCCATGAAGACTTCCATGGTTTGTTTAACCATGTCATGGAAGATAGCTAACATGCACCTTTGGAAAGTCCCGGGGGCATTGCATAAGCCAAAAGGCATTCTTTTGTAAGCAAATGTGCCATAGGGACAAGTGAATGTTGTCTTCTCTTGATCTTGGGGATCGATGGGTATTTGGAAATAACCCGAGAAACCATCAAGAAAGCAGTAATATTCATTACCCGCTAATCGTTCAAGCATTTGGTCCATAAAAGGTAGAGGGAAATGATCCTTTCTCGTGGCATCATTGAGTTTGCGGTAGTCTATACAAACTCTCCACCCAGTAACGAGACGAGTGGAAATCAACTCGTTGTGTTCATTGGGAACAACGGTTATTCCGCCCTTCTTGGGCACACAATGGATTGGACTAACCCATGGTGAATCCGAAATAGGGTAAATCATACCCGCATCAAGAAGTTTGATAACCTCTGTTTTGATGACTTCATGGATTTTTGGATTCACCCTTCGTTGGCTTTCGTCCTCCATGATAATTTTGTGTGTGCAGAAGTGAGGATCAATTCCGCGAATATCTTTCCAAGCAATCGCCTTTTTGTGATCTTTAAGCACGGCGATGAGGCGAGATTTTTCTTCTTCCTTCAAGTCCTTCGCGATAATGACGGGCGACTTCTTCTCTTCTTCAAGAAACACATACTCGAGTTGGGGCGGCAACTCCTTAAGTTCTAAATCTGGAGGATTTTCGATGGGAGGTGTTTTCAAAGTCGGATTATCGATAGCAACAACCATGGGAGATGGAGGAGAAGGATTGTCTTCGTTGAGAAGGTTGTCAAAGAAATGCATGTCTTCATCCCCATCGGTGGGAGAATCATCATTAGCTAAGTTCACATCTCCCATGGTGTCTTCAAGATTGTTCCAAAACAAATCACTTTCTCCAAATAGAGACAGTGATGAATCAATAGAGGATACGGTTTCAACTTTGGGAAGAGAAGTAGGAATACTTTTGCAAGCCTTTTGGAAGTGTTCTTCACAAGCCTCATCAAGAACGTCAATACAATTAACACTCTCGTTGGAATAAGGTTGTTTAGAAAACTTTCCCATGTTGAAGACGATTTTATCGTCACCCACTCTCATGATAAGCTCACCGGCTTCAACATCGATGAGAGTGCGACCGGTCCTCAGGAAAGGACGACCCACGATCAAAGGAACACAAGGGTCCATCTCGTAGTCGAAGACGACGAAATCGGCAGGAAAAGTGAATTTGTCGACTCCTACAAAGACGTCTTCGGCTATCCCCACTGGATAAGCAACCGTACGGTTAGCTAATTCCAAAGTCATTTTGGTGGGGACTAGCTCAGGGAGAGATAATTGCTTCCAAACGCTTAGAGGCATTAGATTGATACTGGCACCTAGATCGGCTAGGGCTATGCATTTCTTTACTCCCGGGAAATTGCAAGGGATTAAGAAACGACCCGGATCACCAAGCTTGGTTGGCAATTTCCTTAAGAGCACTGCAGAGCAATTCTCATTAAGTTGGGTGTTGGCAATATCGAGAAGCTTTTCCTTGTCACTCAGAAGATCTTTAAACATTTTCGCGTATTTGGGCATGTGAGCGAGAGCCTCAGCGAAGGAGATATTGAAATTCAGTTGTTTAAACATTTTAAGAAAGTTCGAAACCTGAATATCGTCCTTGCTTTTGAGCTTCTCTTTCCTCAACCAAGATGGATAAGGTATATTGGAAGAAGAGGAAGGCTTCGAGAGAATAGGATCACTCACATCCTTGGGTGGAGGAGGGGTAGGAGTAAGAGGTGGAGAAATTGGGGAAGGGGAAGGATGAGGAATAGGAGCAGGTGACTCGTTCTCCTTAGTCACAATCACCGGTAGAGGTATAGGAAGCTCGGGTTCCTTGGTACCTTTGCCACTGCGAGTAGTGATTGCTTTCATCTCCCCTCTTAGATTCGCAACGGTGTTACTCGGAAGAGTACCCGAAGAAGAGGGTTGATTACCTTGGAAGAAACTAGCCATCATGTTCTTCAAGTCATTTGTTTGGCTATCCAACGTGTTTCTCATGTCAGCTCTCAGATCGTTCCCTTGTTTGACCAGGTCTGCTTTCAGGTTGAGCACTTCCCGCTGAAGATTTCCCACGATCACATCGTTAGTCCTCATATAAGTTTCCACTTCTTGGTGAAGAGCGGTGGGTTGGTTGGGAGGAGCATTGTATGCGGGTGGTTGATAAGCAGGTTGCTGGTAAACTTGGTTGTTTCGTTGAGGTGGTTGTTGCTGTTTATGAGGTGGTATGTATGGTGTACGAGGTTGTTGTTGTTGTTGAGGAGGGCGGTTGAGGTTTTGTTGTTGGTTTGGGTTGTTTGGAGGAAAACCAGGTGGTGAGAGGTAGTTGTTAGAGCGGTAGCTAAGCAAATTACGGTCACCTTGAGGTCTAGCTTGATAAGCAGGTGGATGATAGGTGCCATAAGCTGCATTCACATTTTCAGAAGGGTAGTCTTGGGTGGCAGTACAAGTGGTGTAAGTGTGAGGACCCCCGCATATTTCACATGGTTGGTTAACAGCACTGACTTGAACATTTTTAGCATTGTTGCTGTTGGTGTTGTTAACGGTGTGGGTAACAAGCGATTCAAGAAGCGTAGTGATTTTGTCCAGTCGCTTGTCGCTGTCACTAGTGCTAGCACTAGCGACATTGGTCCGAACACTCTTGGTTTGCACACGAGACTTATTCTCAATGATATCCCAAGCAGCATTGGAAGTCTTAGCCAAAATATTACCCCCCGAGGCACTGTTTAGTGAATCTTGGTCACTCATGCTTAAACCATTATAAAAAGTGTTAATTTGGTGCACTTTGGTAAAACCATGTTGTGGGCATTTTCTTAAAAGATCTTTAAAACGATCCCAAGATTCACTAAAGGACTCATCGTACTTTTGTTCAAAATTTATGATTTCATTCCGCAAAGCGGTAGTACGAGAGGGTGGGAAAAAGTAAATGATAAACTTGGTCTCCAAATCTGTCCACGAGAGAATACTCTATGGCGGTTCCTTAGCAAGCCAATGCCGGGCTTGTCCCTCTAAAGAAAAGGGAAAAAGTTGTAAACGGATAACCTCTTGTGGAACACCATTGAACTTGACCGTGTTGGTGAGTTGCAAGAATCTCTTGATGTGGTCATGTGGGTCATCAATGGTACGCCCCAAGAAAGGTTGAGCAAAGACCATCTGGATAAATCCTGATTTGAGCTCAAAATTGTTGGCTGCAATTGCTGGTATAACAATTGGATCAGTGTTGCCTTCTACATGAGCTTGCAGCAGTTCAATCATCGGGCGATTATCCGGTAGAGGCTCATTGTTGTTGTTCTTATTCATGTTGTTGAAAGGTGGGTTGTTGTTGTTATTATTGTTGTTTGGAGGTGGTATGTTGTTGTTGTTTTGTACACCGGCCATGTCTAAGTTATCGAGAGGCTCGGGCTCTTGATAAGACGTTGATCGAGTGCGCATACACCTGCAAAAGAACTAACAAAGAAAAACAAAGCAAAAATATTTTTGGTTTTTATGTTTTTTATCTTTTTGGTATTTTTGAAAATTTTATATTTTTTAGGATTTTTTTGAAAATTTTATATTTTTTTTTGTGTTTTTGAAAGTTTTTATGAAAAAGTAACGTTCACGGGGAACGGATCCCAAAATACAAGTTCTCACAAAAAACTTTTGATCTTAACGAGAGGAGCCGGCAGCGGCGCCATTTGATACTAGAGTTTTGCACTGGGGTTCTCTAAATTATCTCGGAATCCTCTCGAATTGATCTCGGTTCTAAGTGGAATGATTGTTATTGGTTACTAAAAAGGGGAGTGATTTTCTAGTCTACTAAAAGTTTTAAATGCATTAAAATGTAAACTTAAATTTAAAAGCAATTAAATTAATACAAATTATAAAACTTGAATTAAAATTAAAATTAAAATTAAAATTAAAATATAAGTATGAACTGAAGAAACAGTAAGTAAACCTTAGAAATAATCAAAAGAAATTATATTCGGAAGTTTGACCTTGATTCGGAAGTTCACTCGGAACTTGGTTCGGAACCCTTCATCCGGAACTTCGTTCGGAAGTTTACTCGGAACCTTCACTCGGAACTTTCTTCGGAAGTTGATCCGGAACTTTCTTCGGAAGTTGATTCGGAACTTTTCACCCGAAACTTTGAGTCGGAACTTGATTCGAAAGATTCACTCGGAAGTTGATTCGGAAGTTTTCATCCGGAACTTTTCAACTTAAATTGATTCGGAACTTTAAAAACAAACATTCATTCGGAACTTTTGAAAACAAATATTCATCCGGAACTTTTGTTCATTCGGAAGATTTGGCTCATCCGGAACTTTTGTTCATTCGGAAGATTTGTCTCATTAGGACCTTTTGAAATTGACTCGGAACTTTTTAAAAGGAAATTTATTCGGAAGATTTGAAACTCATTCGGAACTTTATGTTCATCCGGAACTTTCAGTTCATTCGGAAGATTTTGTTCATCCGGAACTTTCAGCTCATTCGGAAGATTGTGTTCATCCGGAAGTTTTGTTCATCCGGAACCTGGGAACACTCAAGAACAGTAACTATGCAGAAAAAACAGGGAAATGCGATTTTAATCCAAAATTAAGCTAAATAAGAAAAAAGGTTTTACCAAATTAACCAATAATCATTTAACTACCATGAATAACAAATCCCAACAGTAAAAACAAAAATTCAACAACTTTTTAAAGATCAAATCAATCAAATAAGAACTTAAGAACTTGAATAAAAAGAGGAAAGATGAACAAGATGAAATGAAATAGATTGATGTATTGAATGATTAAGGTTGTAACAATCACAAAACAAAGATTAAAATTACAAGATTGAAGAACAAAGATTAAAAGCACCAAACACCCTAGTGGTGTTGGTGATACCTACGAACCGAAAAGGAAAAAAAAGAGGGGAGAAGAAAAACTAAAAAACTGGCACTATTGTGTGAGGGGTGGACTTTATATAGGTCTTCCTTTTGGTTGGTGAGTGGGATTTCTACCGTTCTTCTTGTCTTCTCGTCTTTTTAGAAAAGTTGATGTTTTCGATTCTGATTTGGGATTTGTCGTCGATTAAATTCAACTCGTCTTTTAATTTCTTCGTTTAATAGACTTGAGTTTATTCGACTTATGTAAATCTTCCATCTTTGGTCCTTTTCTTCGATAAATCTTCGAATAGGCCCAGTGACTTCAAATCTTTTGCATCTCTTGGACAATGGACCTCATCTTGAGTCTTTTTCTTCGGTAAAACCCGTGCAATCCCATGTTTTCTCCATTATCCATCCGGTTGGCTCTGAAAACACAATAAACACAAAAACCACGCATAATTCCAAACAAATGATATTAAATACGCGTTTTGGTCTCGTTTTAGCCAGAATTAAGTGGTAAAAGGATGGGTGTTTACACACCTATCATAATTCAAGGTAAACGTGAAGAGGGATGGAATCATCTCATGAGAGATGTCCTCTCCAAAGTACAAATTAACACGTTGGCCATTCACCTTAAAGTTGGGCCCATTTGGTTGAGCTAGCTCAATGGTGCCCTAAGGAAAAATTTGGGCCACGGTGAATGGACCGGACCAATGGCTCTTAAGTTTTCCCAAAAAGATTTTCAACCGAGAGTTAAAGACTAAAACTTGATCACCAATTTTGAACTCTCGGTTCTTAATCTTAGAATCATGAATGAGCTTAGTCTTCTCCTTATAGATCAACGAGTTCTCATAAGCCTCATTCCTAAGTTCATTAAGCTCATTGAGTTGGATTTTCCTAAGATCACCGGCTTTGTTTATGTCAAAATTAGCCCATTTCAAGGCCCAATAAGCCTTATGCTCTAACTCAATGGGGAGGTGGCACGCCTTTCCGTACACAAGGCGATAAGGAGTACAACCTATAGGTGTCTTATAAGCGGTTCAGAAAGCCCACAAAGCATCATCTAATTTATCGGCCCATGAGGCATGATGCTCTCCCACGGTACGCTCTAAGATTCGCTTAAGTCGACGGTTGGACACCTCGGCTTGACCATTAGTTTGTGGATGATACGCGGTGGAAAGTCGGTGATTGACACCATACTTAGCCATGACGCGTGCGAATTGATCATTGCATAAATGAGTACCGCGATCACAAATGATAGCACGAGGAACGCCAAATCTAGTAATCAATTGCTTCAAAAATTTCACAACAACCCTCGCATCGTTATTAGGTAAAGCATTTGCTTCCACCCATTTGGATACATAGTCAACGGCTACGAGGATGTACTTGTTCCCTTTGGATGATGGAAATGGCCCCATAAAGTCGATGCCCCATACGTTAAAGATTTCACACTCTTGAATGAAATTTTGAGGCATCTCATCTTTATGTGTGATCTTGCCTTGTCGTTGGCAAGCATCACAATGCTTAACCATTTCATGAGCGTCATGATAAATGGTGTGTCAATAGAATCCAGAGTTGAAAACTTTCTACGCGGTGTAGTTAGGACCAATGTGACCACCGGTGGGTCCTTTGTGGCAAGCTTCAAGAATTTGTAAAGCCGCGAGCCCATCAACACACCTACGAATGATAAGATCCGCACATTTCTTGAAAAGATAAGGGTTGTCCTAATAGTAGTGCTTAATATCCTTAATGAATTTTTTCTTTTGTTGGGACGTTAACCCTTGGATAAGAACTCCACCCGCCAAATAGTTTGCAATGTCCGCAAACCATGGGGTATCATCAAGATTGGAATTAATAGACATTAAGGTCTCAAGGTGAAAAAATTCATTAATCTCTTGATTTGGAAGTTCCCCTTGATAAGGATCCTCGAGTCTACTTAAGTTATCCGCGACTAGGTTTTTGGCTCCCTTTTTATCACGAATTTCAATTTTAAATTCTTGTAAGAGCAAAACCCAACGAAGGAGTCTTGGTTTAGCATCTTGCTTGGTCAACAAGTATTTCAAGGTAGAATGGTCGGTGTAAACTATGGTGGTAGAAAGCACAAGATAGGGGTGGAATTTCTCAAAAGCATACACTACGGCTCAAAGCTCTTTTTTGGTAGTGGTATAATTCAATTGAGCCCCCATCATTGTCTTACTAGCATAATGGATTGGTTGGAAGTGTTTGTTAACTCGTTGACCTAAAACCGCTCCTACCACGAAATCACTAGCATCACACATGAGCTCGAAAGGTAACTCCCAATTTGGAGACTAAGACAGGTGCTTTAGTTAATTTACCTTTAAGAGTTTCCAAAGAGTCGAGACAATCTTGAGAAAAGATGAAAGGAGCATCTTTCTCTAGAAGATGAGTCATCGGTCGAGCTATCTTAGAAAAATCTTGAATGAAACGTCGATAGAATCCCGTGTGACCTAAAAAACTCCTAACTCCTTTGACGGTGGTAGGTGGAGGAAATTTAGCAATGACGTCAACATTAGCACGGCGACTTCGATACCGGCTTTTGAAATTTTGTGACCGAGGACGGTGCCTTCTTTTACCATGAAATGGCATTTTTCCCAATTAAGAACGAGACGAGTGTCTTCACACCATTTAAGCATACGTTCTAAATTAGCAAGTCAAGAAGAGAAAGAATCACCGTAGACCGAGAAATCGTCCATAAAGACTTCCATAGCTTGTTCAACCATGTCATGGAATATTGCCATCATACACCTTTGAAAAGTCCCGGAAGCAATGCATAAGCCGAAAGGCATTCTTTTATAAGCAAATGTTCCATCAGGACACGTGAATGTGGTTTTCTCTTGGTCTTTTTGATCGATAGGAATTTGAAAATATCCGGAGAAACCGTCTAAGAAGCAATAGTAGTCATTACCCGCTAAACGCTCGAGTATTTTTTAACACCCCCAAATTACATTGCGCAGCGGAAATACACATTTGGGTGCTAAACTTAAACGTCATTACACAAGACACTTTGAACAATCTCAAAGTGATACATTTTAAATAAAAAAGGATATAATTTAACCATTGTTTAAAACCTTCGATCCCAAGTGAAACAATTTTAGAAATATCAGAGTAACATTTAGGTCCCCCAAAGATATCGACCAATCAACAACCATTTTTACCAAAAATACATGACCATACATTATAAATTTTATGACAAAAGGGAAAGAAATAAGCTTTAGACCCAATCACCACAAAAGCAACCCGCAATCCTTCTCAAGCAAGCTCTGCCAGCAATAAACTTCAGTCACCTGAAATACATGCTTAAAATCATCATCACAACGGTTGAGCGAGTCTATAGGTTTATCAAATGACCATTTGAACACAAGATAAAAATCAATCAAGATCATTTAATAGAATTGTTGATCATACAATCTATTATTCAGGCATTCTGGTTTATAGCAATAGCTATAGAATCGTATTAAGCTCATGACACCGACCCCTTAACTTAGTCAACCACGCCTATAGCCAGCATGACTATATGAATTACATTGCCCCTACTAGGGTATTAGTTGCAAGTATACCACATTCTTATTCTCGTAAATTATCCTTCCCAGAGGTTACTCAGTGTAAAGCCCTGGTCTCAGATAGGGCGTCATCGTAATAGTACTATTATTTGAATAAGCGGCTATTCCCAACTCACAACATCAAGTCAGAACATAGTTAAAGGCCCATGAATTTAGGGACTTTTGCAACTTAGGTACTTATACAATTCAAGGCAACAACAGGCAACATTCGGGTCCAAACAATCAATCATGACTTGTGTTTATTTGATTTTCAAATAGCATGTATCCCCCCTCGCGGGTTTTGAAATCATTCAAAACAAGTAAAAAACGAGGCTATAGACTCACCTTGAGTAATAGCAGTAGCAAGACGACCGTCGACGATAGTTGATGCCCGATAAACATAAAAACCGCAACCTATCAAATAAGGCGCGTTCATTAATAATAGACTCGAATATAACTCATACATAATAACATCAAACTCAAAATCATAATATTACGACAAACCCGAAAGAAAACAATACAAGTAATACTATTACTTCCTTCTATATGTTTACTCTATTAGTCCATACACTCGATAAAAATCTGTCGGTACATACCAAATGTACGAGCTAATTTACCCCACTTAAACACGTCAAATATTGATGATATGAATTAGAGATATCACTTACTATCTATAGAAAGTCCTCTTAAAAGCCCATCAAAAGATTTTACTTTTAAAGTTCCCTGCCCGACACATCTTTGAACTACAAAAACCGGACAGTTTTACGTCACCGACTCATACAACCATTTTGACCATTCTAAACAATCCCGTTTACAAAACCGGCACTTGAGTTTGAAAATAGACTCACAACCCTAGTTTTAGAACCTAACATCAGACCTTGACCATTTTTACAACTCATTCTATAGTCCCCGAGATTCGATCCAAACATCGCCAACAACTTCGGATTGTGTCGATACTCGTCTCCCGGTACACGAATAATCAAATCATCATAACTTATCGCTCGTTTGGAGCTAGAAGCTCTACTTTATATCAAATCGAAGCTAACGAAATTCTCTACAACCCTATGCTATTACTTTACCCATTTTCAAAGAGTAAGATACCCAAAAAAAGCTTTTTTCCCACTGATCAAAAGCACCTCTTTAAAAATCATACTAGATCAATTTATTTTAACCTATTTTACTCAATCTCCTATGCCTAAGATCACCCTAATATCATCACAAACAACATAGCTAACCTCTAACACCTTTTAATAATCATCCAAAAATTACCCACTCAAAAATTCAAACATGCAATACTTAAAATCAATATATAACAACACTAGCAACATATATTTAACAAGAAAATAAATCAAACCACCTTGGATCATAGCAAAATTTCAAAAGTTGTTGCATTTGTATAAAAATTACACCAAAATGATCCTTGTTGAATTCGCAACATGGGATATTAACTAGTTTCTTTTGATTCCAAGTAAATTTTGAAAATCAAATGTGTTTTGGTTAGGGGAGGGTGGCGGCAAGAACTAGAGAGAAGAAGAGAGATGGAGATGTTTATTTACTATGTGTTTTTTAGTGGAATGTGTTAGGTGGAAGGGTTTATATATGGTGGGTGGAGGGACTTGTTTTGCCAATTTGTGATAGTTTTGGTCTAAATTGCAATTAAATAGTTTAAAAAGTAGAAAATGTAAATTGTCAATTTTGAAAATATCTACGAGGCTCGGGTTTCGTAAAAATACTTTTCAAAAGTTAAAACGCACTCAAAATATGATAATAATATGATCCCGGTACGACTTAATACACAATTAAAATAAAAGTGTCAAAAAAATATAAACATCGAAATAAGAAATAATAAAACATTAAATCTCGGGCATCCGTCGATATCGTGATCACTAATAATCCTCGCTATTTGTAAAAAGGTAAAACTAAGACTTCCAACGTCGGTTTCAAATCAAACCAACAACCGTCATATCATTCAAACTCATCAAAATTTTTAAAATTATTCGTAAAATAATATTAAGTAATGACGGCGGGTTCAGGTTATCACATCCTACCCTCCTAAAAGATAGCGACGTCCTCGGCGCTCGGCCCCTCTTATACTCACATTCCATACTTTTAGAACAACTGAGAACTCTTTTCCTTAAAGAAATCCTCATGCTTCCTTCGCGAATTCAGATTCCACACCTAGAATTCTTGTATCCTCACAATATAATTCTTACTATGTTTCAATCTCTTAAGAACTCTTCACAGTTCTCTCTATGAAAAGCAACTTATCTTCCAGTTGAATTCTTTCCTTGTTGTTCCCAAAACAAATTCTCCCTTCATAACGATACCTTAAGCATAACCACGTTTCCCAATTTCAAACTCCATCGATTTCCTTCATTTGCCAACATAACTCTTCTGATAACTCCTTGTTACTAATAAACGATCCTTAACCTATACAATCTCATCAGTATTTTCCAACATCAGTTCTACTTTATTCATTCAATTCCACCTACATTTCTGCAATACACCGAAAACCTAACTTACGTTCATTACTCATGATCTTTAACCTTCACAAATTGAAGTTCTTTATGGACCTTCAAATAGTACAGCCTCATTACTAGCATGACAATCATTGCCGTATAAGAATTCTAACAATTCCTAAGTCAATCACACACGCACAAGTATAGTGTTCAATGCTCGAATCGTCCTTTCACTTTGTCCATCATTCTCTGTATAACACGCAGTACTCAACTCAACTTTCACCCTTACTCAACCAGAACGTATCGATTACTTGACTTGTGAGATTCCTTCATCACTAAGTCTCACTCTCTCAACTTAGGTATGTTAGGAGTGCTCAATATACCATGTCTCACTTGACTTTATAACAAAATCCTTTCCACAAGTTTGACAAAATGTTGAAACCACTTACCTTGACATCCTTCTCAAATCAGACCATTAGCTTAAACTTTCAATATCCTTTCTGTCTAATTCACTCTTCTTGTTATTACCAAAACTCAAATCCTAGCGGCTTTTTCCTTTTTCTTCCTAATAAGTGCATCAGCTACCACATTCGCCTTTCCCGGTTGGTAGCGAATCTCGTAGTCATAATCACTCACAGTCATAACCATCAACACACTCAAGTACTCAAAATGTATAACTGGTGATTCTCTCCTTCCCAAGAAGTTAATTATGAAGCAAACTCTTATGATTCTTAATTACTACACACTTGATTCCATACATGTAATATCTCCTACAATCTTAAAGCAAATACTACAACTACATAACCCTTATGAGACGCATCATAGCATACTACAAACTATAAATACTTCATATCCTTCCAACAATGACAACATCAGTGCATAACATAACCTACCTTTTAGTGTTCAAAATATAGCTTCCTTATCTGATAAGGATCAGATTTCGAAACTTACAATTTAGATGTATAAGTGGGACTCACACATCCAATTCTTCTTAGTCAGCTTAATCAATGGTTCAACAATCAGTGAAAACCTTTCGATAAACCTCCGATTATTCCCAGCTTAGACTAAGGAATTAACAGACTTCCGTCGGCGTTGTTGGTACCGACCAATCCTTAATCGTGTCAATATTGGTAATATCTTCACGAGTACCTTTGTTATCAATCAACTGTCTTAGAAAACGCAAATATTTCAACCAACATTAACACATAGGGAACTTTACATACAGTTTCTCTTTTTCCAATCATTCCAAAACTATTCTCATATGCTACTTATGTTCCTCCTTCCCTCTTGGAATAAAATAGAATATCGTCAATAGATGCTATGACTAACTCATCCTAGTACATCTTACACACATAATTCACCAAGTTCATGAATACGGCAGACGCGTTCGTCAATTCCAAAAACATCACTTGAAATTTAAAGTGCCCACATCAAGTACTAAAAACAACTATAGGAATATATTCCTCCTTAACTCTCACTTAATGATAACCAGAACTCAAAGTGATCTTTGAGTACACACTGGATCCTTGCAATTGGTTAAATAACTCAATATGCCTAGGATTGACGTCTTATTTGATAAACTCACGATAGTCGATACACATCTGAAACGATCTATCCTTCTTGACAAACAGCACAGGCGATCATCACTGTAACGAAACTTAATCTAATACATCCCTTATCCATCTATCCTCGCAGTTGACCGGATAACTCATTCAACTCTGACGGTGCCAAATGATAAGGCGTACGAATACTACTCGACAAAACACAAAAGCACTACACAATGAAACGCAGGAGCACTTACACCTATCGCTTACAACACTCAATCGAAGCTAATTCCTCTTCACAAGACGGCAGCAACTCTGCAAAACTTCAGGAAAATTTCAGAATACTCTCGAATCATTAACACATGTCCCAACTGCTCCTCAACTACCCTATCACTAATTACCTAAGCTAGAATTACATCACATCCCTCTTCCACATACTTCCTTGTTTCCAACAAGATACTTTTTAAACGGAAAGTTCACTCATTACCTTTCACAGTCAACACTCAGCTTCTCAACATAATCTAAACCAACAGCTATCAATTTATGGTGAAGATTGGTTCAATCTTAAGCATCAGCACTACACACAACTAACCAATTCATACCAATAATCTACATCCAAATATTCCAACTCTTGGAGCATAAAGTCAATATTAAACACTTACTTTCCTAAATTCAAGGAACACACTTTTAGTATAGAATTAATACTAACAACCTTTCCATTAGTTAACTCCACATCATAGTTAATTGTCATTCTTACTAATTCTCTATTGATAAAACAACTGAATCTTTACATTTCTATAGTTTCTACCTGATCTGAAATCAAACAACATACTAATATAAAGAACATCAAATAAGAATATACCATTTACAACATTCAGACCTTAAGGTTTGTCAGCATCATTCAAACATAAGCTGGAGCAATAGCATTCCTATCCTGTCAATTTCCTTTCCTTGGACAATTCCCTTTCTTGTGTCCTTTCTCACCACGACTAAATCATATCACAATTCCAGAGGTACTAATTCCAGTAACTAATCCTCTTTTCCTACACTTAGCAGCTTTATGACCAGATTGCCTTAACTCTAGTTGCAAATGTGGAAAATTACCTACATGGTATAGAGTACAACAAACACACTTGGGATTTATCTTATTATTTCCAGACACAGTGGTAGCACGAATTTCCCCATTCCTTCCATAGTTTAAATACAGGTTTCGGTTATATCTTTGGTTATTGTTGTTACGGTAATCCCCATGATTCTGACCTTGGTTCTGGTTGGACTGATCAGATTCCCACTTTCTCTTATTGTTTTTCAACAATACTATCTTTCCTATCTTATACTTTCATGTTCATTAAATCATGCGCCATCTGAACAGCTTCAGCGAAAGATTTAGGTTTTGAAGAAGTAGTCTCATCCTTGATGTTACTAGACAATCCTTTAATGTATTGCTTCCTTTTCTTATGGTCATTTACAAAAGCATCAGGACATAACAAACACAACTCATAAAACCTCTTTGTATAAGCAGTAATATTATCGTTTCTTATTACTAAGTGTCTCAATTCATATTCCAAATGTCCTAGTTCCTCCTTAGAGAAAAACCTAGCAGTCAATAGTCCTTTAGTCACGGTTCATGTCCTGCCATTAGTCACAACTAATCCTACATTAGTCACTTGGTTATTCCACCATCTTAGTGTACCATCCTGAAATGTAGCAGCAGCAAATTTCACCTTATTATTTTCTGAACACCCACTAATCTCAAAATTACTCTCTATATTATCAATCCATCTATGTGATTTTAATGCACCACCATTACCACAAAACTGAGTAGAACCACACTTCTTAAAACTAACATACGTACATTCTCTTGAAACTTGAAAAATAGCAGCAACACTCCCATCTGAATAAGCACAATCATCATTATTCTCAGCAGCATCATCATTATTCTTAGCAGCATCATCATTATTCTCAGCATCATCGTCTTCAGCACCATTATCTCCAGCACAACTAACTCCAGCATCTTGATTCCTTGCAGCGCGATCAGCTTCATGTGCTCTAGCAATAGCTCGTTCGATCATAGTGTTCACAATAGCAGTTGTTAGCTTTGGCGACATATTTCAAGAAACTTAATCACGTGAATCACCACTAATGACAGAAATATGATTCCCCTACTCCTTCTTCCATCATCACAGAAGAAAGAAACATGATAAGTATACACATCAAGATAAAAGAAGGATTTCTTTATCAGGACATCTCATGGATACTACATGCACGAATAACACAAACTACAATTATTCATCAACCAAAACTCAAAAGAGTTAATAAAGACACATCATAGATCATGAGGGTAATTTAGATTGTGTTGAGGATTCAACCAGATAGTGGCAATGTATGTCACTACAATCTTCTACCAAACAAACTTAAAAGATAATAAGTTCCATCACAATGCTACGACACAAGGTTTAAATAAGTTCGATCACAAAAAAAAATAAGATACAAAGAAATCCATTACGCGATTAGTTCCCTAGACACCAGCTCCTCATCCTCCTTATCACTGTTGCCAGCTTCATCACACTCATCTATTTCCCTTTTCGCACTTCAAAGTCGAATCCCTAACATGATGACAGCTCACTCTCAAAATTCAAATACTCACTCATACATGGCAGATGAATCGCAAAGCAAATCTCAGTATGACTTTTAACATTCCTAAACATCAAATATTGACTCAGAATTGATCTCACATGAGACACCCACTCACTCATCCTTTCAAACCTTACCTACTTCTCTTTAAACCTTTCAGTTCAAGCACACAAATTCATCACAATCGACCTAAGACTAGCAATCTCATCCATCTTCCAAGTCCTAACAAACTCAAATCTCCACATACTAAATACAACCTTTGAAACAACTTTTCTTTCACATCAACCTTCTAATCACACTAGTTTCAACCACATATCTATCATATATCAACTAATCAAACTTTCTCATACCCAATACAAGTCGCAAGAAATCAGCTGTAAAATCGTTCAACATCTGGTTTACTGTCCTAGACCCTCGGCAGTATATAAGGTCATTATTTAAAATTCTATACATATGCATTACATAAAGAAAATTACGATAACAAGTACTCAACGTACTTTCAACAACATCAATACATCATCATAGTATTTACTTAATAAATACTCTAAAAATCATTTCAGTTTTAAGGGATACATCTGATGAGATGGCATTTATACATGATCTCATCGTTCTTTTCGGGCTTTAAATGCATAAAATATCATAAAAATACCATATACATGGTTGTGTTTGTTTACTTGTGTATTTTAGGTATGGATATCGTGAAAAAGACAAAAGATCATAAGAAACAAGGAAAAACGGACATGAGAAACAAAGCCGTACAAAGAACCGGGCCCTAGTTACGGATTTCTCAAAGAAAAACCCTTGAAGATTTGAAGATGTACAAGATTGATCCCTCATTTATGAAGAAATGACACTTAATACCCTTGTATATTCATAATTACAAGTTTGGTCCCTTAAGTTTGTCAAAATTACAAAAAGGTCCTTCAACTTTGAAGATTTGGCAAGTTTAGTCCCTCAACAATTCTAAATTGTCAATAATGGTCCCTCATGAAGTCAAAGATATATTGAAGACCTTCAAAGATGAGAAATGTCCAAGATCAGTCCTCAAACAATGCAAAAATGGCAAAAACAACCCTTGAAACCCTTGTTGAAAAGTTTTGTGGCCAAAGTAGGAATTTGGAAACTTAAATAACAAAGGAATACCAAGTTTCAAGCTGAAAAACACGTTTTACATACTTTCCCAAAACACAAGGACTCATATTGTCATTACTGAAAGTTTAAATCAAATAAACACGCGCCAAACAAGTTACTACCCTCTTTTTCTGATCAAACTTACCAATGTTTACCCACATGAACCCAGAATTACCTCCACTTAAAACAAAGGGTTAATTTGGATTACCCAGTCCCACGTTTGATTCACACGCTTAAAAACCCAACCCACACCAAAAACACTCAATCCCACTGACCAATGGCCCCCACCATTCAACCCGTTACCCAATCATGTGACACCCTCCTCTCCAAGTAAAGCCACGTGGCCAAATCAATAGCTAATACTCATTGCTTGGCCCCAAAGCTAAAATGAACGTCTCTGATTCATTTGGACAACTCAATAACAAAATGCGTTTAGAAGATTTCAAGGGCATCTTAGGGATTTCATAGCCTAGGGTTTTGCTTATTTATGCCTTGTATTCGTCTATATAAAGACTCCTCAACATGTGAGAGAGCTTTTGTTCCATATTTTAGCTATCTTCTTTGTAATCCCTTTTTATGAAATAAAATTTGAATTTATGAAAATCTTTAATTCTCTTGTGTTATTTATAAAAGTTTGGTATCTGAATAGCTAAGATCTGAGTTCCAATTTATCATTTGTTGGTTTTTTGAGGAAAGGTTTTATGGATTAAAACTCTTGTTTGCAAAAAATCAGATTTCAAAGTTATTTGTTCATCCTTGTTGTTTGTTGTTGTTAGCATGTACAAGGAAGCTGGTGCTTGTTTTGCTAGCACCCCAGCTCAAACAATCCAAGGTGTGGATGTACATCTTGGAGGTTTGCATCTCTAATCCTTTTTCATTTTTCTGATTTTTTATGATTTTTGGTGATATTTGCATATTTGTTTGTGGATCTGTGTATTTGTGGTGGATTTGTGTTTCTGAGTGTTGGAATATTGTTGCTAGGTTGTTTTGATCTTGGATTGAAGGTTAAATCACAACAATCCTTTGGAAAATTGAGAGATCAGATTCCAAAGGGGTGTTTGGGTTAACTGAATTTTCAAGGTTCAAGGCAAGCCTTGTGGTTGTTTTTGGTTCTTTTGGGTTTTTATCTGTTTACCTGGTATAAAGGGTTGGTTATCTGCAAGTTTTGTGAGTTTGAACACCTAAATCAATCAAGGGGTCATAAAATCAGTTTTACTTGGTAATATTGGCTAAAATTTTGAGTACACCTAGATCTAAGGCTATAAGAGGGTTAACAAGTGTTTAATTTAAGTTAATACAACTTGGGAAAGGGATTTGAGGGCTTAAAATTGGATTGGTGGTCAAATAGATCAGCAAAAGGATTTTGGATAATCACCTTTGCTAATCAGTAACTTTTGGTGCTTGAATCTTCTTATTTACTTTGATCCAGTGCTTGAAACAAGTTTATTTGTGCTTATTTGACTTTATTATAGCTTGTGTGTGAATTTGGTTTAATTTGGCTGGCTTATTCATGCTTAATCTGCTTATTTGCTCATAACTGCTTATTTTCAAGGTCTGTGGCATATCTGTGAACTGCTTGCTTATTCTGTGCTTATTGAGTGAACCAAATTGTGATTTCTTTGTTTATATTGACTCCTTGTGATCCACTGATTACAAGGGTGCCCTTGTTTCCATTTGAATCCAACTGGATCTCTCTAAAAAAACAAGTCAAATAGTCAAAGCAGTGGGAACTCCTTTCCCCTGCTGCTAGCCACTGCTAGTGTTATTTCAACTGGTGCTTATCAATAAGCTATTCTAGCTTATTTTAACCTGCAACAACTTTGAATTTGTAATAGGTGTCACTTATTTGACCCATTTTCTCATTCTGGAGAAATTGAGGGGTTGACTTTGAGGGTTTGACTAGAAAACCAAGAACTTTGACTTTTAAATAAGTGCCTATCAGCTTATTCTGCTTATTTGGCTTGGCTTATTGAACTTTTCTTTGTTGATTTGTCTTAATTAAGTCATTTAGAGTCTTTTGCAACTTATTAGAAGGTCCCTGAGGTGGTCTAGAACTCTAAGTCGACTATTTTGTCTTTTAGTGAAATTCTACTTTGCTTATTTCTTGCTTATTGGGTTTGCTTTTTCAAAATTTCTTTACACAGATCTCTTAGGCATCTCAAAAGAAGGTTGTGCGTCTAATCTGAGCTTATGGCATTGGCTTATTGCTTAATGGGCTTATTGGCCCATTAAGAATAAGTTGTTGACCTTTTAAGCTGTGATAAGCACATTTTCAGCTTTTGGGCCTTTAGACTTTTATACTTAAAATTAAATTTTGAGTCAGACTGGTGATTTTCAGCCCTTTTTGTTAAGTTTGAACTTTTTGGGCCCATTAAGCCCATTTAAGTAGTCTGTTTTGGTTTTTAGCCCATTTAGGGGCCCATTAGGGGTATTTTGGTAATTTACTTTCATTTTCTGATTATTTAGGATAAAATAAACTAGTTTGCAAGTTTTTAAAATTTTTTATAATTTTTGGATTTTTAATATTATTTTATTATTAAATTTCAAATTTCACATTCTTAAACTTTTTATATTTTTCTTAGGTTTAATAAATTAAAATAGGATTTTTGCAACTCTTAGATTAATTTTATCATCATTTTTCTAATTTCTAGAATTATTTTAAGTTTTTAATAGATTTTAATCATTTTAAATAGTTTTAATTAGTTTAAAAATTCATTAAAATAGTTTTTATTCTTATTTAGTCATTTTAGAGGTTTACAAAGTGAAATATCTTTATTTGGGCTTTTTAATAATTATTTTGATTTTTAGGGCTTTAATTAGCATTTAAAATTTTATATTTCATTTATTAAAAGGTTTGAAAAAGTTTTGATCATTTGTAAACTCTTAGTTTAATTAACTTGATTTTTGGTAATTTTTGGGAATTTTTAGAATTTATTTTTATTTTAGCTCTTTTTACGGTTTTAATTTTAGTCGTTGTAGTAATAATTTTCACGTCTTCGTCATTCTGTTTCCTCATCACCTTCTTTCAAATATTAATCTCAAATCAATTACGAATTACTCACACACAAATACCTCCTTGGGAAACGAACTTAATTGGGTCATTAACACTTGATTTTCCTAAATCATTTGTTTAATACTTTCCGCTCATTTACGCTCTTTTGTTTTCCTAAACAAGAGGTGTAATTTTCCTACAATCATTTTGGCACCGCTTCCGGGGAGGTGTGTCGTGATTAATTTGTCATTTTGTTTTTAATATTAACCATAATTGTATTTGTATTAGTATTTGTATTAGTAGAACTCTACTAATACGTATTATCGGTTTTTTTTCGTTTTTCTTGTGAAATTATTATTACTATATTGTATTAAGTATCACAACAAAATCAAAATATCTACAAAAGTGTGAAAACACAACCTTAATTTGGATTTGATCTCCTAATTATTGTATTCGAATCTCAAACAAAAAGAAAAAGGCAAAAATAGATAAATAATTTCGTGAAACTCGATTTTGAAAAATACGAACTATAAGTTGGGTATAAGGCGGGTATTATAAAATATACCCTAAGGAAAAAGGCTCTTAAGTGCTTCGCGCCGCCTCGTTTCCCCGCTTGCTTGTGAGTATTTTGAAATTGAAGGCTAATCGAGGGTTTTGCCGACCAAAGTATTATTACGTATCATATATATTTGCTTGGTTTTCTTTGTGATTAAACCCTCTTGAACAATTTGGTTTTCACCAAAGTTCTAAAGTCATTCGAAGGCGTTCACTCCACGTGATCGTTTTCATACTTTTGAGGCTTCTTTAATCAAGAGTTTGATTCGAGGAGAGATTTGGTAGATTGTTGTCTACGAAGATACACAAAATCCAAAAAAATTAAAAACAATCAAAAACACAAAAAGAAAAATTGAAAATCCACAAAACACCCAAAAAGAATCTTCTTTGTTCACCTCCCATTCTACGTCAAGTTTATGCTAACTCGTAATCAAGCAAAACGAGCTCGTAAACGTCATCAAAGTCAAGGAAACCAAAGTCCTTTGATTGAAGAACAAACTCCAATTGTCGAACCCGTTGTAGAACCGATAGTCGTCATGGCTAATCGTACTTTGATGGAGTTGCTTCAAGCACCCACCGAGAGTTTTGGAGAAGCTATTGTGATTCCCGCCATCCTTGCGGAGAATTTCGAGATTAAGACGGGTTTAATGTCGATGTTGCAAGCAAATAAGTTTAGAGTTCATGAGAAAGACAACCCGCATTATCACATAAAGAATTTTAATCGTCTCACCGAAACAAGCAAGTTTAAGGATGTTCCCCATGACGCCATTAAAATGATGTTGTTTCCATACTCGTTAGATGGACCCGCTAAAATTTGGCTCGAGAAAGAACCGCAAAATTCGATTTTGACATGGGGTGATCTCGTCTCTAAGTTTGTGAACCAATTTTTTCCACCATCTAAAACAACACATTTGAAAAATGAGATTTCAAGGTTTGTACAACGTAATAATGAGAGTTTTTCAATGGCATGGGAACGATTTAAGGAAATGTTACATGAATGTCCACACCATGATTTTTCGGAATTGCATCAAATAGATACTTTTTATAATGGGCTTAATGATCATGAACGAGATTATTTGAATGCCGTCGTGGGTGGTAATTTTTTGTGCAAAACGACCGATGAAGATTTAAAGATTATCGAGAATAGATCTAAGGTTTATAACCCTCGTAACACACCGAGTGTTTCCAATATGGGTTCGTCATCTTGTCATCGTCTCGTAACATTAATGCCTTACATGATGAAGCTAATGAGGAAAATCGGTTTTTTGATAGATTTTCAAATCTTATGACTCATTGGAAAGCACAAGATGCTTTGAACTCCACATCGGTTAAAGTGGTTGATAAGAGTTGTTTATCTTGTGGTGGAGCTCATGATCTTTCCGAGTGCATTACCGCCGGTGGTAACACTTCGAGTGCTTACGTAGCAACGGGAACTTACAACCAAAACGGCCAAGGTTCCCGCCTAAATCAAGCTCCGTCAAATCAAAATGCTAATTACTATCGAAACAACAATCAAAATGGTGGTTATCAAGGAAATTCACGTAACTACAACAAAGGGAATTATCAAAGTGGGAATGGACAAATTTCAAATCAAAACCAAAACCGTGATTTTCAAACTACTACACAAGGTTTTCAAAATGATCACACCACAAATCTTCAAGGAGAATTTTTGAATTATGCTAAAGTAAATGATGCTAAGTTTGATAATATGCAACATGAAATGATTAGCTTAAGATCCGAGTTGAAAAACGAGCTTAAAACGAACTTGCTAATGAACTTAAGACTCATGCTAATAAAATGGAAGGAAACGTTAAACGTCTTCAACAAAATCAACAAAAGATGGAACAAGGACAACATGAGATTAAGCAAGAATTGTTAAAGCGGATGCTAGGCAATCAAAATTTGAAGACCGAATGGCAAAAATGTTTGAATCAATCATGTGTAAACCCTCTTCCTCGGGGGGTCTTCCTAGTGATACCAATGGAAACCCGAAGGGAGAAATGAAGGTTATTACTACACGTAGTGGTAAAACTTACAAGGAACCAATCTCTCGTCCAAGTACTTCTACAGAGAAGGAAATCGAGAAAGAGCCCGAGGTGATGGTTGAAAAGGAGCATATTACAAGCCCACGAAGTACCGCTCATGCCACACCTACGGTTGAACCAATACCAATCATGGAACCCGAGATTCCAAGGCCGTTGCCTAATGTCTAACCCACACCACCCTTACCTTACCCTTCGAGACGTGACAAGGAAAAAGACAAGAACGGAATAATTATTAATTTGAGCTATTTATGAAAATGTTTCGTGATATACATTTTAAAATAAGTTTTGTCGATGCTTTAATCATGATGCCTCGATTTGCCACAAACTTCAAAAGTATGTTGAATAACAAAGAGAAGTTACAACAAACGTCTAGTTTTTTTATAGGTGTGTAAACACCCATCCTTTTTACCACTTAATTACAATAATAACCGAGCCAAAACGTGTATTTTATGTCATTTATGTCGGAATTATGCGTGGTTTGTGTTTTTGTTGTGATTTAGGACAAAAAGGTCAAAAGTGGAGAAAACACGGGCATTCACGGGCTTTTATCGAAGAAAAAGACGAAAGACGAAGTCGAAAGATCAAGAGTGCAAAAATAACGGAAGTCTAAGACCAATTCTGAAGATTTATCGAAGAAAAAGTCAAAAGACGGAACTTTACTAAAAGCCGAAGAACTCAAGTCTTATTTATGAAGAAATGTCGAGACGAGTTTAAAGAAATCCCGAGACAAAGTCATTAAAGTCCAAGATTTAAAGAAGATTAAGAGGACAAGGACTTAAGCATGCAATTAAGAAAAGATGAAAGAGGGGAGGAAGCTTCCTAAGCACCTCCTAATCCTCCCCTATAAATAGATTAGGATTTCATTTCATTAGTTTTGTTGGCTAATAGTGACAATTAGTTCTTCCACCTTTTAATTACCTTGTCATTTAATTTCATGTCATTTAAATACATTGTCTTGCACCTTAAATTCATTTAATTTCAAGTAAGTTTCCATTTAATTCTTGTCAATCTTTACTTTTCTTGTCATCTCCTATCTACCTTTCTTTATTTGCTCTTGAATCTTTATCTTTATTGTTCATGTTCATGTTCTTATTTTATTGATTTGATTAAAGTGGGTTTTGATTATTTTGATTATTATTGTTAGTTTGATTGATTTGGTTTGTTTTATTATCATTAGTTGATCATTTGTTATTAGTTTGATTTAATCTTGTGGTTGATTTAGATTAGTTTTGTTTAAGATTCGTATATACTTGTTCTTCCGTGTTCTTCGTGTTTCTGTTACTGTATTCCCAGGACTATTCCAGATCAAGCCCAAAGTTCCGAATCAGCGAAGGTGTGTTTGTTGGATATTCCGAATCAAAGGCCTCCATCCGGAATAAGTGACATATTCGGGATCAAGTCCACATTCCGGATCCACAGAACATTCCGGATGAACAGAACATTCCGGATCAAGGAAGATATTCTGGATCAACTTGTTCATTCGGAATATTTTAATATTCCGGATCAAGGTTCATTCAGAATATATTCCGAACGAAGGTCCAAGGAGTTATTCTGAATCAAGAGTTCCGCATCAAGACATCATTCCGGATCAAGGCTTTATTCCGAATCAAGACTTTATTCCGAATAAGTGACATATTCCGGATAAAGGATTTATTCCGGATCAAGGGATTTGGTAAATATTCCGAGTGAAGAAGAATCATTCCGAACGAAGGTGACATTCCAGATGAGTGATTATTCCGAATGAAGGTTTATTCCAGATGAGCTGTTTTCAGGTTCTTTTTAATTACTGTTTTTAAGTTTCTGTTTTTAATCTTCAAGCTTTACTTTTCCCGCCTTTTTACTTAGTCGCACTTTAAGATTACTTTCCTTAGATTTATTTTAGCCTTACCTTAGTTTTAAGTTTTAGTTGCGTTTTAAGTTTGCCTTAGTTAGATTTAAGTTTGCGTTATTTATTTTAAGTGCCTTTTAATTTTCGTCACGCTTTTAAATACTCCCCATTTATTTTAAATTAGAGTTAGATTTACTTTACCTGCTCTTTACTTTAAGTTTTACACTTTTAATATACTAAAACGACACAACTTTTTGTTTCACCAAAGAACGACTGAGTCGCATAGTTAACCAGGATAAATTCGCTTAGACCACTACTTCGAACTTTAATTTTTATACGGGCAAAAGTACAGTTATCAAATGGCGCCGCTGCCGGCTCTTTTCGTAAAGATTAACGGTTTTCTGTGAAAGACGCGTTGCTTTTTGGGATCCGTTCACTTGTGAGCGTTATTTTCTTGCTTCAAAAATTCAAAAAAACCATAAAAATTAAAAAATTGTTAAAAAACACATAAAAATTAAAATTTTCAAATATCCAAAAAGATTTTATTTCTATTGTGTATATATATTGTCTTTGTGTTTGGTTTCTTTTTCTTTTGCCTTTGTAGGTGTATGCGTACTAGATCTCCTAATTATCAAGAGCCCAAGACTCGAGAAGATTTAAGTATGGCAGGTGTCCACAACAACAATAATCCACTGCACCTCAACAATAACAACAATGTTCTTCCACAGCCCGATCTTCGGACAATGGAGGAGCTTTGTCAACCTACCATGTTTTGACGAGGAGGACCGATTGCACCGATGCAAATCACGGCTCCGGAGTTTTCGTTGAAGCACCACATGATTCAGCAAGTGCAAACTAATCCATTCGCTGGAATGCCTGATGATGATGCCAACAAACACCTCGACAAGTTCATTACAATCACTCAAAGCATGAAGTTGCCCGGTGCCACAATGGATGTTCTACACCTTCAACTCTTTCCACATACTTTATCACACCACGCCGAGAAATGGTTTGATCGTCTTCCAAAGAATTATATTCATACTTGGGATGACATGACTCAACGCTTTTTGTCGCGCTACTTTCCACCATCCATGGTCTCGAGCCTTCGCAATCAAATCAGCGTTTTCATGCAAGAACCCGATGAATCTCTTTTTGATGCTTGGGAAAGATATAATGTTTTGATCGATCGTTGTCCAAACCACAACATGCTCCCTGTGACCTTAATTGATACTTTCTACAACGGTTTGACTTTTCGAGATCGTGATACGATTAATGCAGCCGCCGGTGGCACATTTATGAAAAGGAGACCCGAGGAGTGTAGAGAGCTTATTGAGAACATGACTACTCACCACAAGAACTAGGATTCCTCCGCTTCTTCAAGGAACAACCCGAGAGTCAATGTTTCTTCTACTTCAGCAAACCCCGACATGACCGAATTCACCCGCATGATGACCGAAATGAACAAAAATATCTTGCTTCTCGCTACAAACCAACAACAAGTTAAAGCGGTAGCACCTTTCTTGTGAAACATGCGGCGGTCCACACTCATACACTGATTGTCCTTCTACTCAAGGAAATCCGGCAAATGTGTATGCAGCTTATGGTAATTATTCACCGGAAAATTACCAAGCTCGACCTCAAGGGGATAGAAATTTGCTGAGTTACCGATCAAACAACTACCTTTCACCCGGTTTTTCTCCTCAAAACCAAAACCCCAACAACAACTACAATAAAAGCAACCAAATCCCACCTAGAGCTTCTAATCCTTATCACCCACGCGCTCAACAAACCCCACCCATGAATCAAGATGTTGAAGCATTAATGAGAACCCAAAGAGAGCAAATCAAGAATCTGTAGAGCCAAATTATCAATTTGAAAGGAGATATCACCAAGCAAGGGAATGACATTAGATCGGAGCTTCTAGATAATATTCAGTCCTCCTTCAGCAATCAAACGAATGATTTAAAGAATATGCTGGCTAGTTTCTTGCTCACTACTCAACCCTCTACCTCGAGTTCTCTACCTTCAAACACCGTCACCAACCCGCGAGCGAATGTGAGTGCTATTACTACTCGTAGTGGAATTACCATCGTAGGACCACCTACCCCGCCCCCATCCTCTACACCTCTTCCACCACCATTTATCCCTACTACTCCCACACCTAGTATTAGTACACCATTACCGTCTCCGCCTCATCATGACGATGTACCCAAGAAGAACCCTTCAACATCTCAACCTTTACTTGCTACGCCTTCACCTTCACCACCTAAACCTAATATCCCTTATCCTTCACGGCTAGGCAAGGCCACAATGCTAACCAAGGATGAATCTCAAGTGTCGAACTTTTTGAATATGATCTCTCAAATAAATTTCAACATTAGCCTTGTTGAAGCACTTGTCCACATGCCAAAATTTGTCAAAGCATTCAAGGAATTGCTTAACAAGAAGGAGAAGCTGATTGAGCTAGCCAACACACGCTTAAATGAAAACTGTTCTGCAGTTATTCTTAAAGAACTTCCGGAAAAACTTGGAGATCCCGGTCGTTTTGTGTTGCCTTGCATCTTTAACAAAACCGAAGAATTTACTGCCCTAGCTGATCTCGGGATAAGTCTCATGCCATTAAGTGTTTGGAAAACACTATCATTACCCGACCTTACTCCAACAAAGATGACTCTTGAACTTGCAAATTGCACTCTCGCTTACCCCGTTGGTATTGCCGAAGACGTGTTCATTAAAGTTGGCACATTTACTTTCCCGGTCGACTTTGTCGTTGTTGATTATGAAATGGACCCTCGTATTCCTTTAATACTTGGTCGGCCATTCTTGAGAACCGGAAGAGCTCTAGTTGATGTTGCCGAAGGTGAGTTAATCTTAAGAGTCGGGGATGATACACAAGTGTTCAAAATAGGGAAGCTTACAAGCAAATCCTATGGACGAGAATCAGCGAATATGATTAATGTGCTCGATGATTTTATCATCTACAACAATCCTCTATTCGAGTCTTGCATTGATAATCCACTTTTTCAAGATGATGTGGATGATTCTCTCTCCAATTTGTAACCTTCGCCCATTTATGATTCTCCACCGATCTTTGATGCTTATGATGATGATTCTAGCTCAGATTCGGATGTTTTTGATGACCTTACTTCCGAGTATCCCGACCTGCCCACATATGATGATTTTGATGAGGCCGATACTCTTTCGAGTGATTCTTCACATGATGAAGATCCTCCGCCATCACTTGATCCTACTTTGGACGATTACTCATTTGAGGAAGACTTTTCTACTTTTCTTAATACTTACTTCCCTCATGAGAGTGATGCACCTCCTTTAGATTTTGATGATTATCGTCTTGATCCTACTTTGGATTTGAAGGAAATTCTTTCAAAGGAGAAGAAACCGGTCGACACCGACACCCGCATCACGTATGATTTGACACCTCTTTGTCCACCTGCTGAGGACGAGGTTGTGCATCTTCTTCGCGGATCTTCTTCACATTCTGCTGAGCCCGAGTGCTATTTTCCCCTAAAGGAAAAGGTGTTCGACCCCGGTATCGATATTTTTAAGCCATCTCAGTATCCGTCTGATGAAATAAAAGGAAACATCTTTGGAACTTTTGAAGATATGCTTGCACCACTTCACCCTTGCTCCCACCATGCTTCGTCTTTGCTTAAGGGAACCTTGCCTATTATTCTTTGGCTTGCCTTGTTCGCCTTAAGCTTCTGCTATTTGATGGACGAAAACTATGTCTTTGATCCCGGTGGATATGTTTCATGCTTCTTCCTTTGCTAATCGAGGTCGAGTCAGGCTCACGACTCGGTAATCAAAAATCAAGCGCTTCTTGGGAGGCAACCCATGTATCTATCTTTTAGCTATCTTTATCCTAAGTATAGGGGAGACCCGTTGGTGTTTTCTATTTCCTCTCTTCTCATATTCAGGGATTCGCACTCTCAATGATCCACTCTTGATGATTTTTGACGACCCGTGATTCCGTGTTTCCCGTCTTCTCGGTTCTATCCTAAACTCTTTTCGATTCACTATTTTATATTTTCCAATATTAAAATAGGAATCTTGTTAGTTGTCTTTTCCTTAGCAAGATTTAAACAACGTGCACAATGTCCTAAGTGTAGGGGAGTTTACTCCCACATGCTTAAACATTGAGGACAATGTTTATATCAAGTGTAGGGGACTTCAATCGAAGTTAAGTGGTCTTTTCCTTGTATTTGTCCTCATTTTAACCGGAAAATCAATTTTTCGACATTTTTCAAAATTTTTGATCTATTTTGGCCTATTAGTTTTTCCTTTTGAATAGTTATTTTCTTTCCTTATTAGAATAAATTTTGATAAAGTGGTTTTAATTTTCAAACGTTGTGAATCTTTTGACTCAACCCGAGTTTATGTAACACCCCCAAATTTATACAACTCAATACAGCGGAAGACTAGTTGGTGTTACGGGATAGCACATTACTCACATCATAGACAACGCTTAAAAATCGCGTCGTTTAATAATAAAAGCATTTCCATTCATAAATATCAAAATTTCATAGGTCCCAAGTCATTGTATTTAATATAGGTTTTACAAAGCATTTGAATGGAAATAAGTATTTAGGTGCGGGCCATGAATTCTTGTTGTCTTCCCGAGAATTACCTTCAAGTACCTGAGATAAAACATGTTAAAAGAAAAGGTCAGCGATAACGCCGAGTGAATTCAAAGAGTTTAATAAAATCCATCAATATAATATCGGTATAAAATTATTACCGAAAATCATTTTGTACAAATCTTTGTAATAGGCCATAAAATAGCCAAAGTCATTTTTATACGAATCCTTATCAAAAATCACAACATAGGCATTTGCCTTAAAAATCATTATACGAGCCAATGTCGTAAAAACATCGTACAATACGTTTTATAACGTTGTATAGATTAAATAAAAACTGTTATATGAATATGGTTATATAAAACCAAAACACGAACATAATATCAATAGTTTGACCCCGTATTGCTAGTCAGGCAATACATCGTAATTCGGTGCGTATAGCAGTATTTTGTTAACTGGATTATTATAAGTCGCATGACATTGTTACCTTACTACAACAAACAACGGGTAGCTAACACGATACTCAATTTGCCCATCTAAATTAACGTGTCGTCACAAAGGTCACGCTATGGAAATCTTCTCATACATAAATTCTGTTACCAATCAATGTGGCACGACGGGGATCAACCGTCAAGGCGCGAACTGGGGTGATCGTCCCCAAATAGTACTATTATATGCATAAGTGTCTACCAATCCCGGACTTTTAGTGACATAACCTAACTTTAATAATCCATTTTATTTCATCTCTCGGGTCCTTTAATCATTCATAGGGTCATACAATCATCCGGGTCCAAATCAATAAACAAACAATCGGGACAAATGGTGTCCTATTTTATAAAAACTAACATGTTATCTCCCTCGCGGGTTTATAAAACATTTATAAATACATTTAAAAGAGTGCGAGGCTATGAACTCACGTGGATGTGGGAAAGCGGGTTATCGGCAATTCGGATGTACGATACGTGCTTCAATTACGGAAACCTAGACAAATAATACTCGTCTTAGACTCTTGTCCAATGACTTTATAAAAATAACAATTATGTATACATATGATGATTTTATATATATGATGATGATCAAGTGGGTTTATTCAATTTTACTCATTCATTATAGTGTTATGTATTGGTAACTTTTGTACTATTTTACTAGTTTTACTTATTTACATGTTTTAGGCCCAATAAGCCTATTATAAGCCCAATACTATTCATTAGTCCAATTATACTTTTATTATCAGTATTTATACTTTACATGTTGGGCCCAAATGAGTTAAGCCCAATAAATAAGTTTATAAGTGTTTTAGCCCATTTTGTTGTATTATTAGTCCAATAACGTTAACTTAGCCCGTTAATGTCCGTATGTTTTATAGTTCGGGTTTTATCGGTTTTTACTTGTTATATATGTTTATATATCAGTATATGAGTTTATAAAAGTTTACATTAGACGGGTCCAACCGTCTAAGTTTTATTTAACAAAAACGTTAATTTTACGGTAATAGCCGAAAAAGTCGTAAAAAATCATGTTTATAGTTTTATAACTTATAAAACTTATCAAACTACTATTTTTATAAAATGTTCATTTATTTATCCTTATACATATTTATATAAATGTATTATATAAGTTAGTGAGTTTTAATTCACATTTTATACTATTTTTAGTTGAGTGCTTATATAATACTATTAAACATTAATTCTTTAAAAATCTGATTTTTAGTTTCATGTTCACCAAAACAGCCATATCTAGAGTTCTATATGGAGATAGAAGCTCAAATTTTTATGACATAAACTAAATGATATGTTCTCCATTTAACACTCCTATAGCTACTGTTGAATCAGCCTTTAAGTATTTTCTAAAAATCGTCCAAAACAGTGAACTAAGATTTGTATTCTAAACTTGTTTTGATCATATCTCACTCATTTTGATGATTCCATTGCATGGCCAACTCTCACATGTGTATGACATCTAATACTTACTGTAAATTGATTCCACCATGCCATTTTATCAGTTAAACATTTGGTTACTTACTGTTTTTATACAACCATCATATTTAGCAAGATTTTAACCTTATTACCTATGATTTTTCATCTCTTTAATCATATTTATCAACACTTGATCCCCACACAACATTTTTATCATCATATATTCATCATATACATATACAATAAGAAAGAAAATACATGATTACATAATCAAAATAACAAGAGGATGGGGAGAACAATCTTTATACCACCAAAGTGATGAAATGATGAGCTTTTGGATGAACAAGACATGGTTTTGGGTAACCAATCTTATGAGATATCAACACCACTTCTAGGATCAACAAGTATTTGTAGATTCTTCCAAAAATCAGCCCTTGTTCTTCATGAAAACTCCTTGAGAAATCAGCCCCAAACTCCCTTGAAAACTCCTTTTTACATGTTAAGATCACCTCCAATCTTCATAACTTCAATGGGTTTTCATCATATGTAAATTATACATATGATTTATGGTTGAATCAAGATCAAATGGGGGTTGTTTATGGTGGATATGGGACGAAATATAGAGAGCAAGGGAGAGAAAAATGGTGGTTTGCATGTTAAAAATGAAAGGAAATGGTTTAGTGCTAGTGGTTTTTGTTGGTGTGTAGCTAACTTGGTTAAGTTAGCTTAACAAGTGTAACTTGTTTGCTAAAAGTTTGACACCTCATGAGGTGGGGTGTCCATTGTTTAGCCATCCCTTTGAGTGGGGTGGGGCAAGTGTATACTTGTCTCATCCCACTAATTTACGGGTATTCCTCGATTCTAGTTTCCTCGATTTACGTGCCCTCGGGTCATTTTACGAAAAACGTTTTTATAAATTATGAATCAACGGCACAAAACGAATCTAATAAAAATTGTCTCATCAAAAACGGAGTTTGAAAACGTAAATACGTAATCCTAAGGTTTCCGGTTTAGTCGTAAAGGACGTTAAATTATAATCGTAGGTCCTAATCTCTTCTCGTAAATTTGTGAGTTTATGAACCAACACAAATTTAAAATCTCAAAATAATATTCACGGATAAATTATTTTCTGAAATGTCGGACTGTCACCAAAACGGTGTATGTTAACGTAAGCACGTAACGTTGAATCCTCCGGTTTAGACGTAGTCGATGCTACTTCAAGACTTAAATCCAAATTTCTTCCCAAAAATAAGTGAGTTCATAATATAACATTAAAATTAATATTTTCAAATAAATATTGAGAATAAAATATCAATCATAAATTGACGGATTGTCACAGCATTTACCCCTAAACAGGATCTTTGTCCTCAAAGATCATCTTACCTTACTACTCGCTTCTTATAGAGTTAAAGCCATGTGGGTATTTCCTCCACATTCGGTCTTTTCTCACAAGTGTAATTCATTACAATACGCGAGTTTCATCAAACATAACTACGGGAATAAGATCAGGCTTAATGTTGACTTACTTTCTCTATCCATGATGTTCACGGGTTTTTGATGAATGCAACTTTTCGCCGATCTAAACTTCACTAAGAAACAATCAGATTCTCACTTGATAGACATTTCATCAAGTTCGATATACGAATCATAATTCACGCAGCTCTTGAAGTCCTAGGGTAGATCCGGCTTATATGCCTTTCAAACCAACTTTTATATCATCTCAATGGTCCCATACTACGGGGACTTATATCCCATGATCTTTCAGATCATCAATTCATTTTTCCATGGTTAAAATTTTTGGCATAACTTCGCTACGCATCTGGCACTTCAAGATCTACATTTCATATTCACATAACCTCCTGCCCACTACCGGCAGTCAATAATCAGATCCTAATTTCAACAATCATTTCAGGTCTTGCGGGTCGGGTATTTTGTAAGGTTAGGTTCGTCATCATAGGAAACCTTAAACCTAAAAGACATGTCCAACTCACAATGGGTGTATGTCGGGTGTCTTTCTCCCAACTCCTGCTTACAGATGCTCTAATATATATCCTCACCAGATTCGATCTCGATCCTAATACGATAGTTTTCAATGATAATCTCTCCAAAGGAAAAAAAGATTATACGGTTCATTACCAAAGGTCAATCATTCAAACATAAAACAAGACTTCTAGTATTTTGTATCGTTACTGTACCTCGTCCCTTCGATTGAGATGGTAAACAACACTCTCATCAAGGTTCGTTCCCAATGACTTCTGAGCAAATCTCTAGAAATTTGATGCGAAGCGAGGATCTTGATAGAGATGATTGATACGACACACTATGTTTTCGTAACTCCTTTAAATACAAAAGAGTCAATTTCTTCATCAAGAATTTATCATTAATGAGAATGATATTAGCAGATTTGGTCAGTCTGTCTATGATGACCCAAATCGAATCAAATTCAGATGATGACCTTTGCAATAGTTAGACGTTTACTAATGTATGAGGCGATGGCTGCCTTCATAATTTGCCATCAGTACAACTTCTTCTGATAATGATACATTAAATCAGAAATAACAGGAATAGAATACTTACACTTACAAGATTCCAATATAACTACATCTCACAATCCTTCATATTTAGACAATCACAAGTGGTCTTTAAAACATTTAACGCTATCGACTTCTCAGTTCTAATGGTTCACATCGGCCGCGAACCCCTTTTATTATCTATATTATCCTTTTTACAATCATCGACTATTTTTAAATTGTTCGGCAATTTATTTTGCACATTCATTATTAAGGAACACATCCTAATTGGTTCTTTATACTTTTTACATAATGCGTCGATATCTAAATTCACCTCTCCTGATGATATAATTATCATGTCCATATTTATTCAAAAATTATTTCTTCACATTTTCTGAGTTTTTAGTTTCGTCTCAACTATCATTTTTATCAGTTTTGCTCAATCCGACGTTTTAAAAGCGTCGATAATTATCACATCTAATTAAATAATAAATATTCAATTTTATGAAACGTAAACGTAAAGATTTTAAATTTCTTTGTCCGTCCAATTATATGAAAATGTTCAAAATAATTTTTAATTTAATTAACACAATTTTTGTTTATTTATCAAAAATAATTAAAATAATTAATAAGATCCGTAAATGTTCGAAAAACAATCGTTTATTCTTTGGTAAAAATTTTCTTAATTGAAAAGCAAAAATTGTCGTTTCAAATTTCAAGTCATGGTTTAAATGTGTTTCCTCAATCCTTCTTAGGTTGTCTTAAGGTATGCAAAAACATTTAACCCTAAACAGGAGTTTAGTTAAATGTTTTGGTTATAAGGGAATGATTCCTTAAAAATTCTTTCGATAACATTTATCAAAACATATTTGCACTTTCTTTTTGGTAAAACCCAAAGTCCTAAATGACTTCTAATTTTTGAAGAGTCAATATAGATTCCGTTATCTTATTAATCACCCGGTCAAATAATGTAAAGGATTAAGTCTTAAATCACATGTTAATTATTCAAGGTACAGGTTTTTATGGTTCAGCCAATTCAGGGCGATCTATAAATAATTATTAACTCCTTTCTATTCTTACAAACAAACAGATGGTCCTTAATGATCACAAGCATGGATTTATCAAATTACAGCCTACACACGTGATTCATCAAATTTATGAATGCTACATGTGTATTAGTCAATCCAAACGACATCACTTGAAACTCATAATGTTCATTACAAGTACCGGATGTAGTGATTGGAATACATAATCTTTTTCGCAGATGCGAAGTTGATGATAATCATGTCATGGATCAAATCTTTAAAACATACGCTAGAACCTCATAAATGATCGAACAAATCTTCCATTTCGAGTTATGGATATCGTTTTTGATTGTCAATTTACTCAGTTCACAGTAATCTATAAATATAAGGAATGATAACACCATAGCTCTTCATAATGACGAGCTTGGTAGAATAAAAGCTTTCTCCGACAACTCTCTCAGTTGTATGGTAATTCCTTTAATTCAGAAGGTGCTGACGTAAGTGCACACGCCACAGGTGCAGCACCGGGAATATAATCAATACCAAATTCAACTTGCCTTAATGGCGAAAGTCTAGGTAATTCACCAATAAATACCTCCTAAAGTTTCAGATAACAGAAACATCTTTTAATAAATTCATATTAGGTTCTTTCTAGATTATAATATCTATGACTAATTCACAACCATTCATGGTATAATTTCAAGTCTAAATGCAGGATATGGTCATCCATCAAGAATCATTTAGATCACTTTTGATAATCAACATCTTATCATTTAGGGGAATTCTATTCGAGTTCCCATCAATTAAGACAATGTCATCATGTCATAATCAATCAATCCATTCTACTGGCACTATCAACTTTCCAGTTTTGTTACCATTGATAAGATGTGAACTTCTCAAAAGGCTCATAATAATTCATAATCCTTCACAAATTCAAGGATATCAGGAGACATAACTAACCTTAAAAGAGTAAGGTTAACGCATAATCTATGCGAGAGAATTTCAAATCAGATATAGACGAAAACATTTAATGAATATGAATATATCCCATGTTTTCATAATTTTGAGTACGCATTCGAAAGCTCCTCGGATCGTTACTCAGGTCATTCAAATGAAATCTAATCAAAAGAAATGATAGCAACGTCGATACATCCAATCGAGTATCAACACTCGGTAATCAGATACTCTTCCTAAGAATCTCACTACGGGAGAATTGGACAAGAAAGAATTGTCAATTGTCAAATAAGACAATTTCCACAGATGAGTAAATTCGACTCAGAAGAATAGATGCTACAGGCACATATGTAGGTGTCCCTAACACTATGTCCCTATTTTTCACTTCTTGCAGATCTCATAAAATTTAATCTTTCACAATCTTCAAAGAAAATGTAGTGTTTATTCATTAGTTTTATGGTGACTACTAATCAGCCTTGCATGGTCCATTCCAAATTGTATGTAGGCGCGCAACTATATACAATTTCAAGATTAACGATGCAATACTCAATTCGTCAAAATTTTATCATCATTTTTATAATAAAAACATTTTCATGCTTAATTCTTAAATAAGAATCAAAAATAAATTTACAAAGATTTTCTTTATTATGAAAACAATTAAGTTTTCTAAGGTGTTTTATAAACAACTTCATTTTGATAACGATTATTTATAAGTCTCACTTTAAATAATCCATATGGTGATGAAAATTCAATTTTCTCAAAGGATACTATTTTATCTTATAAAAACAATGAGTGATCTGCAAAAGAGTGATGAAAAGTTGTTCACCAAGAACTAACTACAATATAAATAGGAAATGAGCTTTAGCCAAATAATCATGAGGTTCATGATCTCGATGGCACTCAAAAGAATAATCCACAACGTAACTCAATTCAAGATGAGTACTTGTTCAATGGTTGCATCACTAATGCGAACATTAGGATGAAGCAATAAAAGATAGATAACATCGATACATGTAGGATTTAGCAATCAAAGGTAGTTTTTTTCATTAATCACAAACAAGTCAAAATTGTACCGTAACACATTACGTGTCACTATGTCATACAATTCCAAGAACTCATCCTACCAACTGATGTCTCAGTTAAGTTAGGGATTATTTTAAGAAGATACCATAATGAATACTAATCTACATGAGTCATTAGGTGTTCCATATGTCCCGGAAGATCCATTGGTCCCAATTCAGAAGAAGATTTCTTCAATTTATTTCTTGGATACTGGGCATCCTCATTAGTGGACAATGGCCTAGGAACAACCTTTAACACAAACTAACAATCATTTAAAACCTTATAATTCAATTACAAGACTTAACGACTTCCTCTTATCAATCTCATATTCCATACGGGTTAAATTTTACTTTATTCAAGTTTCAATCAACTTATACTCAATTCGATATCCTACCTCATATTCCAATACTTTCAATCTTATTCTTAGATCTTAAAAGGGCAATAAAAGCTCGATATGATAAACACTTAATTCCAATCCTATAGCTCTTACAACAACAATTATCAAATGAGTCACTAGCATGAGATGACTCACACATTCAATCAGATTTCTCGGAAAGGTACTAGTGGCATGAGGCTTTTGGGTAATGGTTCCAATGACAGCCTCAAGTGCAGCATTCACCCTTTCGATTTTTCAAATTTAAGAATTGGGTGACAACGAGTCAGGTGACACCTTTACAGGTGGTAACGTTTTGTCAAACTCCACTCTATAAGAAAAGATCGTCATGACATCGATATCAGATTTAATCTCGCCAATTCTTCTTTAATATCACAATCAACTAATATCAACATTTCTACGAATATCAACCATCTGTTGGGATCATAAATATCCACAACTTGGTTTAGATCTAGGATAGCTAGAATTCCTACGAGAATAGCTTCGATTAATTTACTAGGGGATTTAGGGTTCCTTGTGACAATCTACGTCGTATAAATACCTCGTATAAATATCAAAATAATCATCAAACAATCATGTAATAAAGTTACATCATATATATATAATCTAAGTTATATATATATTAAAATAACACTTCTCAGTCTGGCCTTGTCGGTAACTCGGGAATTCTTCGGCACCGTTATAGTCAAAAGATTTTTAGACATTTTTAGAAAAATGTTTTTAGTTAAAAGATTTTGAAATGTTTTATTCAAAACCTTAATTTTAAAAATCTTTCGTTCTCTATAACGAGAGCTCTGGTACCAAACTGTAACACCCCCAAATTTATACAACTCAATACAGCGGAAGACTAGTTGGTGTTACGGGATAGCACATTACTCACATCATAGACAACGCTTAAAAATCGCGTCGTTTAATAATAAAAGCATTTCCATTCATAAATATCAAAATTTCATAGGTCCCAAGTCATTGTATTTAATACAGGTTTTACAAAGCATTTGAATGGAAATAAGTATTTAGGTGCGGGCCATGAATTCTTGTTGTCTTCCCGAGAATTACCTTCAAGTACCTGAGACAAAACATGTTAAAAGAAAAGGTCAGCGATAACGCCGAGTGAATTCATAGAGTTTAATAAAATCCATCAATATAATATCGGTATAAAATTATTACCGAAAATCATTTTGTACAAATCTTTGTAATAGGCCATAAAATAGCCAAAGTTATTTTTATACAAATCCTTATCGAAAATCACAACATAGGCATTTGCCTTAAAAATCATTATACGAGCCAATGTCGTAAAAACATCGTACAATACGTTTTATAACGTTGTATAGATTAAATAAAAACTGTTATATGAATATGGTTATATAAAACCAAAACACGAACATAATATCAATAGTATGACCCCGTATTGCTAGTCAGGCAATACATCGTAATTCGGTGCGTATAGCAGTATTTTGTTAACTGGATTATTATAAGCCGCATGACATTGTTACCTTACTACAACAAACAACGGGTAGCTAACCCGATACTCAATTTGCCCATCTAAATTAGCGTGTCGTCACAAAGGTCACGCTATGGAAATCTTCTCATACATAAATTCGCTTACCAATCAATGTAGCACGATGGGGATAAACCGTCAAGGCGCGAACTAGGGTGATCGTCCCCAAATAGTACTATTATATGCATAAGCGTCTACCAATCCCGGTAGTTCAAAATTCATGCCAATGGGACTTTTAGTGACATAACCTAACTTTAATAATCTATTTTATTTCATCTCTCGGGTCCTTTAATCATTCATAGGGTCATACAATCATCCGGGTCCAAATCAATAAACAAACAATCGGGACAAATGGTGTCCTATTTTATAAAAACTAACATGTTATCTCCCTCGCGGGTTTATAAAACATTTATAAAAATATTTAAAAGAGTGCGAGGCTATGAACTCACGTGGATGTGGGAAAGCGGGTTATCGGCAATTCGGATGTACGATACGTGCTTCAATCACGGAAACCTAGACAAATAATACTCGTCTTAGACTCTTGTCCAATGACTTTATAAAAATAACAATTATGTATACATATGATGATTTTATATATATGATGATGATCAAGTGGGTTTATACATTTTTACTCATTCATTATAGTGTTATGTATTGGTAACTTTTGTACTAGTTTACTAGTTTTACTTATTTAAATGTTTTAGGCCCAATAAGCCTATTATAAGCCCAATACTATTCATTAGTCCAATTATACTTTTATTATCAGTATTTATACTTTACATGTTGGGCCCAAATGGGTTAAGCCCAATAAATAAGTTTGTAAGTGTTTTAGCCCATTTTGTTGTATTATTAGTCCAATAACGTTAACTTAGCCCGTTAATGTCCGTATGTTTTATAGTTCGGGTTTTATCAGTTTTGACTTGTTATATATGTTTATATATCAGTATATGAGTTTATAAAAGTTTACATTAGACGGGTCCAACCGTCTAAGTTTTATTTAACAAAAACGTTAATTTTACGGTAATAGTCGAAAAAGTCGTAAAAAATCATGTTTATAGTTTTATAACTTATAAAACTTATCAAACTACTATTTTTATAAAATGTTCATTTATTTATCCTTATACATATTTATATAAATGTATTATATAAGTTAGTGGGTTTTAATTCACATTTTATACTATTTTTAGTTGAGTGCTTATATAATACTATTAAACATTAATTCTTTAAAAATCTGATTTTTAGTTTCATGTTCACCAAAACAGCCATATCTAGAGTTCTATATGGAGATAGAAGCTCAAATTTTTATGACATAAACGAAATGATATGTGCTCCATTTAACACTTCTATAGCTACTGTTGAATCAGCCTTTAACTATTTTCTAAAAATCGTCCAAAACAGTGAACTCAGATTTGTATTCTAAACTTGTTTTGATCATATCTCACTCATTTTGATGATTCCATTGCATGGCCAACTCTCACATGTGTATGACATCTAATACTTACTGTAAATTGATTCCACCATGCCATTTTATCAGTTTAACATTTGGTTACTTACTGTTTTTATACAACCATCATATTTAGCAAGATTTTAACCTTATTACCTATCGTTTTTCATCTCTTTAATCATATTTATCAACACTTGATCCCCACACAACATTTTTATCATCATATATTCATCATATACATATACAATAAGAAAGAAAATACATGATTACATAATCAAAATAACAAGAGGATGGGTAGAACAATCTTTATACCACCAAAGTGATGAAATGATGAGCTTTTGGATGAACAAGACATGGTTTTGGGTAACCAATCTTATGAGATATCAACACCACTTCTAGGATCACCAAGTATTTGTAGATTACTCCAAAAATCAGCCCTTGTTCTTCATGAAAACTCCTTGAGAAATCAGCCCCAAACTCCCTTGAAAACTCCTTTTTACATGTTAAGATCACCTCCAATCTTCATAACTTCAATGGGTTTTCATCATATGTAAATTATACATATGATTTATGGTTGAATCAAGATCAAATGGGGGTTGTTTATGGTGGATATGGGACGAAATATAGAGAGCAAGGGAGAGAAAAATGGTGGTTTGCATGTGAAAAATGAAAGGAAATGGTTTAGTGCTATTGGTTTTTGTTGGTGTGTAGCTAACTTGGTTAAGTTAGCTTAACAAGTGTAACTTGTTTACTAAAAGTTTGACACCTCATGAGGTGGGGTGTCCATTGTTTAGCCATCCCTTTGAGTGGGGTGGGGCAAGTGTATACTTGTCTCATCCCACTAATTTACGGGTATTCCTCGATTTTAGTTTCCTCGATTTACGTGCCCTCGGGTTGTTTTACGAAAAACGTTTTTATAAATTATGAATCAATGGCACAAAACGAATCTAATAAAAATTGTCTCATCAAAAACGGAGTTTGAAAACGTAAATACGTAATCCTAAGGTTTCCGGTTTAGTCGTAAAGGACGTTAAATTATAATCGTAGGTCCTAATCTCTTCTCGTAAATTTGTGAGTTTATGAACCAACACAAATTTAAAATCTCAAAATAATATTCATGGATAAATTATTTTCTGAAATGTCGGACTGTCACCAAAACGGTGTATGTAAACGTAAGCACGTAACGTTGAATCCTCCGGTTTAGACGTAGTCGATGCTACTTCAAGACGTAAATCCAAATTTCTTCCCAAAAATAAGTGAGTTCATAATATAACATTAAAATTAATATTTTCAAATAAATATTGAGAATAAAATATCAGTCATAAATTGACGGATTGTCACAGTTTACTTGTCTAAGTTTACTCTAGCTAGTATCCTTAACGTGTTTAAGTCAAGTTTTGCTAGGCTTTTATATAGGGAGCTATAAGACGCGAAAGTCTTAACTCTCACGGGTTAAGAACAAGAACTTTTCGCAAGTTCCTATAATTGATCCTAGAGAGTCATTTATCAAGGGAACTTTAAAATGAGATTTCTAAACTTGAAAAAGTCTAAGAACTTGCAAGATCCTATAGGCGACTCGAAAACCCAAAACATTGATTTAATAGGCTAAGCATCCACGAGACTCATTCCTTGAGATTTTAAACTGTGGAGAACGAGAGATGATAGAGTCAATTATAAGTTTGGTATTCTTTCGTGAATTTATGGGAGTTAATTATGAGCCTATTCTCCCATCGCTTGCTAATAAATTTATCTGCAATAAATAAGGTTGTACGATTTGAAAAGTTACTTAGCTTCTAGCCCAAGATCGTTTAAAAGTTGCTCGGTAAGGATTAGAGTTCATAGCTAAGGCATAACTTATTGAAGCGGGATGCAAAGATTGGCAAGTCCGAAAAGACCCTAACAAGGCATGAGGGCTACATTTTGTTGCTAAAGATCCAAAAGTGATGTGAAGAATCATTTATCAAAGATCAATATGAAGGATCAAGACACACGACGAAAAGCAAGTACTCCCCAAAAGTCATGGAGAAGTCTATCCGAAAAGCCCTAGCAAGGTATCAGGATAAATAGATCCAAGTCTAAAAAGGAGGCGGATCGTTGTATATCAAAATCCCAAATAAAGATTGGATAAAAATGAATAAGTCGTGGTCCAAATATGAAGAATCTCTCAAAACTTCAAGTGAAGAAATTCCTATATTGAAGAGAAGGCCATTATTTCATGAACGTCTCTCAAGGTTTGAAGTATAAAGTCGCTGCCAAATATCGGTCCGAGAAAGGTCTCAAATCACGAAGCGAGTTATTCCAAGATATGAACTTTATGAGGTCCCGAGAAGCAGTTTTAAAAGATTTTGTCCTTTAGCTAACTATTGATTAAATCGTTCACTTTATTTTCGGTCTAATAAACTATCGAAATAAGTCAAAAATACATCCTCATGATTATTCAAGACAATAATAAAATATAAGAGATACACCTAGGAATAACGGAGTCTAAGTAAATAATTGGCCCACATGAGTTCGTGTTAGTTTGCTAACTTATAATAACAATGATCTCGTTTTTAAGCTTGGTTTGGAGAAAGTGAAAACTTGAGAATGATGATCATTCATGACATTTCCAAAACCCGAAGGTATGTTTTTTATTTTTTTATGTTTATAATTTTCTATCTCTTTAATAAAGGCCAATGTGGATTGATTATGATGAAAAATGTAATCTTGCTTTGTAACTAGTGCATTGCATGAGGACATTGCAATGGTCAAGTGTAGGGGATTTGATAGGTGTGTAAACACCCATCCTTTTTACCACTTAATTAACAATAATAACCGAGCCAAAACGTGTATTTTATGTCATTTATGTCGGAATTATGCGTGGTTTGTATTTTTGTTGTGATTTAGGACGAAAAGGTGAAAAGTGGAGAAAACACGGGCACTCACGGGCTTTTATCGAAGAAAAAGACGAAGTCGAAAGATCAAGAGTGCAAAAAGAACGGAAGTCCAAGACTAATTCTGAAGATTTATCGAAGAAAAAGTCAAAAGACGGAAGTTTACTAAAAGTCAAAGAACTCAAGTCTTATTTATGAAGAAATGTCGAGACGAGTTTAAACAAATCCCGAGACAAAGTCATTAAAGTCCAAGATTTAAAGAAGATTAAGAGGACAAGGACTTAAGCATGCAATTAAGAAAAGATGAAAGAGGGGATGAAGCTTCCTAAGCACCTCCTAATCCTCCCCTATAAATAGATTAGGATTTCATTTCATTAGTTTTGTTGGCTAATAGTGACAATTAGTTCTTCCACCTTTTAATTACCTTGTCATTTAATTTCATGTCATTTAAATACATTGTCTTGCACCTTAAATTCATTTAATTTCAAGTAAGTTTCCATTTAATTCTTGTCAATCTTTACTTTTCTTGTCATCTCCTATCTACGTTTCTTTATTTACTCTTTAATCTTTATCTTTATTGTTCATGTTCATGTTCTTATTTTATTGATTTTATTAAAGTGGGTTTTGATTATTTTGATTATTATTGTTAGTTTGATTGATTTGGTTTGTCTGATTATCATTAGTTGATAATTTGTTATTAGTTTGATTTAATCTTGTGGTTGATTTAGATTAGTTTTGTTTAAGATTCGTATATACTTGTTCTTCTGTGTTCTTCGTGTTTCTGTTACTGTATTCCCAGGACTATTCCGGATCAAGCCCAAAGTTCCAAATCAGTGAAGGTGTGTTTGTTGGATATTCCGAACCAAAGGCCTCCATCCGGAATAAGTGACATATTCCGGATCAAGTCCACATTCCGGATCAACAGAACATTCCGGATCAAGGAAGATATTCCGGTTCAACTTGTTCATTCGGAATATTTTAATATTCTGGATCAAGGTTCATTCGGAATATATTCCGAACGAAGGGCCAAGGAGTTTTCCGAATCAATAGTTCCGCATCAAGACATCATTCCGGATCAAGGCTTTATTCCGAATCAAGACTTTATTCCGGATAAGTGACATATTCCGGATAAAGGATTTATTCCGGATCAAGGGATTTGGTAAATATTCCGAGTGAAGAAGAATCATTCCGAACGAAGGTGACATTCCGGATGAGTGATTATTCCGAACGAAGGTTTATTCTGGATGAGCTGTTTTCAGGTTCTTTTTAATTACTGTTTTTAAGTGTCTGTTTTTAATCTTCAAGGTTTACTTTTCCCGCCTTTTTACTTAGTCGCACTTTAAGATTACTTTCCTCAGATTTATTTTAGCCTTACCTTAGTTTTATGTTTTAGTTACGTTTTAAGTTTGTCTTAATTAGATTTAAGTTTGCGTTATTTATTTTAAGTGCCTTTTAATTTTCGTCACGCTTTTAAATACTCGCCATTTATTTTAAATTAGAGTTAGATTTACTTTACCTGCTCTTTACTTTAAATTTTTCACTTTTAATATACTACAACGATGATGACGTATAGTCCCCAACCGGGTCACGAACCCGGCCCACGGGTACTACTCGTATCCGGCCTATCACAGATGGGTGGAATAATATCATTCAGGCTTATGGGCTTGGATGAACAGTGATCGCACACATATGTGCGGCCCACGGCCCGGTGTGGCCGACATAGGGTTAGATAGGATAATATCCTGTCTAGGAATATCTTTACCCCAATGGAGGAGGATATTCACTACCAAAATTAGAAGATAACAATCATTCTAATTCTGATAGTTATCTCTTCCTTGGGGCCGAAGCATCAGTGAAAGCCCATTAGGGTTTCACTGCCTATAAAAGGAACCCTCAAGGGTTCCAGAAAGGTATTACGACTTATACTCTAAACTCACATAAACCCTAAATCGATTACTTACTCTCACGCCGGAGTCAAATCGTGGGAAACATTCCCACGGTAAGCCTAACGCGTGCTGTTTAGTGTGCAGGATCCCAACCGAACGATTCACTTGGTGCAGGAGCCGGAGCCCAGCCAACCCGAATTAAGCCTAATTCGGGTCTAGCAAGGATCAACCAACTTTTGCATCAACAAGTTGGCACCATCCGTGGGACCCTTACACTAAGCTAGAACAAAACCTCATCTCGAATTTCCAATGACGAAGGGGAATCCGCAAGCTAACCCCAGGAATGCGAATCTCGGGAACCGGAAGTCTCAAGGGGAAGGGATTCTCATCCCCAATCAATCACCTAGCCGCCTCGCAGGCGGGCCTGGTAACCGTGGCAGTTTTCAATCATTGGGGGTGACGAGCACGATCTCCATGACACCCCCACCTACTTCAACCCTGGATAACCCTGACCCAGGGAGTGCGCCAAACCCTCCTAACAAGGAACCGCGCAGACCCTCGACGGAGGAAGAAGTGGAAGTCCTACCACTCAGCGAGGAGGATCTTACTCGAGTTCTCACGCAGAACATCGATAGGATCGTCCCGGGGATCGCATCAAGGTTGAATCTGGGTAGGAACCTCCAATCCAGGCTCAACTTTGGTGATACCGGACCAATCACCTCCTCCCAGAATCAGAGGAAAAGGAGAGCTCTGCCTCAGGAACAGGGCACCTTTGAGGAAACCCCTCAACCCCGGAATGTGTTTGAGCGCATAGGAGATCGCCTCATGCAGGAACTAATGCAGTTTCGAGAGGGAGAAAAGTCGGATGGCTTACCCGAGCGGCCAGATCGAGAGCTGGCCAGAACCACACGTCGCCCGAGTGTGTGGGACAGGATGAACACTAGGAAAAAGGCTTCTGGATCGTCCCAAAAAATTGGTCCCTACCCAAAGGATGGGGCACCACCGCCGTTCCCGGACCCGTCAGGAGAGGACTCAGATGACCATCCGCCTAAGCGTCGCCGGCCTAGGCGCACCCCTCCACCACCACCAAACAATGATGAGTATTATGGTGGCCCTTACTATCGAGATGCGGAAGCGGAGGATCTTTCGCGTCCATGGTGTGAACCATGGGATGACCCTAGGCTCACCCGGCCATGGGCGGATCCCAGGGAAGACCCGTTCACCCTCCGCATACGGAACTACTCTGAGGACACCAAACGTCGCATGCCGGCGTGCATCAAGACCTATGATGGGTCCGGTGATCCGGTGGATCACCTTAAAATATTTGATACGCAGGCTAAAATTGAGCGATGGCCCATGCCTATATGGTCCCAAATGTTCAATTCAACCTTAATCGGAAATGCCCGTGACTGGTTTGAGGCACTCCCTCCACGGAGCATTGATAGTTTCACGGAACTACGCACTGCGTTTGAGAACAATTATACTCAGAGGAAGAAGTATAATAGGGATCCGGTCTCATTGGCAACTGTCAAACAACGGCCGGGAGAGTCCACAGAAGCCTTCACTGAACGCTTCAATGATGAGTGCACGCGCACAAGAACAATGCCGGAGCTCCTGAAAATCTCTGACTACATGCACGCCATAAAAGACAGAGAGTTGATCAGGCGCCTCAATGACAAGCGTCCAGAGAGATATGATGACCTCATGGAAAGGGTCAGAAATTTCATAGAAGGAGAAACAGCTGTTGCCGCGGCCTACACATCCCGAGGAAATGGGTATCGGTCAAATGACCAGTCCTAGAGATAGTCGAGCGGCCAAGGCAATCAGAACAATAAGGGCTCAGATTATAAGAGCCAAAGCAAAGGAGGACGGCCGGACGATAAGTTCACCCCCCTAAAGATGTCCTACCGGGAGATCTTGCTGACGGAAGGGGCGAACTTTCCAAGGCCTCCCCCAATGACCACTCCGCCGGAACGTCGGCAAGGAAATCGCTTCTGCGAGTTCCATAATGACAAAGGCCACGGTATGGAGGAGTGTATCCAGCTCAAGAAGCATATTGAGTCACTGATCAAATCAGGTAAACTCAAGCACCTAGTTAAGGATTGGAAGGATGGAAAAGACAACAACCAGAAGTATGATAAGAAGGATCTCCAAAAGGACAAACCTTCGACTATATACATGATCCAATCCAGACAGCGCCGCACGAGGCAGAAAGTTGGCCAAAAATTTTCACGCGGTAGGGAAATCTCATTCCCTCTCATCACAGCAAGCGATGTGATCGATGCGCCTCTCGCTATTGAGATAAGCATTGGAACACACAACGTTCGTCGCATGTATGTGGATGGAGGATCGTCAGCAGAGGTACTGTATGAACACTGTTTCGTGCAGTTATGCCCAGAAATAAGAAGCCAATTAGTACCGGCCACGTCGCCGCTTACTGGCTTTAGTGGAGACACTATCTGGCCGATAGGGCAATTACGTTTGCTTGTAACCATTGGGAATGAGGAACATTCCACTACGGCGTGGATGAACTTCATGGTGATACGCTCACACTCTCCATACAATGGGATCATAGGCAGACCAGGCATTTTGGCTATACGGGCGGTACCCTCTATGGCGCACGAAATGATCAAATTCCCCGTTGAGGGGGGAATTGTTACCATTTACAACACAATCGTACCGGCATCCGAGTGTCACACCGTGGCAACACCGACTCCACCTGTTCCACCCAAGGATGGATCACCACCTCCCAATTGGAAGGTAGCCATTCACCCTAACTATCCGGAACAGGAGGTATCCATAGGAGGGGCACTCTCAGACTGCGGCAAAAGGGCCATGTGCTCTCTTTTAAGTGCAAACCTAGATATATACGCATGGGAGCCAAAGCATATGACAGGCGTGCCACGTGCGATAGCAGAGCATAAGCTCCAGATCCGCCAAGGGTACCAACCCATCAAGCAAAAGAAGCGTGGCCAGGCGCCTGAGCGCAGCCAAGTGATATTGGAGGAAGTACAGAAACTAGTGGATGCAGGCATCATGCGCGAGGTATACTACCACGAGTGGTTGTCCAATCCGGTCATGGTCAAGAAACATGACGGAAGTTGGCGCATGTGTGTGGATTTTACGGATCTAAACAAGGCCTGCCCACAGGACTGTTACCCGTTATCAGAAATCGACTGGAAGGTGGAGTCCCTATGTGGGTATCCTTTTAAATGCTTCTTGGACGCATATAAAGGGTATCACCAAATCCAGATGGCGGAGGAGGATGCAGAAAAAACGGCGTTCCATACGAGCCAGGGCGTATATTGCTATACGAAAATGCCGTTTGGACTGAAGAACGCCGGTGCTACATATCAGCGGCTGGTGGACAAAGCTTTTGAATCACAGATAGGCCGCAACTTGGAAGTCTATGTTGATGACTTGGTGATAAAAAGTCACACGGAGGAGGCACTTCTCCGGGATGTCCAAGAGACATTCGACACGCTGAGAAGGATTAACATGAAGTTAAATCCAAAGAAATGTACGTTTGGGGCAACGAAGGGAATGTTCCTTGGATATTTGATTGATCCAAACGGCATCAAACCTTGCCCAGAGAAGACGGACGCAGTGATACAACTGCCGTCCCCTCAGACACGGAAGGAGGTGCAATCCTTAAATGGGAAGCTAGCCGGGCTGAATAGGTTCCTATCTAAATCCGCAGAGAAGTCATTACCCCTATTTAAGACGCTCAAGAAGTGCATTAGAAAGGGAGACTTCCGATGGACGAAGGAAGCCGAGGAAGCCTTCGGCCAACTCAAGCAGCATCTTGCATCCCTCCCTATGCTAGTAGCTCCCCGGCCAAAGGAGGAACTCATTATGTATCTCTCAGCCACTCATGGCGCAATAAGAGCGGTACTTATGACAGATAGAGATACAGTGCAAACTCCGGTCTACTTTATAAGTAGAACACTACAAGGGCCGGAGCTGAATTACTCCTCTATGGAAAAATTGGTGTTAGCACTAGTGTTTGCTACAAAGCGGCTGCGCCGGTACTTTCAGGCGCACCCAATTGTGGTCATTACGGATCAGCCAATCAAGCAGGTTATTTCTAGACCGGACGTGGCAGGGAGGCTACAGAAATGGAGCATCTTATTGGGGGAGCACAACATATCTTATAGGCCTAGGACGACTGTGAAAGGCCAGATCCTGGCAGATTTCCTAATCGAGAAGCCGGATGAGGAAGGGCCAATCGTTAAGCAAGACGAGACTCCAACAGAACCATGGGTGTTGTTCACGGACGGATCTTCGTGTACGGACGGGTCTGGAGCTGGTCTCATCCTCACAAATCCAGAAGGAATGGAATTCACGTACGCCCTCCGTTTTGAGTTCACGACCACTAACAACGAAGCGGAATATGAAGCATTAATTGCGGGTTTGAAAATCACCGCTAGAATGGGAGTCCGCAACCTTGAGGCCTACGTGGACTCACGGCTTGTCGCGAACCATATTCTAGGTGGATATGTGGCTAAGGAGGACAACATGGTCAGGTACTTGGAAAAAGTCAAGTCGCTAATCGCGACTTTCAGTAAGTTTTCCATCAAACAGGTGCCAAGGGGCGAGAACAAGAAGGCGGACGCTCTTAGCAAGATCGCATCCACAAGCTTCGCTCACTTGTCTAAACAAGTCTTGGTGGAAATACTCAAAGAGAAATCTATAACGGAAGGGGAGGTTGCTGCTATAGTTGAGGAGGATGGACCTACATGGATGACCCCGATTATCAACTATTTGACTAGTGAGACCCTTCCAGACGAGGAAAAAGCAGCACGGCTCATCAGAAGGAAGTCGCAGCATTTCTAACTTCGAGAAGGCATCCTTTACAAGCGCTCTTTCTTGCAGCCGTGGCTGCAGTGTGTTGGACCACGTCAGGCCGCTTACGTAATCAGTGAAATACACGAAGGGTTATGCGGCATGCATGCGGGTCCATGATCCGTGGTAGCTAGAGCCTTACGAACAGGATATTATTGGCCTACCATGCACAGAGACGCGCGCGACATGATTCGCAAGTGTAGTGATTGCCAAGTGCATAGGCCAGTACCGCGGCACCCGCAGCAGGAGCTTACACCTATCACGTCCCCATGGCCATTCTATAAGTGGGGAATTGACATTGCAGCACCATTTCCTGTAGTTGCGGGGGGAGTTAAATTCTTGATTGTTGCAATGGACTACTTCACACGATGGATAGAGGCCAAGGCAGTCAAGTCTATCACAGGCAAACAAGTTAAGAAGTTTGTTTGGGAACATATTGTGTGCCGTTTTGGTCTACCAGGAGAAATCATCTCGGACAACGGCAAGCAGTTCAGGGACAACCCATTCAAAGATTGGTATGCATCATTGAACATCAAGCGGCGCTTCGCATCTGTTAAGCATCCGCAGACAAATGGCCTTGTCGAACGAGCAAATAGAAGCTTGGGGAATGGCATAAAGGCGCGTCTGGATGAACGAAGTGGCAGATGGGTCGATGAGTTATCACATGTGCTATGGGCGCATAGAACTATGATCAAAACAGCCAACGGAGATACTCCATTTGCATTGGCTTACGGCACTGAAGCTGTTATACCAGCAGAAATAGGAATGCCTACCATCCGCACGGCGGAGGTTAATGTCGTCACGAACGATGAACAGCTGAGAATCAACCTGGATCTGTTGGAAGAAAAAAGGGAAATAGCAGCCATCAATGAGGCTAAGTCCAAGGCTAAGATGAAGGCTTATTATGACGCCAAGGTCAAGGGTGTTTCTTTTCGACCGGGAGACTACGTCTATCGTACTAACGAGGCAAGTCGAGCGGAGAATACAGGAAAGTTGGGCCCTAAGTGGGAAGGACCGTATGAAGTCACTGAAGCCTTGGGACGAGGCGCGTACAAGTTACGTGACATGGATGGCCGTGACCTAGAGCGCACATGGAACATCTCCAATCTCAAAAGGTGCTATCTTTGAAAGCTACGGCTTCCGCATGGGTACTTTGCTATATGTGGCCTTAATAAAGAACCATGCGGTCTATCTGTTTTGTTTTTTCTTATGTTTGTTTTAGTTTCCTTTCTGGTTTTTTAGGACTTGTCATTATTGATCAAAAAAAATGTAAGCGTTCTAATAAAATGCCGTGGTGCCTAGCTAGCTCCACGGCTTGTTTCGTGCAAATCATTTTTTAGATTTTTTGTTAGTCGTATGAGTTTTACTTGTATTATAATATGCCATGTTTCATTCATATGCATTCATTCAAATCACCGTACATGTACTATACGCCTCCAGGCGGGGTAAGAGGATTAAGTGAACCTACTAATTCAACTTGCCGCGTAAGAGGGATGCAACCCCAGCCGCACGGATCATGTATCCTTACTCACAAGACGTTGTGATAAGTTTCGTATGCCGTACTCACGCAGTACTCTGCATAGTAAAGACGCACGTCGCATGTCTAGTAAATTATAGACTTGTATGTATTTTCCTTTTTTGTGTGTAAGACGTGACATATCATGCGGTATTGGAATACAATGTTCAAAACAAAATGAAATACACAAGTTTCAAAAAACAAAATAAACAAAATGGCCGTGGTCATCACGGACTTCTAAATAAAAGACAAGTTATTACAAATATGTCTTAGCCGTGTACATACACGGACGAATAAAATTACAAGTGTTTACAACTGATAAGTTACAAGGGGGTAGGAATTCCCCTAGGTCCTTCTTCCCTTCCTCAATTAGAGCACGGAGGACCTCCCCACGAGCATCCTTCCCATCCCGGGCTTTGACCGCAATAGCATCCAATGCTTCTACAAGCAGCTTCTCGCCTTTCATTGTTTTGGATGCGGAATCATAAGTGGCCAACGTCAAAGGAATGGGATCAGCACTCAGCCGGGACATTATTGTCTCGTTCGGAGCATCCTTCAGGGCCTCAAGCTCGTCTAGGAGAGGGTGTTGGATTTCCGCTAAGGCATTCATGGACGCGGTCATATTATCCGCGGCGGAGGGGTTGTGATAAGGATGCTGTGTGATATCTTCATTTTTCCCTATCATTTCCGCAGCTTTGACCAGGCCTTCATGTCTACCACGGTCGATTCCATCAGATACGACCCCGGCAAACGCCTGCAATAGGTGTGGAGCGTCCAATGCCCTACTCACAGCAAGTCGCAGTCCTTGCCCGATAATCCACCTGCGACCGGCTGTAGCGGTTAGTAGGGGAGGGCATATCCTCTCAGCACAACTTACAACCATCTTGCTTAGCTCCTCATCAGCCGAGACAACCTGCTCTTCAAGTTTGGTCTGGGTCCGCGTCAACTCATCCTTCAGCGCATCACGCTCCTGGGCGATGTTGAAGGATTTCACGGTCACAGCCTTGGTAGCAGTTCAGCCGCAGACACCTACATATGAAATTTGGAGTTATTACAAGGATATATACTTTTCTTGGGTTACATGCATACCCAAAGTAAGAGTGTATGTACAACATTTCGAAAGTTTACCTTCTCGTTTGATGCGGCTACAAGGGCTTCAAGCTCAGCAATGCGCTTCTCTCTGGCGTCGGCATGATGCGCCTGCTCCTTCACCGTCGCCTCGGCTGTCAATAACGCCGCCTGTAGTGATGCGATGGTCTTCTCGTTTTTCACGACCATCGCCTCACGGCGGGCTATCCTCTTATCTGCCCGATTCACATTGGTGAGGGCCTGGATTAGATGGCGTCTTAACGCGGCACCCACCGTCACCTGGTGTGCGGACGACACGTCAAACTGCTCAATAAGGGCCTCATGATCTAACTCATCTAGATCTTGGGCGAGGACAGGCGGGGTGATGTGTTCGATGAATTCCGAACACTCGGATTCTGCCTCCAGACGTGTCAAACTCGATAGATTCCATGATAACCGCATGCTTTCTTCTGGCCCCTCGGGGTGCGGCTCCTTGGCATGTGTGGCAGCAGGTGATGGGGGCTTGTTGGTTGGTGCGGGAGATGGATTCCTCCCCACTTCTTCCTCCTGCGCTATGGCTGCCGGATTGGCCCTGTTATTTCACATGACAATATTAGTTTATGCATCATACAAAGACACGAATCATACTCAGAAGGGTACTTACGAGGTGCCAATGGTAGGGTCTGGGCCGGTAGGAGCTACGGCGCTCACGGGGGTGACTCGCAAGGCTGATCCTCCCATGTTTGGCGTGGGGTCGGCCTGGGCGGTCGCAGCACCACTCCCTTCTTGGTACTGCGGGTGGTCTTTCCTCAGCTTCTTGGGAGGAGCATTCGCGTCATTTTCTTTGCCACCCGCCTGGTGGTCTTTCTCTTTCTAGAGGTAAGCGGGGCGGACCCGGAGGCCTGAGTAGTGTCTTCATTGGGGTCATTCTCCTCTTCCTGATTGGTGGCGCCCCCCTCTAGCAATGGTTCTTCGCCATCTTCATTGAGGAAATCCAATGGGGATTTCTCGATGGCGGGCTCTTCTTCGTCCGATCTAGGCTCGGATGTTTCTTCGAGCGGCATCGTACGGTCGGCTAGTGCTTCTAGCAAGGGGAGCTCATTCGGCTTCAGCGGCCGGAATCCTTCCGCTACCTTCATGGGGTCGTCCTGGCGGATTAGTCCGTGAAGGTTCATCTCTGCAAAAAAAATTTAACAAGTATGTGGGTTAGTAAAGTTCTACACATATGCATGACAAATCAAATCTACAACATATACATTAGACCTACCCTCTCCCTGTTCCGTTAGGAAGCACGGGTATAAGTCATCCCTCCCAAAGTAACGGCGGCTTATCCCTACTAAGCACAGAAAGTGTTCCGGCAACCCTCTATGGAATTCTGTGCGGTGGGTATCTAGTATTTTCAGGTCCCTGCTGCTATAATCTTTGGATTTGGGCGGATAGTCTTTGGGGGCTTTGGTTTTGAGTACGAAGGGGGTAGGGAACACCTTCTCATCTACAAAGAAGTAATGGTCGTACCAGTTCTTAAGGGAGTCTAGAGGCTTCCTATACGTCATAGGGGCATTCCCGGGTCGTTTCTTGAACGACAGCCACCCATTCACTAGCTGAGGGAAATAGAAAGCCCTAAAAAGGTTCACGGTGGGGGTTACTCCGCAGGTATGGCATGTAATCTCAAACTGGTTGATTTTACACGCCCCTATGCAGTGAAGCTGGGTTATATGGAAGTCATAATATAACAGCAGGTCTACCAAGAACTTGGACAAGGGTATACGGTAGTTGGCCGAGTCAAAAAGGCGTGTGTATATGCCTATTTTCCCCGCCGGTGCATCCGTAATCGCTTCACCATCACCTGGATAGGTGGGGTGTACGCTTTCGGGTACATAATACTTCGACAGGAAGTCGAGGTATTTTTCCGCAGACATCACGTTAAGGACATCCGTGATAAGGGGGTTGTCCTTTACCATGTTTTATAAAAAGGTTTTTAAAGGCGTGATGATCTAACCTGCGGTAGCGAAAGTCCGTCGAAAAGAAGGCAAAAATTTTGGAGATAAAAGCTTGAGATTAACAATGGCGGAAGAAGGGGTGAGTTGTGTGTGTAACAAACACGCATGCCAACTCTTATATAGGGTTGCCTCGGTTTCGGAGGTACCATGGATGATCGACATGTGTCAGCCACCTCGCCTATCCAACGGATAGGATTTCTGACATTTCTGCAAAATCAGAGGGGGACCCACGGGTCACTTCTTAGCAGTTTTACGTGGCTCAAGGGTGGGCATTAATGGTGTACTTTTTCAGGCATGCGACTGGATAGTTGACTATCATTAATGTTTTTATTCTTGTGTCAGGTTATGCGGCTCTTACGTAAGACCGTATTTAATGTTACATTTAAGTTGTCTCGGCCGTTGCGTGCGGCTGAGGTAGTATTCATAACATATTCCTACGACGGGTCGTCACGTGCGGCCAGAACAAAAATTTTCAATGTCCCATTTCCTAGGTCTTTCCTTGGTATGTCCGGAGAGCACCTTGATAGTCTAGAGGTTATGCCTACGACTGTAACAACTAGACTGGGGGACATGATGACGTATAGTCCCCAACCGGGTCACGAACCCGGCCCACGGGTACTACTCGTATCCGGCCTATCATAGATGGGTGGAATAATATCATTCAGGCTTATGGGCTTGGATGAACAGTGACCGCACACATATGTGCGACCCACGGCCCGGTGTGGCCGACATAGGGTTAGACAGGATAATATCCTGTCTAGGAATATCTTTACCCCAATGGAGGAGGATATTCACTACCAAAATTAGAAGATAACAATCATTCTAATTCTGATAGTTATCTCTTCCTTGGGGCCGAAGCATCAGTGAAAGCCCATTAGGGTTTCACTGCCTATAAAAGGAACCCTCAAGGGTTCCACAAAGGTATTACGACTTATACTCTAAACTCACATAAACCCTAAATCGATTACTTACTCTCACGCCGGAGTCTAATCGTGGGAAACATTCCCACGGTAAGCCTAACGCGTGCTGTTTAGTGTGCAGGATCCCAACCAAACGATTCACTTGGTGTAGGAGCCGGAGCCCAGCCAACCCGAATTAAGCCTAATTCGGGTCTAGCAAGGATCAACCAACTTTTGCATCAACAAACGACACAACTTTTTGTTTCACCAAAGAACGACTGAGTCGCATAGTTAACCAGGATCAATTAGATTAGACCACTACTTCGAACTTTAATTTTTATACGGGCAAAAGTACAGTTATCATTGTTCATCGGATTTTCTTAGCCGCATACCTCAAAAAGTCGGTGATCCCGGTAAATTTTTGATTCCGTGTGCAATTCAAGATATGGAGGAAGGATACGCCTTGGCCGATCTTGGTGCTAGTATTAATTTAATGCCTCTTGAGATTTTTAAATCCCTTTCGCTTCCGACTCTTACTCCTTCGAACATGTCTATCGAGATGGCCGATCATTCTACGATTTTAGCATGTGGAGTAGCCGAGGACGTCTTCGTCAAAGTTGGAAAGTTTTACTATCCCGTTGACTTTATCTTTGTAGACATTCCCATCAATCGAAAAGTTCCTCTCATTTTGGGTCGTTCATTTTTGGATACATCGATGGCACTTATTGATGTTCATGCTCGAAAAATCATCCTTCGTTTCAATGAAGAAGAACTTGTCATCAATGCAACACAAAACTCCAAGCTTTCTCATGTCTATTCTATTGCTACTTTAAACCATGGTGATTCAACAAATGTCGTTTGCAAAGAATTTTCACCAAGAGTTTTAGGAAATGTCAACAAGAACGATTTACCATTTCCTCAGCCGGTGGTGGTTATGAGTGTTAAACCTACAAAAAAGAAACCATCACTACTTGAAATGAAAAATCCTTCACCTCACCTCGAACATTCATTCTTGAAAAGTGTTGATAAGTTTCTGGTTTCTACGGAAGATCTTTCAGATGACGAACATGTTGACCCTGATGGGGAGGTTTTCTTTGTCGACAAACGTTTTGAGAACTTACCACCACCAAAACCAAAACGGTTTTCAAATCTGAGAATTTTTAGTGTGACTAACATCGTCTTAGAAACACCAAATATTTTCGACATAATCAAAAAGGGTTTTCATAAAGAGAGTTTAAAAGAGGAAAAAGGAAAAGATTTTGAATGTGATTTAAAAGATTTTTCTACAAATCTAACTCCGTCATCACCACGTGTTTTGAGTGCTACAAGCTCGTCTACTCCTTTTGACGATGCTTTGTGTGGTTTAAGTATGGGGGAAGCCCCTTATGTTCCCTCATCCTTGTCCACTGAGGACGAGATCTTCGATCCCGGAATTGCTTATAAAGGGAAATCTCGGTCTTCCATCGATGCAATAAATGGAAACTATATCTATTTGCTTGGTGCGAGTCTACCTCGAGTAGCTCAAAAGTTGGTCTTACCAATTGTCCCACCCTTCTACTTCTCATCTCTTTTCTTTAAACTCTTTGAGTTTATGGCATGTTTTGAAGTGGCGTTGATTTGTTTATCCAACGAGAACGAGGACGCCATCTCGAAGACTTAGTCCTTAATACCGGTTGCTTTTTGGGCCTTGTTTATCATGTAATCCCCACCAAAAATTGACCATGCCATGATTTTCCCTAAATTTCACATTTTGAGGGGATCGAGTCGAGCTCATGACTCGGTAATAAAAAACGAGTTGCCTCGTGGGGGAGATCCCATGCTTATCTTTTATGCTTTCTAATAAATAATGAGAGGGGGTTTGTACCCTTCCAACTCGTTGTCTCGTGGTTGTTTGTAAATGTGTTATCTAGATCATCATCATCACAACGATTGAAGACTCTCGTTTGCTTGAAGAAGTTTTTCACGAATCCATGACATATCCTTTATTGTTCTAACAATTATCTTTTAGCATAATTAATAAACGGCTTTAGATATATTGTTGATCACCCTTTCCATGCTAGATCCTAAGCATTCGACTCTTCGTCTCTAGTATGGGGTGCTCCAACTTTAGACTCGAAACATTGAGGACAATGTTTAATTTTAGTATGGGGGGTGAATAGATACTTGCTTTGCTACACCCTCACGTTTTTCAAATTTCAACGTTTTGTTTTGTTTTGTTGATAATAAGGCTAAAAATGGCCCAATTTTAAAAAATTTCTTAGTTTTTCATAAGTGTTTTTAAGACACGAATGTATATTTTCCGATGGGTAGAATAAGAGCTAATTTTTTACTTGATGGGCATTTGGAGCCCTTTACATTCCTTAACCCGCTCAAATCAAGTTTTGCTAGACTTTTATATAGGGAACTTTAAAACGCGAAAGTCTTAGCTCATTCGGGTTAAGAACAAGAACTTTTCGCAAGTTCCTATAATTGATCCAAGAAAGTCACTTATCAAGGGAACTATAAAATGCATTCTCTAAACTTGAAAAAGTCCAAGAAAGTGCAAGATCCTATAGGTGGCTTGAAAACCCAAAACTTCGATTTGATATAGTCTTAATGAAAGCTAATCCAAATTTGGCTTAATTTTGACTTGCATGGCTAAGTATTCACGAGTCTCTTTAATTGGAGGTCTTTAAATAGTGAAGAACGAGAGATGATAGAGTTAGACAAGTGATCATGTTAAACGTAGAACATGAAAATGTTCTTTCAAAAACTCATATGTTTTTAATTGTGGCTTTTTCTCCCATAAGATCAATGCATTAGGAATAAAAATAATTGCAATAAGTAAGGTCGTACGATTTGAAAGGTTAGTTAGCTTCTAGCACAAGATCGTTTAAAAGTTGCTCGGGGTTGAATAGAGTTCATTGCCAAGGCATAACTTATTGAAGCGGGATGCAAAGATTGGTGAAGATCCAAAAAGGCCCTAACAAGGCATGGGGAGATCTATTTTGTTGCTAAAGATCCAAGATGATGTGAAGTATCATTATTACTAAATCAATAAGAAGGATCAAGACACACGACGAAAAGCAATTACTCCCCTAAAGATCATGGATAAAGTCTATCCAAAAATACCCTTACAAGCTATGAGGATAAATATATCCAATTCCTAAAAGGAGGCGGATCGTTGTATATCAAAGTCCAAAATAAAGATTGAAGAAAAATGATGAAGTCGTGGTCCAAGTATGAAGAATCTCTCAAAAACGTCAAATGAAGAAATTCCAAAATATGAAGAGAAGAACATAATTTCAAGAACGTCTTCCCAAGATTTGAAGTATGAAGTACATGCCAAATATCGGTCCGAGAAAGGTCTCAAATCGTGAAACGAGTTATGTCAAGGTATGAACTTAAGGAGATACTCGAGAAGTCGTTTTAAAAGATTTTGTCCTTTGGCTAACTATCGATTAAATTGTGCTACTTTACTTTCGGACTAATAAGTACCCATATAAGTCAATATGAATCACTTGTGATCCATGACAAATAGTTAAAAAAATTCTAGAAAACCATTTCCTTTCATAATAACTAGGATTACGGGGAGAAAAAGTATTACACAATTTGAACGTATGAGTAGTGTTAGCATTGTGACTTGTACCAACAATGATCTCGTTTTTGCACTTAGCATGGAATGTATGACAATCAAGGATGACGAAATTTACTCTATGGTACATTCAGTTGTTTCTATTCATTGACCCTAAACGTCACACACGTGATGAAAATCATACATTATGTCTTTACACATCTCCGTAGTATTGTTGCAAGTCTTTTACTTTTCAATAAAGGGTAATAAAATTGAATTTTGATGATGCTTAGATACTTTATTCTAGCATTGCGTGAGGGCACGGCAATGGCTTAGTATGGGGAGTGATGAGATGGCATTTATACATGATCTCATCGCTCTTTTCGGGCTTTAAATGCATAAAATGTCATGAAAATACCATATATATGCTTGTGTTTGTTTACTTGTGTATTTTAGGTATGGATATCATGAAAAAGACAAAAGATCACAAGAAACAAGTAAAAACGGACACGAGAAACAAAGCCGTACAAAGAACCGGACCCTAGTTATGGATTGTTCAAAGAAAAACCCTTGAAGATTTGAAGATGTACAAGATTGATCCCTCATTTATGAATAAATGACACTTAATACCCTTGTATATTCATAATTACAAGTTTGGTCCCTTAAGTTCGTCAAAATTACAAAAAGTTCCTTCAACTTTGAAGATTTGGCAAGTTTAGTCCCTCAACAATTCTAAATTGTCAATAATGGTCCCTCATGAAGTCAAAGATACATTGAAGACCTTCAAAGATGAGAAATGTCCAAGATCAGTACTCAAACTATGCAAACATGGCAAAAACAACCCTTGAAACCCTTGTTGAAAAGTTTTGTGGCCAAAGTAGGAATTTGGAAACTTAAATAACAAAGGAAAACCAAGTTTCAAGCTGAAAAACACGTTTTACATTCTTTCCTAAAACACTAGGACTCATATTGTCATTACTGAAAGTTTAAATCAAATAAACACGCGCCAAACAAGTTACTACCCTCTTTTTCGGATCAAACTTACCACTGTTTACCCACATGAACCCAGAATTACCTCTACTTAAAACAAAGGGTTAATTTCAATTACCCAGTCCCATGTTTGATTCACATGCTTAAAAACCCATCCCACACCAAAAACACTCAATCCCACTCACCAGTGCCCCCCACCATTCAACCCGTTAACCAATCATGTGACACCCTCCTCTCCAAGTAAAGCCACATGGCCAAATCAACAGCTAATACTCATTGCTTGGCCCTAAAGCTAAAATGAACGTCTCTGATTCATTTGGATAGCTCAACAACAAAATGCGTCTAGAAGATTTCAAGGGCATCTTAGGGATTTCATAGCCTAGGGTTTTGCTTATTTATGCCTTGTATTCGTCTATATAAAGACTCCTCAACATGTAAGAGAGCTTCTGTTCTAGATTTTAGCTATCTCCTTTGTAATCCCTTTTTATGAAATAAAATTTGAATTTCTGAATATCTTTAATTTGCTTGTGTTATTTATAAAAGTTTGGTATCTGAATAGCTAAGATCTGAGTTCCAATTTATCATTTGTTGGTTTTTTGAGGAAAGGTTTTAAGGATTAAAACTCTTGTTTTCAAAAAAACAGATTTCATAGTTATTTGTTCATCCTTGCTGTTTGTTGTTCTTAGCAGGTACAAGGAAGTTGGTGCTTGTTTTGCTAGCACCTCAGCTCAAACAATCCAAGGTGTGGATGTACATCTTGGAGGTTTGCATCTCTAACCTTTTTCATTTTTCTGATTTTGTATGATTTTTGGTGATATTTGCATTTTTTTTTGTGGATCTATGTATTTGTGGTGGATCTGTGTTTCTGAGGGTTGGAATATTGTTGATAGGTTGTTTTGATCTTGGATTCAAGGTTAAATAACAACAATCCTTTGGAAAATTGAGAGATCAGATTCCAAAGGGGTGTTTGGGTTAGCTGATTTTCCAAGGTTCAAGGCAAGCCTTGTGGTTGTTTTTTGTTCTTTTGGGTTGTTATCTGTTTACCTGGTATAAAGGGTTGGTTATCTGCAAGTTTTGTGAGTTTGAACACCTAAATCAATCAAGGGGTCATAAAATTAGTTTTACTTGGTAATATTGGCTAAAATTTTGGGGACACCTAGATCTAAGGGTAGACTAGGGTTAACAAGAGTTAAATTTAAGTTAATACAACCAGGGAAAGGGATTTGAGGGCTTGAATTGGATTGGTGGTCAAATAGATCAGCAAAAGGATTTTGAATAATCACCTTTCCTAATCAGTAACTTTTGGTGCTTGAATATGCTTATTTACTTTGATCCAGTGCTTGAAACAAGTTTATTTGTGCTTATTGGACTTTATTATAGCTTGTGTGTGCATTTGGTTCAATTTGGTTGGCTTATTCATGCTCAATCTGCTTATTTGCTCATAACGGCTTATTTTCAAAGTCTGTGGCATATCTGTGAACTGTTTGCTTATTCTGTGCTTATTGAGTGAACCAAATCGTGATTTCTTTGTTGATATTGACTCCTTGTGGTCCACTGATTACAAGGGTGCCCTTGTTTCCATTTGAATCCAACTAGATCTCTCTAAAAAAGCAAGTCAAATAGTCAAAGCAGTGGGAACTCCTTTCCCCTGCTGCTAGCCACTACTAGTGGTATTTCAACTGGTGCTTATCAATAAGCTATTCTAGCTTATTTTAACCTGCAAAAACTTTGAATTTTTAATAGGTGTCACTTATTTGACCCATTTGTTCATTCTGGAGCATTTGAGGGGTTGACTTTGAGGTTTGACTAGAAAACCAAGAACTTTGACTTTTAAATAAGTGCTTATTAGCTTATTCTGCTTATCTGGCTTGGCTTATTGAACTTTTCTTTGTTGATTTGTCTTAATTAAGTCATTTAGAGTCTTTTGCAACTTATTAGAAGGTCTGAGGTGGTTTAGAACTCTAAGTCGACTTTGTCTTTTAGTGAAATTCTACTTTGCTTATTTCTGGCTTATTGGGTTTGCTTTTTCAAAATTTCTTTTCACAGATCTCTTAGGCATCTCAAAAGAAGGTTTTGTGTCTAATCTGAGCTTATGGCATTGGCTTATTGCTTAATGGGCTTATTGGCCCATTAAGAATAAGTTGTTGACCTTTTAAGCTGTGATAAGCACATTTTCAGCTTTTGGGCCTTTCGACTTTTGTGCTTAAAATCAAATTTTGAGTCAGACTGGTGATTTTCAGCCAATTTTGTTAAGTTTGAACTTTTTCGGCCCATTAAACCCATTTAGGTAGTCTGTTTTGGTTTTTAGCCCATTAGGGGTATTTTGGTAATTTTACTTTCATTTTATGATTATTTAGGTTAAAATAAACTAGTTTGCAGGTTTTTTGAATTTTTTATAATTTTTGGATTTTTAATATTATTTTAATATTATTTTATTATTAAATTTCAAATTTCACATTCTTACACTTTTTATATTTTTCTTAGGTTTAATACATTAAAATAGGATTTTTGCAACTCTTAGATTAATTTTATCTTCATTTTTCTAATTTCTAGAATTATTTTAAGTTTTTAATAGATTTTAATCATTTTAAATAGTTTTAATTAGTTTAAAAATTCATTAAAATATTTTTTATTCTTATTTAGTCATTTTTGAGGTTTACAAACTGAAAAAATTTTATTTGGGCTTTTTAATAATTATTTTGATTTTTAGGGATTTAATTAGCATTTAAAAATTAATATTTAATTAATTAAAATGTTTGAAAAAGTTTTGATCATTTGTAAACTCTTAGTTTAATTAATTTGATTTTTGGTAATTTTTGGGAATTTTTAGAATTTATTTTTATTTTAGCTCTTTTTACGGTTTTAATTTTAGTCGTCGTAGTAATAATTTTCACGTCTTCGTCGTTCTATTTCCTCATCCCCTTCTTTCAAATATTAATCTCAAATCAATTACGAATTACTCACACACATATACCTCCTTGGGAAACGAACTTAATTGGGTCATTAACACTTGAGTTTTCTAAATCATTTGTTTAATACTTTCCACTCATTTACGCTCTTTTGTTTTCCTAAACAAGAGGTGTAATTTTCCTACAATAAACATATATCTATAATACAATACAAAACAAATAATCTTACCGGATCTTTGCGGAGAAGTTGCGTGCTTTTGTAAAATATTTTCGACACCAAAGTTATAGTTTAGGACATTTTTCAAAAATCGACCTAATTCGCTATAACTAAAAGCTCTGATTACCAATCTTTAACACCCCCAAATTACATTGCGCAACGGAAATACACAGTTGGGTGCTAAACTCAAACGTCATTACACAAGACACTTTGAACAATCTCAAAATGATACATTTGAAATAAAAAGGATATAATTTAACCATTGTCTAAAACCTTCGATCCCAAGTGAAACAATTTTGAAATATCATAGTAACATTTAGTTCCCCCAAAGATATCGACCAATCAACAACCATTTATAACCAAAAATACATGACCATACATTATAAATTTTATGACAAAAGGGAAAGAAATTAGCTTTAGACTCAATCACCACAAAAGCAACCCGCAATCCTTCTCCAGCAAGCTCCGCTAGCAATCAACTTCAATCACCTGAAATGCATGCTTAAAATCATCAACACAACTGTTGAGCGAGTCTATAGGTTTATCAAATGACCATTTGAACACAAGAGAAAAATCAATCAAGATCATTTAATAGAATTGTTGATCATACAATCTATTATTCAGGCATTCTGGCTTATAGCAATAGCTATAGAATTGTATTAAGCTCATGACACTGACCCATTAACTTAGTCACCCACGCCTAAAGCCGGCATGACTATATGAGTTCCATTGCCTCTACTAGGGTATCAGTTGCAAGTATACCACATTCTCATTCTCGTAAATTATCCTTCCCAGAGGTTACTCAGCGTAAAGCCCTGGTCTCAGATAGGATCGTCAGCCCAATAGTACTATTATTTGAATAAGCGGCTATTCCCAACTCATAACATCAAGTCAGAACATAGTTAACATCCCATGAATTTAGGGACTTTTTCAGCTTAGGTACTTATACAATTCAAGACAACAACAGGCAACATTCGGGTCCAAACAATCAATCATGACTTGTGTTCATTTTATTTTCAAATAGCATGTATCCCCCCTCGCGGGTTTTAAAATCATTCAAAACAAGTACAAAGCGAGGCTATAGACTCACCTTGAGTAATAGCAGTAGCAAGACGACCTTCGACGATAGTTGATGCCCGATAAACACAAAAACCGCAACCTATCAATTAAGGCTCGTTCATTAATAATAGACTCGAATATAACCCATACATAATAACATCAAACTCAAAATCATAATATTACGACAAACCCGAAAGAAAATAATACAAGTGATACTATTACTTCCTTCTATATGTTTGCTCTATTAGTCCATACACTCGATAAAAATCTGCCAGTACATACCAAATGTACGAGCTCATTTACCCCACTTAAACACGTCAAATATTTATGATATTAATCAGAGATCTCACTTACTATCTATAGAAAGTCCTCTTAAAAGCCCATCAAAAGATTTTACTTTTAAAGTTTCCTGCCCGACACATCTTTGAACTACAAAAACCGGACAGTTTTACGTCACCGACTCATACAACCATTTTGACCATTCTAAACAATCCCGTTTACAAAACCGACACTTGAGTTTGAAAATAGACTCACAACCCTAGGTTTAGAAGCTAACATCAGACCTTGACCATTTTTACAACTCATTCTATAGTCCCCGAGATTCGATCCAAATATCGACAACAACTTCGGATTGTGTCGATACTCGTCTCCCGGTACACGAATAATCAAATCATCATAACTTCTCGCTCGTTTGGAGCTAGAAGCTCTACTTTATATCAAATCGAAGCTAACAAAATTCTCTACAACCTTATGCTATTAGTTTACCCATTTTCGAAGAGTAAGATATCCAAAAATAGCATTTTTCCCACTGATCTAAAACACCTCTTTAAAAATCATACTAGATCAATTTTTTAAACCGATTTTACTCAATCTCCTATGCCTAATATCACCCTAATATCATCACAAACAACTTACCTATCCTCTAACACCTTTGAATAATCATCCAAAAATTGTCCACTAATAACTAGATTTTTGCCAAGTGTAAAGAGTTATCGTCCGATCTTCTCGAATTGATTATTGGTTAACAGTGCGACTCAGTCGTTCTTGGTGGAAAAATAAAAAGGTTTGATTATCTAATCTTAAACTAAAAGTAAATATGAAAATATCGTTGAGTAAAATAAAAGCTTTAAAAATTAAACCAAAAATTACTAGAAAAACACTTGGTAAAAACAGAGATTTCGGGAAGCGTGCAATTTTTGGAAATTAAAACGTGATGAATTTAAAACTTGAAAACTTTGTAAAAACAAGCAATTAAACCCGTCGGAATAATCCTAATCGGAATATGAACGGAATGTGCATAAAAGAAAGCTGTCGGAATGTAGTAAACTAAGTCCTATCGGAATATGTCAAAAGTGATCCTATCGGAATGTGGTAAAAAGCGAGTGATCGGAATAATGAAAAACAAGTCCAATCGGAATCCAAATGAAAACCTACCGTCGGAATGTATGGTAACAAGCCCAATCGGAATCACAAAACCCTACTGGTCGGAATGTTAGAAACCCTTTTCCGATCCAGTGATCGGAATATAAGGGGCCTAATCGGAATAAAAGACCCTAATCGGAATGTAAGGTCGGAATAGGGAAACCCTTTTCCGACAAGAAGAAATTCGTAATAAGCAATTAAATAAGCTACTATTCAATAAGCTAAAACCTAAACTTTACCAAACTATAAGATTAAACGAACTAGATAGAACAAATAAAACTTACAAAACTCTAAATAAGTAACTTTATTAAATCAAAATTTAAAAAGACAAAACTTTTAAGAAAACTTTAAAACAAATAAGCTAAATACAAAATAAGCCAATAAGCATGTCAAGCTCAAAGCTTAATCCGTATTAAAGCCTAGAGATGAATAAAAAGATAAACTTCTTAATCACATGAACACTAAGATGAAATAAAATCAAAGATTAACATGAATCGAAGATAAACAAAATAAGAAAGGTATAGAAAGATGATTAAAAACTTGAATCTAAAAAGATTAAAGATCAAAGATTTAACAAAAGATTAAAGAGAAAGCTTGAAGAACATTAAGAAAAACTAGAGAGAGAAAGTATATTAATCTACTCCTACTTACCTTACAATAATAAAACTAATTTCTACTACTAGCTAACCACCCTCCTAATGACACATTAGGAGGGTATTTATAGGAGGAGTACATGTGATGATGCTTTCTTCTTTCTTTCTTTGTGTTTCTCAACGTCGTCTCGGGATTTGTCGATATAAATTGAACTTGTCTTATAATTTCTTCAATAATTAGACTTGAGTTCTTCGACTTCATTAAACTTCCGTCTTTAGACCTTTTCTTCGATAAATCTTCAGAATAGGCCTTGTACTTCCGTTCTTTTTGCACTCTTGATCTTTTGACTTCGTCTTTTCTCGTTTTCATCGATAAAAGCCCGTGAAAGCCCGTGTATTCTTCCTTTTTCATCTTTTGGTCCTAAAACACAATAAAAACACAAACCACGCATAATTCCGACATTAACAACATAAAATATATGTTTTGGCTTGGTTATTATTATAGTTAAGCGGTAAAAGGATGGGTGTTTCCACACCTATCATCCACTCAAAAATTCAAACATGCAATACTTAAAATCTATATATAACAACACTAGAAACATATATTTAACAACAAAATAAATCAAACCACCTTGGATCATATCATAATTTCAAAAGTTGTTGCATGTGAATAAAAATTACACCAAAATGATCCTTGTTAAATTTGCAACATGGGATATTAACTAGTTTCTTTTGATTCCAAGAAAATTTTGAAAATCAAATGTGTTTTGGTTAGGGGAGGGTGGCGGCAAGAACTAGAGAGAAGAAGAGAGATGGAGATTTTTATTTACTATGTGTTTTTGAGTGGAAGGTGTTAGGTGGAAGGGTTTATATATGGTGGGTGGAGGGACTTGTTTTGCTAATTTGTGATAGTTTTGGTCCAAAATGCAATTAAATAGTTTAAAAGGTAGAAAATGTAAATTGTCAATGTTGAAAATATTTACGAGGCTCGGGTTTCGTAAAAATACTTTTCAAAAGTTAAAACGCACTTAAAATATGATAATAATATGATCTCGGTATGACTTAATACGCAATTAAAATAAAAACGTCGAAAAAATATAAACATCGAAACGACAAAGAATAAAACATGAAATCTCAGGAATCCGTCGATATCGTGATCACTAATAATCCTCGCTATTAGTTAAAAGGTAAAAATAAGAATTCCAACGTCGGTTTCAAATCAAACCAACAACCGTCATATCATTCAAACTCATCAAAAATTTCAAAATTATTCGTAAAATAATATTAAATAATGACCGCGAGTTCGGGTTATCACACATTTGATCCATGAAAGGAATAGGAAAACGATCCTTACGAGTGGCATCATTGAGTTTACGATAGTCGATGCAAACTCGCCAACCCGTTACAAGTCGAATAGGAATTAGCTCGTTGTTTTCATTGGGAACAACGGTTATTCCGCCTTTCTTAGGCACACAATGGACGGGACTAACCCACGGCGAATCCGAAATAGGGTAAATCGTGTCGGCATCTAGAAGTTTGATAACTTCTTTCTTAATGACTTCATGAATTTTAGGGTTTAACCTTCTTTGACTTTGGATTGCGGGTTTAAAGTCATCTTCCATGAGAATTTTATGAGTGCAAAAGTTAGGATCAATTCCGCGGATGTCAGAGATTTTCCAAGCATTTTCTTTCTTATGATTCTTAAGCACTTCGATAAGTCGAGATTTTTCATCCTCTTTTAAGTCCTTAGCAATTATGACGGGTAACTTGTCACCGTCTTCTAAGAAAACGTATTCTAAATAAGACGGTAAATCCTTAAGCTCTAAATCCGGTGGATTGTCGGTGGAAGGCTTAGTCAAATTTGGATCATCGTTTGTAACTTCCTTAGGAGTAGGTGGAGAAATATGGTCCTCTTTGAGAAGTCTCTCAATGGTACGAATGTCTTCTTCCCAATCGGTGGGAGAATCGTCATATTTTAAGTCCACGTCCCCTAAACTTGCTTCGAATTCTTGTAAAAGAAAGTCACTTTCTCCAAATGGAGTCAATGAAGGAGCAATAGAAGCTACGGTCTCAACATGAGGTGAATGAGAAGTCCCGCTCTTACAAGCCTCGTGAAAATTTTCTTCACATGCTTCGTCAAGCACATCGATGTAATTCACGGATACGGACTAATCGGGAAGTTTGGAAAGTTTACCCATGTTAAAAACGTTCTTGTCATCCCCTACCCTCATAATAAGTTCACCCGCGGATACATCAATCAATGTACGCCCGGTCCTCAAGAAGGGTCGTCCCACAATTAATGGAACACAGAGATCCATCTCATAGTCGACTACAATGAAATCGGCGGGGAAAGTAAATTTGTCGACTCCAACGAAAACATCCTCGGCTATCCCCATCGGATAAGCAACCGAACGGTTAGCTAATTCCAAAGTCATACGAGTGGGGACTAGCTCGGGTAGAGATAATTTCTTCCATACGGACAATGGCATAAGATCGATACTCGCGCCGAGATCCGCCAAATCCATACAATTCTCTACACCCAAGAATTTGCAAGGAATAAGGAATCAACTGGGGTCACTGAGCTTAACCGGTAATTTACTTAAGAGAATCGCGGAGCAATTCTCATTAAGTTGGGTTTGAGTTATGTCCAGAAGTTTTTCCTTATCACTTAGAATATCCTTAAAAATCTTAGCATACTTAAGCATGTGAGCTAGAGCCTCGGTAAAGGTGATATTAAAATTCAATTGTTTGAATATTTTTAGGAAGTTCGAAACTTGAATATCATCCTTATTCTTCAATTTCTCTTTCCTCGACCTTGATGGATGAGGTATATTGGGTTGAGATGAAGGCTTTGGGATGGATTGCTCACTCACATCCTTGGGTGAAGGAGGGGTAAAAGTGGAAGGTGAAGGAATTGGTTTGGGAACCGAAGGTATGGTATAAGATTGAGGGGAAGGGTGAACATATGGTGTAGACGAAGTCTTTAAGGGAGGTATCTCACAAATAGAATGTGAAGGACGGTGGGTAGAAGTAGAAGGAATCTCGGGTCCTTGGTTAGCAATGGTAGATGGGGAAAACGAAGGTTCTTCGGTGGTCTTACCGCTCCTAGTAGTGATGGCATTCACGTTAGCCCTGTGATTGGTCTCGGTGTTAGAAGGGAGGGCACCTTGGGGTCGAAGGGTGTGCAACATTTGCATAAATTTGCTATCCGTGGACTCTTGCTTTTCCTTAAGCTTACGGTCTTTCTCACTTAGTTTTTGTATAACCAAGTCCATTTGGGGATTAGGCATATTGTACCCTTGATTGTTAAATCCTTGATTAGGAAAACCTTGGTTTTGATATTGATTATAATTTTGAAAACCTTGATTAAAACCTTGGTTATTAAAGCCTTGATTATTATTGTTAAACCCTTGGTTTTGCCCTTGAAAATTCCCTTGATTTTGGTTAAACCCCTTGAATTTGAATTCCCTTGAAAATTACCCCTTTAAGGACCTTGGTTCCTATTTTGGTATTGGGAATTTTAGGCGGGTGGGGGTGGTCTTTGTGGAGCTACAAAACCCCAGGGGAGACAAATAGTTATTAGACTTATAAGATAAATGGTTAACATCAACATTCGGTTTGAAATGAACCCACTCATTTTCATTAGAATTGTAAGCATAAACTTCTTGTTGTTGATTGTAAACCTTGTCATAATTATAGTACGAATGTGGTCCACCACAAGTCTCACACGTTTCACAAGTCTCATTTAAAGCATGTACATGTGTAGTGGGAGGGTTATCTCTTAAAACAAGTTTTGTCACAACTGAAGTAAGCGCCTTAATTTGATTATTCACCTCATTATCACTAGCACTAGCCATTGCAGCCCTTACACTCTTGGTTTGAACTTTTGCCTTGTTTTCAATTATTGCCCAAGCCTCGTTCATGGATTTCACAAGAATATTACCCCCCCCCCCCCCCCCCCCCCCCCCCCGCGGCACTATTGAGTGAGTCTTGGTAAGTAAGAGTTAAACCATTGTAAAACATGTTAATTTGATGTACTTTTATAAAACCATGTTGTGGACATTTTCTTAAAAGCTCTTTAAAACGGTCACAAGACTCACTAAACGTTTCCCCATATTTTTGTTCAAACGTAATGATGTCATTCCTTAAAGCGGTGGTCTGTGATGGTGGAAAAAATTAGCTAATAAACTTGGTCTCTAAATCCACCCATGTGGTGATACTTTGGGGTGGTTCTTTATCAAGCCAAATATGGGATTGTCCCTCGAGGGAAAAAGGAAAGAGTAACAAATGAACTACCTCTTGTGGCACCCCATTGTATTTAACGGTGTTTTCCAATTATATGAAACGTTTTATATGAGCGTGTGGGTCATCATGAGTACGGCCTAAAATTGGTGTAGCGGAAATCATTTGAATAAAACCCATTTTTTGTTCAAAATTATTCGCTCCAATATCCGGGACCACAATCGCGTCATCTTTTCCCCCAACGTGAGATTGCAAGATCTCAATCATTGGTCAATTATCCGTTGCCATCGTATTGTTCAAAGCTCGATTCCCGGGATCGGCTTGATTGACGGTCTTTTTGTTGTTCTTCTTCTTTTTCAAAGAATTAGAAGTATTTGGTACACCACTCGGTATGTGTGTACACGCGCAAGTGCGCATACAACTAAACACGAGGAATGAGGCACGAGACCTCGGTCGACTTTGAGGGGAAAGGGATTATCCATCTAGAGGTTCAAAATTAAAAAGCTACAAGAAAATATATATGTAATACTACTTGGGTGGCAAAACCCTCGATGAGCCTTCCTTCTCAAAATACTCACAAGTGAACGAGGGGAATGAGGTGGCGTGAAGCACTTAAGTACCTAGCTTCCCTTAGATGGCCTTTTATAACACGCCGCCTATCTATTCACCTTAAAGTTCGTATTTTTTCGAATTATTGCTTAACGAAAGTATTTATCTATTTTTTGCCATTATTTTTGTTTGACTGATACACGTATAAGGAACCGAAACGCCTCCAAATACGGGGTATTTAAAGAAATACTTATGGAAATATTGTATATTTGGGTTCTTATACGTAATATCTATAGTAAAGAAATTATTTTTTTGTATTTTTATTTTTTAAAATAAAATATATTCACAATAAAAACAAGAGAAAACGAAATAAGAAAAATAAAAATAGTACTTAATTCTTTTGGTGTAATACTTTACGAAAAGTATTACTTTTGGATTTTTTTAATTTTTATTGGTGCAAATCTGTTGTCCATTATAATATGATGATTAATCAAGAAAGAAAGGTAGAAGATAGATGAATTTTAGAGAGAGAAAGTAGAGAGAGAAAAGAGAGAGAAGTGTGTGAAACTTAGTGAATATTAGATTAGAGAGAGTGAAGAATGAACCAACCAACATCTCCTTACATGCAAGGAGAGGTATTTATAGCCTTGCCAACATGTGGCATAATGGGCTATATTATAATGGGTCGGACTTTCCTTTTGGGCTTTAGTTACTTTTGAATGAACCTTAGCTTAAAGTTAAGCCCGTAAAACACGACTAACCTACTACCTATTACAACGTTCTTAAATACGATACATAATAAACATATGACCGAACATTCTTGTTTGACTCAATATTTTGAGGCTAACAATCTCCCCCAATGAGAGGTCATTACCCTTTATGAGAGGTCCTTACCCTTTATCATTTGGAGATTTGTAGAGATTACTAATCTCGCCATAAATGAGTCTTGAACGTGTAATAGTAGTCTTTTTTCTTCATGTTGTGATCTTTGAGCCTTTGTTGTTGTCTTTCGACTTTGTCTTTAATCTTGAGATCTTCAAATCATCCTAAACTTGTCTTTGCCATCTTGGGATCTTGTGTCTTCATCCACATGCTCACACTGTTAATTGTTGAATATGTCTTTAGGCATGAGTATGTGGTTTTGAATCTTTGACTTTGCTGAGTACATCGTGACGCCACCTTCTCGAGACAAAACATAGACACGGACTGAATGGCTTTGACATTCGTCCTAAATCGGTAGCGTTTTACCTCCGGTCGGTGAAGACCGTTATACGATATTGAATACCGTACCTGTGATAGGTAGATTCATCTAAGAATCTCTTTGACAGGGTTTCGCGGCTGTACTAGCCGTTCTCTTTACCCGACCGTCTCAAAGCAAGACTGCGAACATAGAGAGTGAATCAATTGGCTAAATATCCGCTTGATTAAAGTCGTCAATTCAAATTCATGGAACAAGTGTTATTCATAAAGAATCTTACCATTGTTGCTTTCTAGTTGACACAAGCTTGATTCATAAGAATCTCACAAGTCACCTACCGTAGCGCTGTTTGAGCTTGACGCTAGAAGGATTTCCATTCATCACAGTGAATATTAATGAATATCACTCTGAATGTTCTGGCAAGACCATAAAGATATTGCGTAGAAACCTAAAATGAGTTTGAATCAATTCAGAATCAAACCACTGTTGCTTTTCAGTTTTACACATGTTTAATTCATAAAGAATCTTACATATGACCTACCGCAGTGCTGTTTGATGTTAACACTGGAAGGATTTCCACTCATCATTGTGAATACTAAGTAGTATCACTCTGAGTGTTCTAGCAATATCGCAAGGATATAGCGTAGGACTCTCTTGTTCGTCATCCGTGTGTCCTAACGAGATTTGATTGATCTCTTGGCTTTAGACTCGATTTGTGCACTTTTAGTGGTCGCAGGCTAGAGTAGATGCCACCTATTCAATATCAACTATCTCGGAGTGAGAAAGTCAATAGAAGTTATGTTGTTCTCCGTGAAAATGAAACAAACTTCTTTTGAGAGAAGCCTGGGTAGCTAGAAAAGGGTTGTGCTTTACATCACTGGGTCCATGATGAGTTTTCTTCATGATGTGTTGACCCGATTTCGGCCTAAGTTGTATGGAGGTCTTCTTTCTTTATACCCTTTATCCTTACATTTCTTTTTCATTCTTCAAGCCCTTCAATGCTTACCAAGACATCATTACTGGCACCTTGTTGTGATTGTTCCAGTGCTAGCATCGGTACTTAGTCGGCATTCTGCTACGTTCACATTCTACTCCATCTTTCCTAAGGACTTCTAATAATCTATTGGATTGTCCCTGGGAAGATCCCTCCGGTTCTGGTTGGATCATAGGACTTAAACCTAACCACCCTTTTGACACCAATAACGTCGTGGATTAAAGATGTTGTGGGTATGAGATCTTAACCATAAAACCACTTTAAAAAGTCTAACAAAGTGTTTGAAAAACATTTAACACCTTGATAGTTTTGTCATTTGAGAAATGCTCCCCCTTCACATGTGTATCGATAATCAAAAGTGTTTTGCACATGTAGATAAGAGTTCAAGTGCTTGAGTTTTTTAGATCACATTTTAATCATATTTTCTCCCCCTATCTCTAATATATAAAATCTTTGGATATTAGATATACCAAATTTGATTAAAATATATTTTGAAAAATAGTCTTGAAAGTTTCCCAGAGAAAGATGTGTCAATCTTTGCATGAAGTTGAAATGCTCCCGCTCAAAAATTGATCCAATTGAATTGTCATTGTGAGGATGTGATCCGCATTTCACTTTTTGAGGATAGGAGTTGTTGAACACACAATTTTTGAAAGATTTTGAATAATCATTGAAAAATTCTTGAAAAAATTGTGTTCAACGCTTTTTGAAAAATCCTATTTCTTTTTGGCGAAGAGGTTTTTCTAAAGCATAAACTTGAGTTCATAGACTTTGAATGTCTTGACGAATCCACTCAAGTGTAAGAAGATTTCTCTTCTTTTGCTGAGGGTAAGAGCACGAAAACGTACACTCCCCCGTGAATGTAGATTCAGGTTGCAATCTGAAAGTGATTACAAGCCATAGTGTTGAGCTCAAAACGTTGAATGTTTTGTGACAAGCTCAACCCGTGATAGATTGCTCTACCCGTTTGTTAGGATAAGTTATCTTTAAAGATGCACTTTCCTTTATTTGAGGTCCGAGTTACAGTCTGAATGTTTTTAATGAAATCTCATGACCGAGAAGATTTATTTTCCCGTTGTTAAGGATAAGTTATCATGCATGATCTACTTTTCTTTCCTTGAGGTACGAGTCACAATCTGAAGTAATTGTAAGTCATTGAAATGACATGTTTTGAAAAATATTTACAACTTTCATTCGAGCTTTATGTACACACCTGTGTCGTTATTGAGCGACATTTCTAGGCACGTCCATATTATCGATACTGAAAGACATGTCGAGAAGAATATTTTTGGTATTTTGAAAGTTTTTCCATTTTTTTCTATGGATATTAACGTTTTATTATATTTTTTGTGTTTTATCAAGTTTTTCGAAAATAATCCAAAATAGACTTTTGTACAGCAGAAGAAGGTGATATCGAATGTACAGAATTGGAACCCTTGGAGGAAGAAGTGAGTTCGGAATCCGTTGTGGTACCTGCAATCAATGAAGAAGAGTTCGTACAAATACTAGTGTTAAGAGTAACAAATTCCTTGTCTACGTTCAAAACATTCGCATTCGTGCTAGCGCAGGTTTCATCACTCTTCTCTGTTGGAATCCACTTAAAACCAACTTCCGTGAAGATCCGACCCATTGGTTTCCACTAAAGACTAGATTTAGGAATAGTTTTCTCTTGCATAACGGAAGACTTCTTTGGAGAGAAACTATGTCCTTTTTGAATCCACGTTTCCGATTTGTTATTGTTTTTCTTTGCGACGGGTTTGTATCTCCTTGTTGTCTTATGGGATTCTATATTCGATCTCCGTTCAAAGGAAAGAGATTTGACCTCATAGAGGTATTGCAAAATGCAATGGTCATGATTTCCATTGTGAATGCCCTTTTTGCAAGTGGGACATACAGGGAATTTGGGATTCATGAAAGTACTTGTATCCCTTGGTTTTATAAATCGTTTAGGCGTAGTGTTCAAAACACGACTATTCATGGATGGTTTCCAATTCCTAGATTGCTGGTGAGGGATCCTAGGTTTTAGTTGTCTACCATTAGGAGTGTGTTGAACTCTAACGGGAGTTGGTGAACTAGGTTTCGAATACACGAGTTTGTCTTTCTGAATCTTCCCTTTTTGTTTAGCATCCTCAAGGTTGTTGGTATGAATGAAGTCATTTGAACCTACAAATTCCTTTGTGGACGCGAATGTCACACGTTTTGGAGGAGTCCTAGAAGTGCTAGGTGCATTCACGTGGTTGGGTTTAGCAACAGTGTGCTTTCTAAATGGAGGAACATAGGGTGATATGGATGGTTTTGGAACACTTGTTTGCACATCAGTCTTAGCGGGTAACCTATATTTTACATGAGAAGAATTGGAGAAAGGAGTCGGTTTTCTTAAGATAGATGGATTTGGATCCTTGTAGGCATTGGGTTGTCGAACAACAGGTTTCATAACTTTAGGTTCCATAGTTTTCCCACCCATTTTGGCAACGAGTTTCTTCAACTCTTCTATCGATATGTCCTTTTCTTGCAACTGAGCTTTCAAGTGTGTAATTTCCATACTCTTTTCGTTCATTTCTCGACACAATGCGGAAAGTCTTACTTGCAAGTTATTATCATTTGGACCTTTTCCAATGTCTTTTTGCAAAGCAAGTTCAAGAGAATGACAATGTTTTGGAAGGAAATCAGTTTTGTGTTGTAGTAACTCAAAAGCCTTTTTATCAACATTTTCTTTACGTTTTGAAAGCTCAGTTTCAAGACGCTCACACTCTTTGATCTTATCAAGATAGTTGCATGCAACATCAAAATATTCATCGATATCAGCACTAGATTGAAGAGTAACACACAAAATATATTTGGAGAGACATTCTTCTAAGAGTAGATCATATTCGTTTGAAAAATCAGATTTGTCATTTTGAAGTTCATCAATTTCTTCTTCAAGGACTCAACATATTTCAAATCATCAAACATTTCAGACCGAATCAAGTTTTTCAAACTCAAGAACATGTTCTTTTATTATCTTCGTATTTGGTATTAAAAGTTCTTTCACAAGCACAGTTATGTCATGAGAAATCTCTATTTTCCACTTATCATTTTCATGTTTTTCCCAATCGCTTTCAACAACTGATTGAACATTATCAATGTCGTGTTTAAGAAAACCAAGTGTTTTTCTACTTTTGATTTTAGAAGCATCAAGAGGCAAATAGTTAATATATTTAAACACATTTGATTTCTTAGTGGCAAAAGCTTTCTTCCATTGAATTCTTCTTTTTTTGTATTCTAAAAACAATTCCTCACGAGACTTCTGTTTTTGTGTAGTGAAAAGACCATATAGACTATTCTCATAAGCATAATTGTATGGTGTCACAAAATCTTTATTGACCGGTGATCTACTCTCCTCATCCCAAAGGGACGTCTCTTCACTATCGAGGCTAACTACTGTGCAATCATGATCGGTCCATTCGGACTCATCCATATAAAGGCGGGGGTTCGCAGCTTGAGATTGGGAAAGGTAATCAGGACTTGCAAAGCTAGCTTGACCCTTAAACATCGACGGAGGTGCTATCATTCTTATGGTTTGAATAGAGTCATGCGTTTTATAAATAATTTTCTTCAAAAATTCGACTTGCTTTTCTAGTTCCGTTACTTTTTCAGTATCTTTTTCATGTCGACTTTTGAAATCTTGTTTTACCGTTTCAACCTCTTGTTTCTTAACATCAAGAATTTTAGCAGTCTCGGTGTTATCCATCGAAAGTCGTTGTTCATGTTCGTTAACTTTGGTGGTAGCAAGGTATGTTTTTTGACGTTGATCCATTAATAAAACATTAAATTGACGTTTCTCTTTGGTTAATAACTCAAGAGTTTCGTTGTATTTCTTTTCAAGATCGTCCTTTTGAATTTTTAACGCACTACCCTTGTATCCCGCAAGCTCTTTGGTCTTTTGAAGAAGCTCAGCTCTATAACTATCAAGGGTCTCATTAGATTTAGTTAGAGCAGTTTTGCATTCTTCAAAATTTTGAGTGAGCGTAGCGTTTGCCTTCTTTAATTTCTTTTGACTCCTTTTAGTTTCATTGAAATCTTTTTTGTAAACTAGCAATTAAATTAGCAAGCGCGACACGCTCCTCATCATCATACCCATTTGCATGCTGATCATCGTCAGACTCATTATTGCACGTATCTGAGGGATCAGGTATGGTATTGTTATCAACCTTTTCCGTTATATATGTTTCAATAAGGGTTTGAGTTTGATCACAATGCTCATGTGTATTCGCATTGGAAAACACGTTATATTCATCATTGTGTACCTCTTCTAATGGCTCAGAATCGTAAACAGGACCATGATCATAGGAAGGTGTACTTCTAATGACAGTCTCAGAATTGATGCCTTGTGTGTCAGTGCTGCTGCTTTCTTTCCCATGTATGTTATGATCATTCTGCGCACCATGCGTTGTGTTCCCTGATCTGCAGCTGTCAGTTGCATTACTCGATACTGTCCCGTTACTTACAATTGAAACTGGACTCGTATCGACTACATGAATCTTTGCAATCGTGCACTCTTGGGTTTTCAGCCTTTTGTCATTCATCTTATTGATCATGTATTTTTCATGAAGTAAGCGTTCATCCATAAGCCTCTCAATTGATTCCATGTTTTGATGTATCAAGTCTTTGAAAGATTTTGCGTCCATTTTACTGTAGGCTTTAAAGTGCTCTTGTGCATCTCGAACTTCTGAATCAAAATTGGGATTCTTGAATAGCTTTGAAGCAAAGAATGGTTGAAACGGTGTTCTGAGTGTTTTGAGGGCTTTCTTGGAATTTGTCTCATGAAGGTTTTTGTTGAGTAATTCATTCTCAAGATTTTTCAAGTGGTCTCTTAACTCATAAGTGAACCTGCGATGGTCATTTCCGAAGAAGCAATGAAAAGCATGCATATACAAAGGATCGTACGAGAAGGTCTCTCTTTCAAGACATTTTAGATTCGTTTTAAGATCACTAAAAGCTTGCATACAATGTTGTTTAAGGACTTGTTCTTGTAGTTGCATCTCTCGTTCTTCTCTTTCTGAACACGCATTGCTCTTTTTCATGATGATGGTGTCTTAGTTGATGAAGTGACTTCGAATCTTAAGTAGATATGGTGTGACTGGGTTGTGGTTGAAATTTCAAAAATTGCGATTTTTCTCAGTCTGACAATAAATTCCTCAGTCCGACAAAACGGTAAACCGAAAAATTTTGAATTACCAAATTGTGAATTCAAGTTAGAAATAGCCAATAACTAGTAGGGAAAAATTTTGAAAAAGGAAAAATTTTGACAATTATAAAACCTAAAAATGGCCTAAAAATTTGAATTTTGGTCAGAAAATTTGATTTTTTGGTCGAAACATTTTTCGCATCGCCAAAATTTGAAATCAAAGCTTAAATGACCTAAAATGGACTAGGAAAAAAATAAATTTTACTTGGGTTTTCCCGCCAAAAACTCTCTTTTTTAAATCTTTGTGTAAACTATGTTCCTGGACTAGTCTAGATAGTGGCTAAGTCTGAAAAGTACTCTGATAGGTGTGAAAACACCCATCCTTTTACCACTTATTTCTTGCTAAACCGAGACCAAAACGCGTATTTAATATCATTTGTTTGGAATTATGCGTGGTTTGTTGTGTTTTCAGAGCCAACCGGATAAATATTGAAGAAAACATGGGATTGCACGGGTTTCATCGAAGAAAAAGACGAAAAGACGAAGTCTATAGTCCAAGAGATGCAAAAGATTTGAAGTCAATGGGACTATTTGAAGAATTATCGAAGAAAAGGAACAAAGATGGAAGATTTACATATGTCAAAGAACTCAAGTCTATTAAACGAAGAAATCAAAAGACGAGTTGAATTTATTCATCGACAAATCCCGAATCAGAATCGAAAACGTTAACTTTACTGAAAAGACGAGAAGACAAAAAGAGAGGAAGAAAGCCCACTCACCAACCAAAGACAAGGCCTATAAATAGGACCTTCCTTCACACACTACAACTAGCTTTTATTTTTTCAGTTTCTTTCTTTTTCATTCGTAGGAACCAACACCCTTAAGGTGTTTGGTGATTTTCATTTTTCAATTCAAGATCTTGTAAGCTTAAATCTTCCCTTTTATTTGTTTAACATTAATCATTCAATACCATCGTTCATTTAATCTTGTTCATCTTTTTCTTATTGATTCAAAGTTATAAAGTTTTATTTTGTTGAGTTTGATCTTCAAAAGTATGTGGGTTTTGTGTTTTTATTGTTTTGGTTTGATGTTTATGATTAGTAGATGATTCGTGGTTACTTTGGTTTAATCTTTTGGTAAAAACTTGGTGGATTTTGGTTAAATTCGTTCTTGTTCTTGTTTCCCTGTTCTTCGCACTACTTCAACAGCCCAGATTCCGAATGAAACAAAATGTTCCGAATGAAGGCTTTTGATTAGTTATTCCGGATAAAGTTTTTTATTCCGAACGAAGCTTTTACATTATTTTATTCCGAGTCAGCAAGTTATTTCGAGTGAAGCTTTTTGTTGTGAGTATTCCGAATCAGAGTGTTCATCCGAAATAATCAATATTCCGGATGAGTAGCTAAATTCCGAATCAAAGTTTTGTCAAAAATATTCCGAGTCAGTTTTTTTTAAATGTTCCGAATGAAGCTTTTTGTTTAAATTATTCCGAATCATCAAATTTCATTCAGTTATTCGGAATCAGTGTCTTTATCCGGAATAATCAATATTCCGGATGAAGGGATATTCCGAATAAGCATTTTTGTCATAATTATTCCGAGTCAATTTTTTATTCCGAGTGAGCAAGTGTTCCGAATCACCAAATATTCCGGATGAGCCAAAATGTTCCGAATCAAAGTTTTGTCAGATTATTCCGGATGAGCAAGCAATATTCCGAATGAAGTGTTTTTGTTAATTATTCCGCATGAACGACTTGTTCCGAATCAAGCTTTTTGTTCCTGATTATTCCGCATGAAGGTGTTGTTCCGAATCAAGCTTTTATCTTAAATATTCCGGATCAAGCACTATATTCTGAATCAAGCATTTTTCAGTAAGGGGTATTTTACTGTTTATGTTTTATTGTTTAATTATTTAATTTTAATTCAAGCTTTATTTTATTAACTGTTTTGGTTTAAATTTTTATCACTTTACGCATTTAATCCTTTTTAGTAGATTAGAAAACCAATCCCTTTTTTTAGTTACCAAGAACAACTATTCCACTTTGTGCCGTGATCAATTCGAGAAGATACCGAGAACTTAATTGAACCTTAGCAAAATCTTAGTATCAAATGGCGCCGTTGCCGGCTCTTCTCTTAGAGATTAACAGTTTTTTGTGAGAAATTGGATTTTGGGATCCGTTCGTCGTGAACGTTACTTTTTCATAAAAAATTTCAAAGAACCAAAAAAAAAAATATAAAATTTTCAAAAATACAAAAAAAAAATTAAAAAAAATTAAAAAAAAACCAAAAATATTTCTTTCTTTGTTAGTTCTTTTGCAGGTGCATGCGTACACGATCAACGTCTTATCAAGAGCCCGAGACTCTCGAAGATTTAGACATGGCCGGTGTACACAACAGCAACAATAATAATCCACCTCAAAACAACATGAATAATAACAACAATGAACCTCTACCGGACAATCGTCCTATGATCGAACTTTTGCAAGCACACGTAGAGGGCAACAACGATCCTATTGTCATACCCGTGATTGCAGCCAACAACTTTGAGCTCAAATCCGGCTTCATTCAAATGGTCTATGCTCAACCATTCTTGGGGCGCACCATTGATGATCCTCATGACCACATCAAAAGGTTCCTTCAACTCACGAATACGGTCAAATTCAATGGGGTTCCACAAGAGGTAATCCGTTTACAACTTTTTCCTTTCTCCTTAGAGGGACAAGCCCGGCATTGGCTTGCAAAGGAACCGCCACAAAGTATTCTTACGTGGACGGACTTAGAGACCAAATTCATAAACTACTTTTTCCCACCCTCTCGTACTACCGCTTTGCGGAATGAAATTATTAATTTTGAACAAAAGTACGATGAGTCTTTTAGTGAATCTTGGGATCGTTTTAAAGACCTTTTAAGAAAGTGCCCACAACATGGTTTTACCAAAGTGCACCAAATTAATACTTTTTACAATGGTTTAAGCATGAATGACCAAGATTCTCTAAATAGTGCCTCGGGGGGTAATATTTTGGTTAAGAGTTCTAATGCCGCTTGGGATATTATTGAGAATAAGTCTAGAGTGCAAACCAAGAGTGTTCGGACCAATGCCGCTAGTGCTAGCACTAGTGACAACGACAAGAGACTTGACAAAATTACTTCGCTTCTTGAATCCCTTGCTGTCCACACCGCTACCAAAAGCATCAACGCTCAAAACGCTCAGGTCAATGCTGTAAGCCAACCATGTGAAATATGCGGGGGTCCTAACTCTTACACTACTTGTACCTCCAACCAAGACTATCCTTGTGAGAATGTTAACGCAGCATACGGTAATTACTCCACGGGAGGCTATCAATCACGTCCTCAAGGTGACCGTAACTTTCTCAGCTATCGCTCAAACAACTTTCTTTCCCCGCCCGGTTTTCCTCCAACCAATCAAAACCAACAACAAAACCTTAACCGAACCAATCAAAACCAACCTCAAGCACCATACCAACCATCTCAAAGACAACCATATCCACCTCAAAATCCTACTCAAGTTTACCAACCCGCTCCTTACCAGCCACCTGCTTATCAAGCACCTCCTCCTACTCAACCCACCGTTTTCAACCACGAGGTCAAAACGTACATGCAGACGAATAATGTGTTGGTAAAGAATCTGCAGACCCAGATTATTAATTTGAAGGGCGATATGGTGAAACAATGGAATGATCTTAGAGCCGATATGCGAAACTCTTTGAGTAGTCAAACGAATGAGCTAAGGGACATGATGGCTGGTTTCTTCCAAGGTAATCAACCCTCTTCTTCGGGTACTCTTCCGAGTAACACCGTTGCTAATCCAAGAGGGGAGATGAAAGCAATCACCACTCGCAGTGGAAAAGGTACCAAGGAACCCGAGCTTCCTACACCTACACCGGTGATTGTGACAAAGGATACCGAGTCCACTATTCCTATTCCTCCGCCTCTTACTTCTACCCCTCCACCACCCAAGGATGTGAGTGATCCTACTATTCCAAAGCCTTCCCCTTCTTCCGATATACCTTATCCCTCAAGGTTGAGGAAAGAGAAGCTCAAAAGCAAGGACGATATTCAAGTTTCAAACTTTCTCAAAATGTTTAAACAATTGAATTTCGACATCTCCTTCGCTGAGGCTCTCGCTCACATGCCTAAATATGCGAAGATGTTTAAAGATCTTCTTAGTGACAAGGAAAAGCTTCTTGACATTGCTAATACCCAACTTAATGAGAATTGCTCCGCGGTTCTCTTAAGGAAATTGCCAACCAAACTTGGTGATCCGGGTCGCTTCTTAATCCCTTGCAACTTCCCGGGAGTAGAGAATTGCATGGCCCTAGCCGATCTAGGTGCTAGTATCAACTTAATGCCTCTAAGCGTTTGGAAGCAATTATCTCTCCCTGAGCTAGTCCCCACCAAAATGACTTTGGAATTAGCTAACCATACGGTTGCTTATCTAGTGGGGATAACCGAAGACGTTTTCGTTGGCGTCGACAAATTCACCTTCCCGGCGGATTTTGTTGTCGTTGACTACGAGATGGATCCTCGTGTTCCATTAATCGTTGGACGTCCATTCTTGAGGACCGGTCGTACTCTCATCGATGTAGAAGCGGGTAAGCTTATCATGAGAGTTGGAGACGATCAAATTGTCTTCAACATGGGTAAGATTCTTAAATAGCCTTATTCATACGAGAGTGTTAATTGTATCGACGTTCTTGATGAGGCTTGTGAAGAACACTTTAAAGATGCTTGTAAAAGTATTCGTACCTGTCTTCCCAATGTTGAGACCGTTTCCTCCGTTTCTCCATCACTAACTCCATTTGGAGAAAGTGATTTCCTTCTGACTGAATTTGAAGCAACTTTGGGAGATTTGAACTTACAATATGACGATTCTCCCACCGATTGGGATGAAGACATTCGTACCATTGAGAAACTTCTCAATGAGGACCATATTTCTCCACCATCTCCCAAGGATATTGCTATCGATGAACCGAATTTTACTACGCCTTCCATCGAAAATCCTCCGGATTTAGAGCTTAAGGAGTTACCATCTCATCTCGAGTACGTGTTCCTTGAAGACAAGAAGAAGTCACCCATCATCATCGCTAAGGACTTGAAAGAAGAAGAAAAATCTCGCCTTATCGTCGTGCTTAAAGATCATAAGAAGGCAATTGCTTGGAAAATTTCTGATATCCGCGGAATTAATCCAAACTTTTGTACTCACAAAATTCTCATGGAAGATGACTTTAAACCCGCAATCCAAAGCCAAAGAAGGGTTAATCCTCGAATTTATGATGTCATCAAACAAGAGGTTATCAAACTTCTAGATGTCGGCATGATTTACCCTATTTCGGATTCGCCATGGGTAAGTCTCGTCCATTGTGTGCCAAAGAAAGGCGGAATCACCGTTGTTCCCAATGAACACAACGAGTTGATTCCTACTCGTCTCTTTACTGGGTGGAGAGTTTGTATCGACTATCGCAAACTCAATGATGCCACGAGAAAAGATCATTTCCCTCTTCCTTTCATGGATCAAATGCTCGAGCGTCTAGCGGGTAATGATTACTATGGCTTCTTAGACGGTTTCTCCGGGTATTTTCAAATTCCCATCGATCCCAAAGACCAAGAGAAAACCACATTCACTTTTCCCTACGGAACATTTGCTTACAAACGAATGCCTTTCGGTTTATGCAATGCTCCTGGGACGTTTCAAAGGTGTATGATGGCTATCTTCCATGACATGGTTGAAGAAACTATGGAAGTCTTCATGGATGATTTCTCGGTTTATGGCGATTCTTTCTCTGCTTGCCTTGCCAATTTAGAACGTATGCTTAAGCGGTGTGAAGACACTCGCCTTGTTCTAAATTGGGAAAAATGTCATTTCATGGTAAAAGAGGGCATCGTGCTAGGACACAAAATCTCCAAAGCCGGTCTTGAAGTGGACCGTGCTAAAGCCAATGTTATTGCTAAATTGCCTCCACCTTCAACCGTGAAGGGTGTGAGAAGTTTCCTCGATCATGCGGGCTTCTACCATCGATTTATAAAAGACTTTTCTAAAATCGCTCGCCCAATGACCCACCTCTTGGAAAAAGATACTCCTTTTCTCTTTTCCAAAGAGTGTATTGAAGCCTTCAACCTTCTTAAGGATAAGCTAACTAAGGGACCGGTCTTGGTTACCCCTAATTGGGAGCTACCTTTTGAGTTGATGTGCGATGCTAGCGACTTTGCTATTGGAGCGGTTTTGGGCCAAAGAGTGAACAAACACTTCCAACCGATCCATTACGCTAGCAAGACAATAACAGGAGCTCAATTGCATTACACGACAACCGAAAAAGAGCTTTTAGCTGTTGTCTATGCTTTTGAAAAATTTCGCCCCTATCTTGTCCTTTCCACTACCATCGTGTACACGGACCATTCTGCATTGAAGTACTTGTTAACTAAACAAGATTCTAAACCAAGACTTCTTCGCTGGGTTTTGCTACTTCAAGAATTTAAAATCGAAATTCGTGATAAGAAGGGAGCTGAAAACCTAGCCGCGGATCATCTCAGTAGACTTGAGGATCCTTATCAAGGGGATCATCCGAACAAAGAGATCAATGACTCTTTTCCCCTGGAGACCTTAATGTGTATCAACTCGAATTATGATGAGACCCCGTGGTTTGTGGACATTGCAAACTACTTGGCGGGTGGAATTCTCATTGACTGGTTAACATCCCAACAAAAGAAAAAGTTCTTTAAAGACATTAAGACTTACTTTTGGGATGACCCGTATCTCTTCAAACAATGCGCTGATTTGATTATTCGCTGATGTGTTGATGGACCGTCAGCTTTAGAAATTCTCGAAGCTTGCCACAAAGGACCCACCGGTGGTCACTTTGGTCCCAACTTCACCGCTAAGAAAGTGTTTGACTCAGGATTTTATTGGCCCTCCATTTATCGTGACGCTCACGAAATGGTGAAAAATTATGATGCTTGCCAACGACAAGGCAAGATCACACATAAAGATGAGATGCCTCAAAATTTCATACAATAATGTGAAATCTTTGATGTATGGGGTATCGACTTTATGGGGCCATTCCCTTCATCTAAAGGAAACAAATACATCCTTGTAGCCGTTGACTACGTTTCTAAATGGGTTGAAGCCAAAGCTTTACCCACTAACGACGCAAGGGTGGTTTGTAACTTTTTGAAGTCGCTATTCGCTAGATTCGGTGTGCCTCGTGCCATTATTAGTGATCGCGGGACTCATTTTTGCAATGATCAATTCGCAAGAGTCATAGCTAAGTATGGTGTCAATCATCGTCTTTCCACCGCATACCACCCACAAACTAATGGCCAGGCTGAGATCTCTAACCGAGGGTTAAAGCGAATTCTTGAACGAACCGTGGGAGAGCATCGTGCCTCATGGGCCGATAAATTTGATGATGCTTTGTGGGCTTTTCGTACCGCATACAAGACTCTGATTGGTTGTACACCATATCGTCTCGTGTACGGGAAAGCATGCCACCTCCCCATTGAGTTAGAGCACAAGGCTTACTGGGCCTTGAAGTGGGCTAACTTCGACATCAATAAAGCCGGTGACCTACGCAAAATCCAACTCAATGAGCTTAATGAACTCCAGAATGAAGCTTATGAAAAGTCCTTGATCTATAAGGAAAATACTAAGCTCATTCATGACTCCAAGATTAAAAACCGATATTTCCAAGTTGGAGACAAAGTTTTACTCTTCAACTCTCGGTTGAAAATCTTTTCGGGCAAGCTGAAATCTCGTTGTTCCGGCCCATTCACCATTGCCCAAATTTTTCGATATGGTACTCTCGAGCTCGCTCAACCTAATGGACCGAATTTTAAGGTGAATGGCCGACGAGTGAAGTTGTACTTTGGAGAGGACATCTCTCATGAGATGGTTCAATCCCTCTCCACCTTTCCTTTGAATTAGTTCGGGACAGAGTCAGGCTCGTGACTCGGTTAACAAAAACAAGCGCTCCTCGGGAGGCAGCCCGGGTATCTATCCTTTTCCGTTTTACCTCCTAAGTATAGGGGGACCTATATAGGTTGTTTGTGTTTGTGTAGTGATGTGATTACAGGAATGAATGCACTTTTGGAACCTTTGAAGAACCGTGCTCCCGTGTTATCCGCACTCCGGTTCTATCTCTCAACTATCGTGATTCAATTTTCATCATACTCACATTTGAAATTGATCACTTTAGTCGTCTCTTCCTTAGCTTGATTTAACAAACGTGCACAATGTCATAAGTGTAGGGGAGACTTTTCCCACATGCTTAAACATTGAGGACAATGTTTATATTAAGTGTAGGGGAGACTTTTATCGAAGTTTTAAGTGGACTTTTCCATTAAAATGCCTCCATTTAACCAGAAAATCATATTTTTCATCATTTTTCAAATTTTTAATTAACTTTGGCCATATAGTCGTAATTTTTAAATTTTTATCATTGCTTTCATATGTATATATCCCACAATAAAGTCAAAAATAATAATAAAGTGGTGTAGCTAGTTGAGAAGTCTTTGACATATTAGGCCCGTTGCGATTATTTTGACTCAACCCGAATAGACTTATCCAAGTTTATTCTAGCAAGTATCCATAACTATATAGACCTTAATTGGTTTATTAGGCTAAGCATCCACGATTCTCATTACTTGAGATTTTAAATTGTGGAGAACGAGAAATGATAGAGTCAATTATAAGTCGGTATTCTTGCAAGCACACTTGGTGTGATTATAAGCCTATTCTCCCATCGCTTGCTAATAATTTATCTGCAATAAGTAAGGTCGTACGATTTTATTGAATAACTTAGCTTCTAGCCCAAGATCGTTTAAAAGTTGCTCGGTAATGATAAGAGTTCATAGCCAAGGCATAACTAATGAAGCGGGGCGCAAAGATTGGTGAGTCCGAAAAGGCCCTAACAAGGCATGAGGATTCCATTTTATTGCTAAAGATCCAAGGTGATGTGAAAAGCATTATTCCTAAAATCAATATGAAGGATCAAGACTCACGACGAAAAGCAATCAACTCCCATAAAGATCATGGAGAAGTCTATCCGAAAAGACCCTAACAAGGTATGAGGATAAATAGATCCAAGTCCGAAAAGGAGGCGGATCGTTGTATCTCAAAATCCCAATTAACGATTGAAGAAATAATGATGAAGTCGTGGTCAACAAGGTTGGAGTATCCCTCAAAAGTCTCCAAGTGAAGAAACTCTATTAACGAAGAGAAGACCATTATCTCAAGAACGTCTCTCAAGATATGAAGTATGAAGTACATGCCAAATATCAGCCCGAGAAAGGTCTCAAATCGTGAAGCGAGTTATGCCAAGATATGAACTTTTTGATATCCCGAAAAGTAGTTTTAAGAGATTTTGTCCTTTAGCTAACTATTAATCAAATCGTCCTACTTTGCTTTCAGCCTAAATAAACTATCACAATAAGTCCAAAAATGCATCTTCATGATCATTCTAAGACAAAAATAAAATATAAGAGATACACCTAGGAATAAGGGAGTTTAAGCATATAATTAAGCCATGTGTGTAAGTGTTTGATTTTCTAACTTATAATAACAATGATCTCGTTTTTAAGCTTGGTTTGGGGAACGTGAAACTTGAGGGTGATAAATCTTCGCAGCAACCGAAGCCCTAATGTAAGTCTTAGATCTCTTTGCGAGTTATTTTTATATAGCTATTTTTAAGTGAAAATGGTTTTCTATCCCTTTTGTTTCATTCAAGTTTTTATATATCTCTTTAGTAGTAGTGGTTATTGTTAATAAGGCCAAGGTTGATTGATTATGAGAAAAGTGTAAATTTGCTTTATCACTAAGCATTGCATGAGGGCATGGCAATGGTTAAGTGTAGGGGATTTGATAGGTGTGAAAACACCCATCCTTTTACCACTTATTTCTTGCTAAAACGAGACCAAAACGCGTATTTAATATCATTTGTTTGGAATTATGCGTGGTTTGTGTGTTTGTTGTTTTCATAGCCAACCGGATAAATATTGTAGAAAACATGGGATTGCACGGGTTTCATCAAAGAAAAAGACGAAAAGACGAAGTCTATAGTCCAAGAGATGCAAAAGATTTGAAGTCAATGGGCCTATTTGAAGAATTATCGAAGAAAAGGACCAAAGATGGAAGATTTACATATGTCGAAGAACTCAAGTCTATTAAACGAAGAAATCAAAAGACGAGTTGAATTTAGTCATCGACAAATCCCGAATCATAATCGAAAACGTCAACTTTACTGAAAAGACGAGAAGACAAAAAGAAAAGAAGAAAGCCCACTCACCAACCAAAGACAAGGCCTATAAATAGGACCTTCCTTCACACATTACAACTAGCTTTTATTTTTTCCAGTTTCTTTCTTTTTCATTCATAGGAACCAACACCCTTAAGGTGTTTGGTGATTTTCATTTTTCAATCCAAGATCTTGTAAGCTTAAATCTTCCCTTTTATTTGTTTAACATTAATCATTCAATACCATCGTTCATTTAATCTTGTTCATCTTTTTCTTATTGATTCAAAGTTTTAAAGTTTTATTTTGTTGAGTTTGATCTTCAAAAGTATGTGGGTTTTGTGTTTTTATTGTTTTGGTTTGATGTTTATGATTAGTAGATGATTCGTGGTTACTTTGGTTTAATCTTTTGGTAAAAACTTGGTGGATTTTGGTTAAATTCGTTCTTGTTCTTGTTTCCCTGTTCTTCGCACTACTTCAACAGCCCAGATTCTGAATGAAACAAAATGTTCCGAATAAAGGTTTTTGATTAGTTATTTCGGATAAAGTTTTTTATTCCAAACGAAGCTTTTACATTATTTTATTCCGAGTCAGCAAGTTATTTCGAGTGAAGCTTTTTGTTGTGAGTATTCCGAATCAGAGTGTTCATCCGGAATAATCAATATTCCGGATGAGTAGCTAAATTCCGAATCAAAGTTTTGTCAAAAATATTCCGAGTCAGTTTTTTCTTAAATGTTCCGAATGAAGCTTTTTGTTTAAATTATTCCAAATCAGCAAATTTCATTCAGTTATTTCGAATCAGTGTCTTTATCCGGAATAATCAATATTCCGGATGAAGGGATATTCCGAATAAGCATTTTGCTCATAATTATTCCGTGTCAGTTTTTTATTCCGAGTGAGCAAGTGTTCCGAATCACCAAATATTCCAGATGAGCCAAAATGTTCCGAATCAAAGTTTTGTCAGATTATTCCGGATGAGCAAGCAATATTCTGAATGAAGTGTTTATGCTAATTATTCGGCATGAACGACTTGTTCTGAATCAAGCTATTTGTTCCTGATTATTCCGCATGAAGGTGTTGTTCCGAATCAAGCTTTTATCTTAAATATTCCGGATCAAGCAGTATATTCTGAATCAAGCATTTTTCAGTAAGGGGTATTTTACTGTTTATGTTTTATTGTTTAATTATTTAATTTTAATTCAAGCTTTATTTTATTAACTGTTTTGGTTTAAATTTTTATCACTTTACGCATTTAATCCTTTTTAGTAGATTAGAAAACCAATCCCTTTTTTTAGTTACCAAGAACAACTATTCCACTTTGAGCCGTGATTAATTCGAGAAGATACCGAGAACTTAATTGAACCTTAACAAAATATTAGTATCATACTCGAACAAAATATCCATCAGAATAGTCATCGAAATGTTCTTATCGGAATGTCATCGGAATAACATATAGCAATGAGGGATCTCAATGAGTTATCGCAATAAGTGATCGCAATGAGTGATTGGAATATGAGTGATCGCAATATGAGTGATCGCAATATGAGTGATCGCAATATTAGTGATCGCAATATTAGTGATCACAATACTAGTGATCGCAATCCGTGATCACATTGTAGAAACCCTAAGGCTTTTGTGATCGGAATACTGAAGCCCTTATCGCAATATGTGAACACTTTCGAGATTTAAGGTAAAAACTTGAGATTTTACAAGAAATCCGTGATAATAAGCAAACCACAACAACCAAAAGCTTACCACACGTATGAAAGATTTAGAGATATATAGCAATATTTAGAGCACAGAAAGCACAATAAAAACTTGAATCCGAGATGATTTTATGTGTAAATCATACGAACTAAGTAGAATCTCAACAACGAATCACAAAACTACCCCATGACGATTGATACCAATTGTTGTCCCTTATAATATGATGATTAAACAAGAAAGAAAGGTAGAAGATAGATGAATTCTAGAGATAGAAAGTAGAGAGAGAAAAGAGAGAGAAGTGTGTGAAACTTAGTTAATATTAGATTAGAGAGAGTGAAAAATGAACCAACCAACCTCTCCTTACATGCAAGGAGAGGTATTTATAGCCTTGCCTACATATGGCATAATGGGCTATATTATAATGGGTTGGGCTTTCCTTTTGGGCTTTAGTTACTTATGAATGAACATTAGCTTAAAGTTAAGGCCGTAAAACACGACTAACCTACTACCTATTACAACGTTCTTAAATACGATACATAATAAACATATGACCGAACATTCTTGTTTGACTCAATATTTTGAGGCTAACAAAATCTTAGGAAATAATTTGCTGTTGATGATTTTTTATTTTTTTGTATGTTTATCTTTTTTATTTTTTTATGTTTTTGATTTTTAACAAGAAAAATAACGTTCAAAAGTGAACGGATCCCAAAATCCAAAGTTTCTCACTAAAGTCGTCAATCGTAACGAGATCGATGCGGCAGCGGCGCCAATTTAATAACCATTTTTTAGTATATCATTTTTCCTCGAATTGATTTTCAACTTTAACAATGAGATTTGTCTTTTTTGGTTAATAATACTTGCTTGGTATCTATTGTCTAATTAAACTAAAAAGGGGGAAATTATTTAGGCTAAGGAATATATAAAAATAAAAGCGCAAATAATTCACATAAAATTACTATAAAATGCAAAATAATTAAACTACAATTTAAAATCTAGATGCAACAAAAATAAATTATAATTAAAAATACTAATAAATCTAAATGCAAAATTAATCTAAATACAAGCACGTAATAACAAGTAAAAGTTTTTAACCTTTTTAGCTTATTAATCTCTTAGATGATAAAGCTAGAAGCTTTATATACTAATAAGCTTATTAATCACAAAAAGGTGTAAACTTTATACTAATAATAAGCTTATCTAAATGAAAACTAATTTTTAAACCTTTAAATCTATTTTTTAAACAATAATAAAAATTAAAACTAATTAAATCGATTTTTATGAAAAATATATTAATTTAACTAAAACGATTAAGCTATATTAATCTAATTAATTAAACTAAAATGATTAAGCTAGAAATTTAAAAAGGAGAGAACTTTGGTACCCGTAGTCCGAAGATAACGCTCTAAACAAAATCAATCATAAGCAACAACATATGGCCTGTAAAGTACACGGCCTCCCAAAAGCAACAAAATACGACCCGTAAAGTACACGGCCAACCAAATCAAACTTAAGTTTAGTGTATCCCAGCCCGTAAAGTACACGGGCAACCAAATCAAGCTCGAACCAGATCTAAACAAACCATAAGCTCTTTACCAAACTTGATGAATCGATTCACCAAGATCACAATAACACAAGAGGTTATAATAATAAGAAACTATTAATATTTAATAAAAAGATTCAAATAAAACTAATAGATCTAGAATATTTTTTTCAGTTTTATAAAAATATATTAATTTTTAAGCTTAAAACTTATAGATCTAAACTAATTTGTATAAAAAACTAATAGATCTAACTATTTTTTTTTTGGTTTTATGAAAGTATTTTAATTTTTAAAACTTAAAACTAATAGATCTAAGAAAAACTAATAGATATAAACTAAAAGCAATTAACTAAAAAGCTAGCTTATAAATAAGTTGTAAGCCTAAACTTAGAACTTATGAGATTTAAAAAGCTAAAAAGATAATTAAATAAATCCTCCAACAATAAGCTAGATCTACGAAAATAAGCCCACAATAAGCTTGAAATAAGATGACTTATTTCAAGCTTTAATATAAATCTAACTTATTTGGAAAAAGTTATATAAACCTATCCCAAATTATAAGATAGATTATAATTAAAAGTAAAAAGAAAGGAAGCATGAGAATTAAACTAAAGAGATTATTAAGCAGCTATAAGTGGGGGTAGAATAGTCTTTTCTTTCTATAATTTGCTTGGAGTCTACAGATATATGGGAGCCAGCTTTCTTGTTTTCATCGTCAGTGGATTAGCTGGCTATTCTTGGGATCGCGTGCCCATGATTGGCTAACACACGCTGCCACACGCCTACCACTCTGATCCTCGGACTGACACGCGCCAGAGTGCCACGTGTCAGCCTATGGTTGGTCAGCCGCCCTGACGTGTCAACCATTAATGCCACCTCGTACTGACGTGGCGGCGCCGCCGCCACGTGTTGAGCTCCCACTGGTCAGCCGCCGCCGCCACCTGCAATATTAAGGAAACGTCAGTGCCACGTGGCGAGCTGGCATTGGCCAGTCGTCGCCACGTTTTAGCTGACGGCAGCATGACATCAGCCGGTCTGAATTGGGTCTGGTCTGGTTAGGGTCGGTCGGGTCTGCCACGTGGACCACTCAGAGAGTGACACGTGGCATAGGCTTAATATACCCCAGCTTTTGCAAGCCCCAAGTTTCGAACCCTCACCATTTGTGCCAAAACTTAAGGACTGAGAGGTGACTAGCTGGGCTGGGCAGCCTCTCAGTTATATGTTGCAAAACGTTTTCCTTAACCCTTCATTATTTGGACCCCTGGCGATTATGAACCCCCCCTATATTATGAACTAGCTTAATAATAATAATAATAATAATAATAATAATAATAATAACTGTATCACCATCTCCTTCACAACAAACCGTATCATCTCCATCCCCTTCATCGATTTACAACAAACTGTATCATCTCCTTTCACCATCTCCTTTCACCATAACTGTATCACCATCTCCTTCACAACAAACTGTATCATCTCCATCCCCTTCATCGATTTACAACAAACCGTATCATCTCCATCCCCTTCACAACAAACCGTATTATCTCCATCGTATCACCATCTCCTTCACAACAAACCGTTGGTTACTGTAACCCATCGTATCACCATCCCCTTCATCTTCTTCAACTCTATCGGTTCACCCTGCATACATCTACATTTCAAGATTCAAGATACAGGTGGTTGTTTTGTTGTTGTGTTTTCCAAACAGTTGGTTACTGTAACTTTTGTACAGGGTTCAGCTTTCGACTGTTGGCAGGAGTACTGCTGTGGGGGTTTGGTGGAAGGGATATCGCAGGAATATCACAGGAGTATTGCTGTGGGGTGGTGTTTGGTTTCGTAGGAGTTTGGCTGGAGGGGTAGTGGGGTTTTGGTGGTGGGTTCAGGGGTGTCGCAGGTGTTTTGCTGTGGGGGTAGGGTTTCGTACGTTTTGTTGGATTGTTGGTGTTTGGGGGTTTTCGCAGCTTGTTTTCGTAGCTTCTTTTGCTGTGAGTGTTTGGTTGCGTTTGGTTTGTGTTATTAGGAGGAGTTTGGTGGAGCTTCTTATTGCAGGTGGTTGTCGGGCTGGTGCGTTTGGCGTTGTGGACTCTGGGTTTTGGTGTGGGTTCGTGTGGAGTTAGGTTCATTGTGGTTCGATATTGGTTCGTTGTGGGTTTCATATAGTACGTGGTTGTGGGTCGTTGGATTTGGTGTGAGTTGTGCTGGTTTGTGTTTGTGTTGGTGTTTGTGTTTGTGTTTGTGTTTGTGGATTTGGGGTTCGCTTGTGAGTGGTTTGTTGTATGGTTAGGTGGTGTTTCGGTAATTTGTCGGCAAGTGCTCTTTTGTTTGTGGTGGTATTGTTTTGTTTGCGGTAATTGGCTTGTTTGTTTTGGGCAGGTTGTTTGTGACGTCTGGTGGTGTTCGTTATTGATTAGGGTAGGGTGGTTGTTTTGTTCGCGGCTAGGAGTTGCTTGGTTGATTGGTGGTTGGCGTGTGGTAACTAGTTGTGTTCGTTTTAGATTTGGTTTGGTGGTGTCATGGCGGTTGTTCGGTTCCATTGCCTGTTTGTTGGTCTTAATGGGTGTCGAGATGGTAGTGGGAATGGGCTTACTAAGTCGTCTTTGATTATTCATCTTCGTGATAAACATTTTAGAGACGATGCGCTAGCTTGTACCAAACATTCCATTCTATCCGATTTGGTTTTTTATGAGAGGGCCGAGTTAACTTTTAAGAGCATGGGGATTTGGTTATGTGGTGGTTGTTTCATTACGCACACGTTTCGGTCTAAGTGTCAGCATGGTAAGGGTTCGGATTTCGTACCACCTCCTGATTGTGGTGATGGTATTGTTCACTTTGTTCTTTATGACCTCCCTAGGCCTCCCGTTCCATCATGTACTTTGCATCTCGTTAGTGGTGGTGATGAAGTTCATGACTCGCATTGTGGTTTTGATTTGGGGACTCTTGATAGCTTATTTTCAAAAGGGTTGCGTACTGTTAAATCTATCCCTCCAAAGTGTCGTTTGGTTGTTTCTCGCGCTTTGAAAGGGGCCATTGACAGGGTGGTTAACAAGCCTGATGACATATCTTCTTGGGTTCGTTTGCTTGTTTTGCCTCTTTGTCTGCTTAAAACCTTTCGTCCGAGAAGTAATCTGGAGTGCAGGTACGTTATCAAGAGACAAAAGCAAGAGGAGTCTATTATTAATGCTATTCGTTCTTGGGAGACGTTTGATGGTAGTTTACAGATTCTTAGAGAGTGTTTGGCTGTACCTTCCCCCGCTTTGTCTGATGTTCTTAGTGAGGATAGTGGGTTGGTTGAGCAGAAAATTAAGCAGTGTAGACGGAAGATTTCTGATGGATATTATTCTGCTGCTGTTAGAGTTCTTTCCTCATCTAGTGTGGCTCCTTATAATGATACTACTCTTGAAGACCTAAAAAATAAACATCCTTTTGTTCATGCTCCTTCTTTGCCAGATATTTCTCTTAACCATCATCTCCTGGTTTCTTCTCGATCTAGGGTTCTTAACATGATCAAGAGTTTTCCCCGAGGCACGTCTTGTGGGCGGGATGGGTTGCGGGCCCAACACCTTTTACATTGTTTGAGTGGTTCCGCGGTTGCTATTTCTAATGATTTAGTTTCTTCTATCACCCAAGTCGTGAACCTTTTTCTTGATGGGCGGTGTCCCAAGGTGTTGGGTGAGTTTATCGCCAGTGCTCCCCTCACTCCGTTGGTTAAGCCAGGTGGTGGAATTCGTCCCATTGTTGTTGGTACTATTTGGAGACGGCTTGTCTCCAAGGTTTGTGCTTATGAGTTTGGTCCTTCTTTGGATGGGTATTTTGGTGATTTGCAGTTTGGGGTGGTAGTATCGGGAGGGAGTGAGGCTATTCTTCATGCGGTGAATCGTTTTCTTGAGAGATATGGTGATGATGTCGGTTTGTCGATGTTACTTGTGGACTTTAAAAATGCCTTCAATTTGGTTGATCGAGAGGTTATGTTGCGAGAGGTTCGTCTTCGTTGTCCCTCTATCTCGTCTTGGGTGGAGTTTTGTTACTCTAGTCCGGCAAGGTTGTATTACGAGGAACATGTATTAAGGTCATGTCAGGGGGTACAACAGGGTGACCCTCTTGGTCCGTTACTTTTTTCTCTTGTACTTCAACCATTGATATGTAAGATTCGGGACTCCTTCTCTCTTTCTCTACAGGCCTGGTATTTGGATGATGGCACTATTATTGGGGATACTTTGGTTGTGGGGAAAGTTTTGGAGTGCATCATGGAGGAGGGTCCAGTGTATAGACTGCATCTGAATATTGATAAGACTGAAGTTTTTTGGCCGACCGAGGATCCTCGCAGCAAGTTTATTGGTGTGTTCCCAGATAATATTGCTCGACCTACGAGTGGTGTTAAGTTACTTGGGGGGCCTGCGAGTGTAGATCTTGATTTTTGTAATAATCTTGTGTTGAAACGTGCGGTTAAGACTATTGAGCTTATGGATGCTGTAGCCAAAATTAATGACCCCCAATGTGAGTTGCTGCTTCTTCGTTCATGTGCCGGTATTTCCAAGTTATATTTTGCTATGCGTACTTGTTCACCTTGTGCTTTCAAGTCTGCCCAAAGTTCTTTTGATTTGGCACTCCGTTCTTCTTTGGAGCGTATCGTTGTTGCTTCTGGACCGGGATTTGGTGATTGGCAGTGGAGACTTGCTACGTTGCCCTTTTCCTTTGGAGGGTTGGGTGTTTATTCTGCGGGTGACGTATTGCATTATGCTTTTCTTGCTTCTCGGTTACAGTCAGCTGATTTACAGTCTAAGTTACTTCAACACACTGATATTAGATCTTATGGACTCCAGTTTGATGATGCCTTACGTGTGTTTAACTCGGTTATGGAGATTGATTTTCTAAGTAATCCGAGTGAGGTCGCTGCCCCCAAACTCATGAAGAAAATGGCAGATATATATTTTGCTCGGGTTATTAAGAATGCTGAATCCACTTTCGCTTTATCTGCTCGTCAGTTGGCTTTATGGGCATCTCAGAGGGAGGATCATACGTCTGACTGGCTTAGGACGGTTCCTATCCCCGGATTAGGTCAGACTATGAATGGGAGGTCTTATCGATGTGTTTTGTGCTATCGCTTAGGTATTCCCTTGTTCTCTGTTTTGAAGCCCTGTTCAGCTTGTTCTAGGGTTTTTGATGGGGATATATTTGGGGATCATGTCGTATCGTGTGCTGGCATCGTTGGGATTAAGCATCGTCACAATTTGGTTCGTGATACTCTTGCTGACATATGTTACCGTTCAGGGATATCTGTCGGAAAGGAAGTTAATATTGGATTAGATGGTGGACCTGATAATGTCCTACGTCCGGCAGATATTTTGTTTTATTCCTGGGATGGAGGTAAAGATGTGTGTGTTGATATGACTAGTTCTTCTCCTTTGACTCGTACGGGGATGAATGACTTTGTACCTGGCCGAGCTGTGATTGATGCTGCACAACGTAAACGATGCAAGTATTTGGGTAAGTGTGCAGCTCTCGGATATGGGTTTCTTCCTTTCTCCTTTTCTTCTTTAGGGGAGTTACAGGAAGATGCAGTTGCGTTGCTGAAGCGGATTCAGAGATTTTCAAAGGCTCAATACACTGGAGCGCGCGATGCTGTACATATTTTTCATAGAATAGGTTTTACCATTGCTAAAGGGGTGGGAGCGCAGACAGTATCTCGACTCCCATCCAATTTGTTGTAAATCCCTTTTTGTTTCTAATAAAAGTGATGGTTTATAATTAAAAAAATAAAAATAAAATAAAAATAATAATAATAATAATAATAATAATAATATACAAAAATTATTTATTTTTTATAAAAAACTTTATTTTATTTTTATTACTATATATTTTCGAAAATATATATTTTTATTTATATTATTTATTTTTTAAAAAAACTATTTATTTAATTTAAAACTAATTAAACTTAAAAAATTCATAGGAAACAAACCGTGAAGAGTTATGTAAAATTCATGATTTTACCATGATAAAATGTAATAAAGTTTTACCCAATGATACTAGAACATTCTCTCATGTGTTATAATCCTATAAGACATGTGAACATGTTCATTGTGTACTTATACTTTTACATTTCATTTTTGTTGTAAATGGTTACATAACTTAAACCTTGTATTTAAATATAGAAGAACAAGTAATAAAATGCATAACCTTCATATGTGTACATAACACTAAACAAAAATTGAAAACAATGTTACACTATATATGTAGTAGCCGTATATGTATACCATATGCATGCATACACATTTCTTCAATTAGCCCAAGTTCACACATTACCTTTGTGTTATACCCACAACACAATCCCAAGCCAAAACCCACTCCTCTCCTTGGTTAGCCTTACACGACAACCACAAGGTGGAAGGCGAAAGGATGTCTTGATTTTGTCAAAGCCAACACTTGGCATGATATATCTTACCAAGGCAAATCATGTCATTTGCCTCCTCTCTCTTCTTTAAGCCGAAACACACACACCAACATTCTCATCTCCACATGCAAACCAAATCTTACTTTCTCTCATCCCTTTCTCTCTCAAATCATACGGCTTGAAGCCATAAACATCCAAGGAAACACATTTAATCCACAAGATCTTGGTCTTCATCTTTACTACTAATCATTTGGAAATATCTTTACCAACTTGATTCTCATATCAACCCATATAAACCCTAGCCGAATCTACATAGGTCACGGCTTAGATTGTTTAGGGTTTTCATCTTCATCAAGACTAAGAACACTAATCTCCATTGTTCCTTAGATCTTTCCTTGGTAACAATAACTAGAAGGTATCACTTATTATGCTTTCTTCATTTTTACTTGCATGCATAATCATCCACCTAATAAACACATATAATGAACTTGCTTAAAAATCAAGATTTGATAAAACCATGACCACATAGGTCACGGCATATTTTTGGAATACCATGAGACATGCTTAAAAACTTTTTGATAAGAAACCTATGACTATTTACCTATTTTAAACTTGGTGAATCATATAAACCCTTCTATGGATTTATATTTAGCCGTAGGCTATAAGTCCCATTTTTGGGATTTTTGGTTAAATTTATAAACATAAGTCATATGGGTAATCTTTTGTAACTCACAAAACTAGAAACCCATGACCTTGAAGGTCACGTTTTATTTATATGTACATCAATGATTTGTGTAACAAGTTTTAATGATTGGAATATGTGTTTACATATGTAAAATGAACTACTAAAAATCATGAAAACATCTTGTGTGTAAAATATAGCCGTGAATTATAAACATGAATAGATGGGTTTCTAATGAACATGCATGTTTATGTTAGACCTAGATCTTGTGTTAAGACCTTAATTTAACTTAATAATCATGTAATAAGTATAAATCTTATGATAAGAATACATGGGAAAAATAATATAGCCGTGGGCTATATGTTACTTTTTGGGACTTATAATGAGCATTGGAAACATGTAAATAAATCTAGATATTTATGTTTGGACTTCATAGATAACTATAAATAGATAACAAGCCTAAATCTCATCTTGGAAATACCAAGATTTAAAATATAGTCGTGGGCTATATATGTATATGTTTATGGACTTATAATTGACTTCTAGACTTATACATAGTTTAGATCTCATATTGGGACTTTTATAATTACATGCAACCATATAACAAGTTTAGACTTATTTTAATAAGCTATAAATTAATATAGCCGTGAGTCATAAGCTCATATTAGGGCTTATAACTTACATGCAAACTTGAAACAAATTTAGATCTTATTTGTTACATCAAACAAAACAAGTCGTGGGTTTTACCCTTTCATTTAGAGTTCATAACTTATGTTTACTAAGCTAATAACAAGCTTATAAGAAAACCCTAGATTTTTACCTAGATAAATGGTAAAGTAATTTCAATGGACTAATCAAGCCCATGCAACATTAGCCCAAAACCTAAATGGGCCTAATAAGCCCAATATATTATATTCGTATACTTGCAATGGCCCATAAAGCCCATTTAATGTTTTGAAAGACCATTTAACTAATGTCATTATATTAGGGACTTAAAAATATGTTTAGGCCCATTAGATAGCCCATTAGTTCTTGGTTTATTTAATGAGCCCATTTAATATTTTAAATATTAAATATAGTTTTTATAACAAAAATATAACTTATAAAAACTTTTGGACTAAAAATCACAATTTATGAAACTTAGGGACTAAAACCGTGACATTTGAAACTTGTTTTGATAAACTATTAAGTACAAGGACTAATATTGTAAAATAACCAAAAGTCTAGGGCTTAATAAATGTCATCCGTGACATATTAAACCCTAAGGACCATTTTTGTAAGTAACCTAAAGTTGTTTTGTCATTTTATAAACCTAAGGACCGTTTTTGTAATAAGCTGAAACTTATAGAAGCCCTAGGGACTGTTTTTGCCATTTAATGAAAGTTATAAAATCTAATTATAACTAGAGGGACTATTTCTGCCATAACCCGAAAGTATTACAAGCCCTAGGTACCAAAAATGTAAAATCCGAAAGTTTTACTTTAATAGAAATATAGAGGGACTAGTTGTGCACTTATCCGAAACTTAAACAAACCCTAAACCCTTATTCCATTTTTATTTAGTAAAACTTAAATAAAACCTAAACCATAAGGACTAAAACTTTAATTTCTTAAACTTGTGATTTATAAATTGTTTGTAAATATTTGGAAACTTTTGGGGACTTTAAGTGAAAATAAAATAATTATATTTTATTTTATAAAATAATTTATATAAACTATATATATATATAAATTACATACAATTACACTGATACAAAAATTGTGAGTAAAACATTTTTACTTAAACAAGTAATTTATTTACAAGTTTGAATAAACGTTATTAATACTTGCACTAAAGTCATTTAAATAAACATTGTAGCATTCATAAACTAATTAAAAATGGTACAAGCATGCACATACGTTTTCTTATATTATTTATTAAGACTGTAGTATTTAATTAGGCAGTAGACTGTGACGTGAGCATTACTTGGATTTCCTTTTATTTGCACAGCCATTACAAACTCCAAGGTGAGTTTACAACCCCATATAAATCATTGTTAAACTTTTCCTCTACGGGGGAGAAAGCATGCAACTTATTTTATTGGACATAAACTGTATTGTATAAAATTTAATTACGATTGCCTATTTTAGAAACTGTTAAATTATTGTAATTGCCCGAATGTTATAAATAGATATATTTGGGATTGACGATCCCCATCTGGGTGAGTAGCGCTCACTGTGCCTTGGCCGGGACAACAGATGTATACCATGTTAGAACTGGGTTTGGGAGCCTTTTTGTAAGGCACCGGGTTCTCATCTGTTAAGAACTATGGAAAGTTAAGTTTCAGTTTTGAGCAATGGGTAATGTAATTACCTTTTTAGTATGAACGCTCTGTGCATTGCTACTATCATGATCATTTAATATCCAAACTTATTTTAATAAACCTGTAAATTCACCAACTTTATGTTGACCCTCTAAGCATGTTTTTCTCAGGAAAATGAAGCTAATACGTAGTGTGTGCATGGACTCAAGCATCATAGTAGTCTGCATTGTAACACTCATCAGGGGTTTCTACTTGGGAATAATAAACAATTTACTTTTATCATGTTTAAATAATTTTTATTAATTTGTACACTGTTCATGTAATATATATATGTTGGATAATCTTCTATCCTGTGCTCTATGTACTATTTTCTATCGATCCACCCCTGTGACATTCCAAACATTATTTCCGCTGCAATTGACCCAACCCGGGGTGTCACAGAGAATGGTATCAGAGCTATAGTTATAGAAAACCAAATAAATTTTTAAATAAAATTAAAAAGTAACATATTTTTTTTATTTAAACTGGATTATAACTTAACAAGAATCTTTCGGGGATTTTTTGGGACTATATTAGTTAAGCATATAGAACGCAGGGCATATATATACATATATATATATATATATATATATATATATATATATATATATATATATATATATATATATATATATATATATATATATATATATATATATATATATATATATATATATATATATATATATATATATATATATATATATATATATATATATATATATATATATATATATATATATATATATATATATATATATATATATATATATATATATATATATATATATATATATATATATATATATATATATATATATATATATATATATTCTGTGTGAACTAAGTGTTTATTGATTATTGACAATCCGGTTAATTAATCTTATAAGTATTAACATAACCTTAAAAACATTACGATGTTGTTTAAAAAGGGTATACACTATAAACTTGTAATAAAAAAAATTGTTTGTTTGTAAGCTTATACTTACTTCAAATTTAAAATATTACTATTTTCAGAGTATCATGACTCCACTAGTTGTATCACCGACTACTTTACCAGAGGTAGCCCCCGTTCCATCTATCTCTCCATCACCGCGATCTATACACTACGGATGGCTATCGGCCTCAGATTCAGAGGACAGCCATACTATTAGAGTTGTACTCCTTGCTGATTCTCCCACTGCTCCACCCTCAGCTACATTGGTCCCCACTACTGTGGAGGAGGTGACCCCTAATCTACTGTCTCTAGTGTAAAACCTCTGATTTTACCCTTATTGACTTTGTCAACTGTAGTACTATTTATATTTGGAATTTATATAATTTCACTTTTATTTGACTTATTAATTATCATATACCTATTGTCATACTACCTTTCATATTTATTTTACATTTATATGAACCTTTAGTCATTTATTGACTACTCTGGCAACTGACTGGCCACTTGATTGAATAATGAAATTCATCACCTCAGTACATATTTTGAGATAAACTGTGACCTTACTTAATTTATTTATTAAGTACTTGGATTATTTTTATATGTACATATTTACATATATTACCTAAAAGGAATAAATACCTAAACACTTTAAAAACAATGTATATTATTTTACATTGTCACTTATTTAATTTATTCAAGTAAATTAATTTTAGTGATGTATTTAATATACACTTTCACTAAGTTACCTAAAAGCTTCAACAAAAATACCTACAACACAACAAGTACCTATAATAATATACAAGGACTATTATTATCATACAACACTTGGCAAAATTTACCAAAACCCTTTCCCATGCATATATAAAACGTATGGGTATATGCATGCATGCACTGCCATCATTTGCTATCTAACCTACAAGTAATCATGTTTACTCCACTAACACACTATCATAACCATACCTCTTTCTTACACAAAGCATACTTATACACTTACACACTCAAGCCTCATGCATTCTACTATACTTGTAAGGTTTTGTCCCCCATTGACTTATGAAACACACGGCTACAAACCAATTTGGGAAGGAAAATGAGTTTGCTAGTTTTGAACATGTGGGAAATATCAAGCATATCCAAACTAGATATGACATATCTTAGGAAGATACTTGAGTACAAGGTACTTGATTCACTTGGGATCTCTCTCTCTCTCTTTGATATTAGCCGAGACAAACACACACAAAACACAACACAAAACATTTCCAATCTCACTTCACTCTCTCCTTCTCTAACTCACGGCTAAACACCACCTTTCCACCATTTTTGAACTTCCAAGTTTAACTACTACTCCTATACCATGTCTTCTACTATCTAAAGGTTAATCCTAAGCTCATCCTACAAGAAACCTTGATCCTTGAAGCAAGAACAAGAACCCTAGAAGCTTTGTGAAGCCCACGGCTTGATTTTGGATCCCCTAGACCTCCATTGTTGAAAGCTTGTCACTTGTTTCTACTCATTCTCATTTCATTTCTAAACCTATCTAAACAAGTAAGTCCAAGTTAAAACCTATCTTTTCTAATACATTACTTTCATGCATATTAATGTGTACATGGTTATTCTTGGTAAAGTTAACATTTAAACAAGTATTGAAACCCTAAAAACCTAATGAAACCCACGGCTTGATTTTAAATATAACATGAGATGTAAAAACCTGTCAACCTTGAAGAACACATCAACATGATCTTGTTTAACTTGAAAAACTATAAAAACCTAACCATGCATGTAATTTTGGACGTGATCTATTAAACTCATAATATTATTTTGGGTAATCTTGTAATGTTTAGATATAACTAGAAACATTAGATTTATGTTTTTAGGTGCCCAAAAATGTTAAGATCACTATTATGCCTCATAAGATTAGTTTAAGCTCACTATAATACCTTGCCTTGATAAATAATTATTTTCACTAAATAAATGTTTTTAGTGTCAAAAATATGATTTTATAAAGTTCTATGTTGAAAATATAAATCTATAATTGTTTTGGATTTAAATAATAGATCTACTAAATTTTTGGATTAAATATAACAAGTATAAACTTTTGGGTTGGATTTATAAATTTACAAAGTAAAAAGGATCTAAAAAAATAAGTGTAGAAACTTATATTTCAAAAACATAAACTTTGGATCACTTTTAAATTATTGCCGAGAGTATATGGGTGTGTTTTGAACATATCCGAAACTTAATAGTGTTAAAAAGGACTAAAAAGAGATTAATATAATATTAGGGTAAGTTGTGTAAACTTTAGAAAACCTAGGGATTGTTTTGGACACAAGCCGAGACTTGATATAAACATTAGGGACCAAATGTGCCAAGATACTAAACTTAGTTAAGGCCTAAAGTAACCCTAGGGACTAAACTTGCTTTTTGCCGAAACCTATACAAGCCCTAGGGGCAATAATGTAACTTGTATTAAACTTAAATGTAAACCGCAAGTTAGAGGACTAAAACTGCTAATATGTGAAACTTAATTAAGCCCTAATATGAGCCGTATACCTTAGGGACTGTTTTTGCCAATTAATGAAACTTAAAGAAACCCTAGTTACACGTGTAACTAGGGAGGGACCAAAACTGTAATTACTTGAAATACTTAGAAACCCTAGGGGTATAAAAGTAATTTAACTGCGAGTATTTATTTAATTAAAAGGACTAAAACGTATTTTATACAAAGTATTACGAACCTTAAAATCCTATATATTTAAACCGTTATTTAAAACGTAAAACTTAAATAAACGTAACAATTGTTATTTTTCCAAACCTATAACTTAATAAATATAAACCTTACGTAAACATGGATTTTAAATAAAATGTTATACATTTATGAACCTTATTTATATATTAAATATAAATTGAAAATGATTAACTTATAAAAGAAATATATTAATTATATTTATTTCCTATCACTTTAAATGTAAATAAAACTATCCTATATAAATATTTAAAGTGTTTTCTAAACAACATAAGTACAAAATATTAATTAAATGAATTAAATAATTAAACCTTATTATTTATTTTATACCTAAAATAAATACTATTAGAACTTGTACAACGATGAACAAAATACAAGTATTGTAATTAAATGCTTAAAACCAGTTTAAGCATGTACAGATTTATTCTGGAACTTTTATGCATTATGTTATGCATTTACTGAGACCTTATAATTATTTAGGTCGTTGATTGTATCGTGAGCATCCTTATCAGATTTATCTACTGACTTATTGCTGTACTACTGAGGTGAGTTCATGGCCCCACTTTATATATTGAAAAACTTTTAAACCTTTTAATGGGGAAGAAAACATGCAACATATTTGATTTTATGGACATAGATTGAACTGTGAAACTTTTGATTACATTGCCTATTGTAGATGAACCCGCATGACCCGTGCATCTGAAACTGTTAGAATTGTTGAATTAACTGAATGTTATAAATAGATCTATTTGGGATTGACCGTCCCCATCTGGGTGAGTCATGCTCACTGTGCCTAGGCCAGGACAACAGATGTTTCACATGTCAGCACTTATTTTTGTTATGGGTGCCTTGATAAAGATAAGGCGAAGGGTCCTTATTTGTTAAGGACTTAACTGTCAAGTTTCAGTTTCGGGCAATATGGAAATGTAATTACTTTTAAGTATTGATGCTTTGTGCATTACTACTTCAGGGAATATTTAATGTCCAAACTTATTTTAATTAAACCTGTGAATTCACCAACTTTATGTTGACTCTCTAAGCATGTTTTCTCAGGAAACTGAAGCAGGTACCGGTGTGCATGGAGTCAAGCATCATGATAGGCTGCATTTATAGAGCTCATCTGGGGTTTTATAAATTGTGAATAATTCAAACTTTCAAACAATGTTAAAGACTACTGTAATACTATTTGCACTTTCAATCATGTAATAAATGTAAGGATAATCTTTTATCTGTTGCTCTACATTCTGTCTGCTGTTGATCCACCTACGTGACACCCAAATATTGTTTCCGCTGCGTTTGACTCAATTTGGGGGTGTCACAGAATGGTATCAGAGCGATGGTTATATAGAATCAGAGTAAAAATAAAATAAATATAAAAATTAAATTTTTATATAATCTGAACTATAACTGCTTTAAAAATCTTTTGGGATTTTCGGGACTAGAATAGTTAAGCATATAGACTGTAGAGCATACATCGATTGTGTGATTGCCTGTGCACTGATTATTAACATCCGGTTGATTAATCTTATAAGTATTAACGTAACCTTTAGCATGGCGAGTGTTAAATGGCACTATTATATAATTTTAAATTATATTTCCCAAAACTTTTAACTTGAGTAAGTTTATACTTATATCAATTAAAACTATATTACTTTCAGATTCATCATGACTTCACCTACCGATACACCTGCCGCCGTATCTCCGACGACCGTCTTATGTGGATGGTTATCTGCTAGTGACTCCGGTGACAGTCACGTTTCTGCCGACGCCGCATCCATAGAGGCACTTATTTCTGCTCCACCTGTTTCCCCCGCTGGGGAAGAGGTCCAGCCTCCTGCTTCTATACCACCTGTACCACTTGTGACTTCACTGCGGGAGCATGCACCCGAGTATCTGCCACCTCGTAAGAGGAGGTACGAGGCACCTCTCGATTCCACTTATGAGATCGGTGAGGGTTCCCGGGCCAGACATGCTGACCCCGTCCAGGCCCAGATCACGGCACTGGTCGCACGTCAGGCCCAGGACGTAGTAGACATTCTTGCTCTGCTAGCGGCCGGACAGACTGAGCGCACTGTTCTACAGCAGCGCCAGGACCTTTTATCATGGACTGTGAGTTCGGAGGCGCACGCTGCCCGAGGGGTGTGGTCGACTACTTACCATTCTCTCCAGTGGTTGCTGGATGAGAATGAGTTCCTACGTGAGCAGATCTACCTGCTCTAGGGCCAGCAGACAGACTTTCATACTGCCCTCTTGACCATGGAGGAGACTCTTGCCATATTCTTCGACCTCCAGGAGGTCCGTCATCAGGGGTTGACGTCAGAGACCGCTCATCTCCGGGGAGTGCAGAAGACTCTCAGAGAACAGTTCCTTGAGGCACTCCGACTGCTCAAGGAGACTAGGACTGCCATGACCGCGATGCAGGTTGCCATGCAGGCACCGGCTGTCTCATCTCCGCCCGTGGCGCCAGCCGTATCCGAGGAGTCAGTTAGGCATCAGTAGATTAGATGTACTAGATCTTTTTTACATCATGATAAGCTATTAGGGTTGCATCCCGGCTATCATGATATAGGATCTCGTGTATTTGTACTTTTCTTTAGTCAGTTGTATCCTTGTATTATACTATTTAGATTAGGGATTCATAGATGATGTACTTTAGATTTCATGTACCACCATCCCAGACAGGCGGACTGTGCTCTGTCTTGGATTAGGTTGTGCATTTTGTACTGTATTCCTATTCTAGACTTATGGCATGTACTCATTAGCTTTTGTTATATCCTTTACTGTATTATATTATGAACTTTAAACAGGTTATCCAATTTGTTGCAAAGTCTATGCATGAAATTCCTTTTCGTGTAATTATATAAAACTGTGCTAACACCTTGAACTAATGATTTCATTTTTGTGTATAATTATAGAAAAATGGTAATCACTAGAACGAACCCCAACAATGCCGAGACTACCCAAAACGTCACTGCTGCCCAACTAAGGGAAATGATTGACCAAGGCATCGCATCTGCGATGGCTGCCAGCAGGAACGTAGACGACAGTCAAAATTCCAACAACCGCCGGAATAATCAGACCACCAGGGGTTGCTCTTACCCCAACTTCTTGAAATGTAAACCTTCCTATTACAAGGGCAAAGAAGGAGTGGTGGAACTGATGTAGTGGTTTGAGAGGTTGGAAACGGTCTTTCGCATCAGCGACTGTGCAGAAGAGAACAAAGTGAAGTTTTCCGCCTGCACCCTACTTGAGAGTGCTCTTACTTGGTGGAACTCTGTTGTTGCTACTCTTGGACACGATGCTGCCTATGCTCTCAACTGGACTGAGTTGAAGGAGAGGATGACAGAGAAATACTGTCCAAGGGGAGAAATGAAGAAACTGGAGATCGATTTATGGGATCTCAAATGCAGGAACAATGACATCACTGCGTACAACCAAAGGTTCCAAGAGTTGACCCTATTGTGCACCAGAATGTTTGTGGAGGAGGATGATAAGATTGAGAAGTATGTGGGTGGACTCCCAGACGCCATTCACAACAGTGTGCTCGCATCTCGACCTACTACCGTCGAGACTACCATTGAGTTCGCTACTGAGTTGATAAACAAAAGAGTCCGTACCATATCCAAGAGGCATACTGACAACAAGCGAAAGGCAGACGAGTACTTCCGCAGTCAGCACCAGCAGCATCTTAAGAAGCAGAATGCTGGGCAAGTTTACAGTGCTACCTCTGCAGGAGCTAACTCGTACGTGGGCGCCAAACCTTTGTGCCCAAAGTGCAACTATCATCATATTGTTGATAGTCCATGCCAGACCTGCTACAGATGTGGACAAATTGGTCATTTTGCTAAAACCTGTCGAGTTAATGTTGTCACTCAGGCCCGACCCACTCAAAACACTGGGAACTACAACAACAGGGGTGGATACAATGCCCGTGGGAGCGGGAATGGACAGCAGGGGAACCACAACGCTACTGGAGGAAATAACAATGGACCCAAGAAGGGAGTTGTGTGCTATGAGTGTGGAGCACCGGGACACGTGAGGCCAAGTTGCCGTAAGCGGGTCAACTAGAACAAGAATAGTGGAGGAGCTTCATCCAGAGTATACGTGGTCGGCAATGCAAAAGCCAACCCCGATTCAAATGTCGTTACTGGTACGTTTCTATCGAACAATCGTTATGCATTTGTTTTGTTTGATACTGGAGCAGACCAAAGTTTTATATCCACTGAATTTAGTCAAGTACTAGAAGTTATCCCTACAAGCTTAGATCACCATTACTCCGTAGAATTAGCTGACGGTAAAACTGTAGATGTTGACACTATCATTAGAGGTTGCACCTTAAATCTTTCCAAACATCCGTTCAACATTGACCTTATCCCCGTAAACCTTGGTAGTTTTGATGTTATTATCGGCATGGACTGGTTAGCGAGATACCGCACAGTCATTGTTTGTGACGAAAAGCTAGTCCGTATTCTGTGGGGAAACGAAACTCTAATCATTCGAGGTGACGGTAACACCGACCTCGCTGACACTAGACTTAGTGTTATCTCTTGTACAAAAGCTCAGAAATATTTGTTGAGAGGATGTCCTATCTTCGTGGCCCATATTTCTCAAACAGATGAAGAAGACAAGCCCGAGAAGAAGCAAATCGAGGACGTACCCATCGTCCGAGATTTTCCAGAAGTCTTTCCTGATGAGTTGCCAGGCTTACCACCGACTCGACAAGTGGAATTTCAAACTGATTTGGTTCCCGGAGCAGCACCTGTAGCTAAAGCTCAATACCGGTTGGCACCATCAGAAATGAAAGAATTAGCCGAACAACTTCAAGAACTGTCTGACAAAGGATTCATACGACCCAGTTCCTCACCATGGGGAGCTCCTGTGTTATTTGTCAAGAAGAAAGATGGTTCTTTTTGAATGTGCATCGATTACAGAGAGCTGAATAAGTTAACTGTGAAGAATCGTTATCCGCTTTCTCGCATTGACGACCGATTTGACCAACTGCAAGTGTAACACCCCACTTGGATAAATGGACCGTTACGTATGTTTATGACGTGTCATCAAAGCATGCAAGGCAATGTATTAAACATTAACTGACCATACGGAAATACCGGAATCAAACATCGGTAGTCCAAACATAAGCTCAAAATATAAAGATTTAAATACTGAAAGAAAAAGGACGAAACAGTGTCCAACAACCAAAGTAATGAAATGTGTGCATAAAATAAAGGAGTCTAGATAGCTCCCATCCAATGCACGTACTCTCTTAGAAGTCCTAAGATCGTCCCTGTGTACCTTCCGTTTGGAAACCATGAAAGGAAACTACGGCTGAGCATAACGCTCAGTGAATGGATATAAAGCATGATAAGAATGTACTGAAAGAAAATGGAATAAATGACAAGCAATGAAGCTATGAGACTGATATGTAACATGTAGTAGTACCCTGTATAAAATCTGAGAAACCTGGTTTATAAATACTGAAACTGAATTATTAACTATTAAATCTGAACACATGCATTTACTGTATTTTAATTGCCAGAGCTTATATAGGTCATGTGCTGTAACAACCGTGCATGAATAACTGGAGGGGTGACCTCGTCATGCTATAGAGGGGTGACCTCTAAATAACTGTAGAGGGGTGACCTCTAATTACTGTGCTGGGTGGAGGGATCAGCTCCAATGTGAAGGATGTAGAGCACACACCACATTCACCCTGAAAACTTGTAAACTGATAAGCCTAGGATGCATCCATACGCCCCACTAAAAATACATATAAAAATGGCCAAACTGAACATGAGTGGGACGATGCAGGATATCACTCTCCTGCATGTGAGTCCCGACACCGGTGCCTCTAGTGCCGTGGTTACGGTACCTCCGTAACTAGTACATAAACTGGTCGTGCTTGTACATAATGCTCAGGCAATTTATTTAGTTATTAACATGATTACAGATAAGCTTAAACATATTCTGGGGAAAAACATTTGGTTGTAGACGGGGAATCCTAATCATGCATAGAAAGGAAGTCCTTACTGAAAGGACGGGAAAT